>CM060952.1:0-390000 GCA_030765055.1 Mantis religiosa
AAAGATGTTGGAGAAAATGGAAAAAATGAAGACGGAGCTAACAACGAAGACGGAAACGGCAAATAACAAAATGGCCGCGGAACTGAAGGAAATGAGAACGGCGAACGATAGCCTGGCCGAGAAGACCGAATGGACCACGGAGATTAAAGCGGCAAACGAGGTCCTCGCCGCAAAGTTTGAAGAGCAGTTGACCGGCGTGAGGAATGACGTCACGGAGCTGGACAAGCGGATGGGTCAAGTGGACGAGCGCGTCGAAGACCTGGTGAGCCACGTTAACGAGCTGGAGGGAAAGGCCGACATCAGCGTCAAATCCCTGAACGCCATGGTGGACGTCGTCGGCAGGAGGTTGAAGGTTTTGAAGGCCGACGCGCCGGGACGCGACACATCTGCGCGCGTCAAACCTCCCAAATACGATGGCGCGTCAACGTTCGAGGTCTTCCGCCGCCAGTTCGACACGGTGGCCAGGCATAACAAGTGGTACCGGAGGCAGAGGCCACACAGCTAATAGACAGCCTCCGGGGACGGGCCGCAGAATTCTTAATCGCGGTCCAGACAGCGGTGGCTTCCAAGGATATCTGGGAGGCCCTGGAGAACCGTTTCGGGAACCACCGCCTAACCGCAGCCTACCACAGTCAGCTGAAGACAATGTCGCAACAGCCAGGGGAGACGCTGATGGAGTTTGCCCTGGTGATTTAGCAGCTGGCTAGCAAGGCCTTGGTTGACCTTCCGCCGGAGTTCGTATCCCGGGAAGCTGCCTACGCCGTTGTTGACGGGATACGAGACACCGAGATACGTCAGCGCCTAATGCTCGGCGACTACACAACTATACATGAGGCGCTAATAGTAGCATTGAGGATGGAGGCGGCCAAGGTGACGGCTACCCTGACATCAAGAACCAGGAGTATCCGCTACACGGGAGAACGAAGGCCAACCGAGGGACGCCGGCGAAGACCTAGTGGCAAGTGTTGGGGATGTGGAGAGCCGGGACATCTGGAGAGAGACTGCCCACACCAGGGAGAGCAGCCGGGAATCGAGTAAGGGCCGTCGTGGCGAGGGGCACGTCGGCGCCATCACCACCATCCCCTCGAGTGACACTGCGCGCTGTCAGCTGGCGGATGGATGACAGCCTCATCGGGGACGGTTGGGTGAGAGGGAAGCCGTGGCGAGGGGCACGTCGGCGCCATCACCACCATCCCCTCAAGTAACACTGCGCGCCGTCAGCAGGCGGATGGATGACAGCCTCATCGGGGACGGTTGGGGGAGAGGGAAGCCGTGCTGCGTGCTGGTGGACACCGGGGTAGCCGTGACCGTAATCAGAGCCTACATAGCCAAGGGTTTGCCATCCAGGAAACCAAGCCGACCATACCAGCTGATGACGGCATTGGGCGACACCTTGCCTGTGGAGGAGAAGCTCTGCTGAAGCTGACCCTGGGACGGAGTGCCGTGCGTCTGTGGGTGTTCGTCGCGAAGGTGCCTGAGGAGGTGATACTGGACTGGATGCCCTCAGGAGCCACGAGGCGACGGTCGACTTCGGCAGGAAGGTCCTGCGGCTTAACGGAGAAGAGGTCATACTCCTTCAACCCGAAGAGCGCCTTGAAATCTGCAGGGTCAAGGAAGATGTGGTTGCACCCGCGAGAAGTTAGGTGGTGGTGACGGCGCTACTGGAAGGCCAGCGAGCCAGGAACATGATCGTGGACCAGAAGACTCCTGCACACGGACTATGCACGGACTACGGGCGCACGGACCAAGTGCTTCACCGCATCGACACCGGAGACGCCCGGCCTATTTGGCAACAGCCTAGATGCGTTCCGCTGGCAAAACAAGCGGCGGTACGCCACATGCTGGAGGACATGAGATCTAGAGGAGTGATTGAAGAGTCTGACAGTCCTTGGTGTTCTGCTGTAGTCTTGGTAACAAAGAAGAACGGCGAGCTATGCTTCTGCGTGGACTACAGGAAGCTGAACGCTGTCACCCGGAAGGACTGTTTCCCCTTACCCTGGATTGACGACACCATGGACACGCTAGCTGGTGCTCAGTGGTTCTCGACCCTTGACCTGAAGTCGGGCTACTGGCAGGTAGCTCTAGACCTGAGAGACAAGGAGAAGACCGAGTTCTCGACAGGCCAAGGCCTCTGGCAGTTCACAGTTATGCCCTTTAGCCTCTGCAATGCACCAGCTACCTTCCAACGCCTTATGGAGTCAGTGATGAGAGGACTGACTTATGACGCCTGCCTGCTTTACCTGGAGGACATCATCGTCTTTAAGACTTTCAAAGACCATCTGGAGAACCTGAGCAAGGTGCTAGAGCGACTGCAGGTGACCAACCTAAAGCCACCAATGCACCAGCAGCGCACCAGTTACCTTCCAACGCCTTATGGAGTCAGTGTTGAGAGGACTGACTTATGACACCTGCCTGCTTTACCTGGAGGACATCATCGTCTTTAAGACTTTCAAAGACCATCTGGAGAACCTGAGCAAGGTGCTAGAGCGACTGCAGGTGACCAACCTAAAGCCACCAATGCACCAGCAGCGCACCAGCTACCTTCCAACGCCTTATGGAGTCAGTGTTGAGAGGACTGACTTATGACGCCTGCCTGCTTTACCTGGAGGACATCATCGTCGGTAAGACTTTCAAAGACCTCTGGAGAACCTGAGGAAGGTGCTAGAGCGACTGCAGGCGACCAACCTGAAGCTGAACGCGAAGAAGTGCCAGCTCTTCCGCAAGGAAGTGAACTACTTGGGTCACATAGTCATAGCAACCGGAGTGACCACAGACCCGAAGAAGACACAGGCTGTGAGAGATTGGCGTCGCCCAAAGGATAAGGAAGAGTTGCACGATTTCCTGGGTCTGTGCAGTTATTACCGACGCTTCTTAAAGGGGTTCTCCAATATCACCAAGCCCCTCACCCGCCTGACAGAAGAACACCGACCTTATGTTTGGACGGAGGACGCCGAAGTCGCTTTCCAGCACCTGAAGAAGACACTGTGCAGTGCTCCAATTTTAGGATTTCCACAACCAGGCGGCGCTTTCATCGTGTACACCGACGCCAGCGACCATTGCATTGGAGACGTCCTATCGAAAGTTCAGGACGGCCGCGAGCGGGTGATAGCCTACTACAGCAAGACGCTATCTAAGGCAGAGAACAACTGCGTCACCCGACGAGAGTAACTGGCGGTAGTAAAGACATTGGAGCACTTCCACAAGTACCTGTATGGTCAGCCATTCCACCTGAGGACTGACCATTCCACCCTAACCTGGCAATTGAGCTTTAGGAACCTGGAAGGCCAGACAGCACGTTGGGTTCAGAGGCTGCAAGAGTACGACTTCACCTCTGAGCTTCGTAGGGGAAAGAGCCACGGTAACGCAGACGCCATGTCCCAAAGACCCTGCCCAGGTGAGTGCGGCCAATGCACAAGAGTGGAAGAGAAGGAGCGTGCCGCAACAGTTGAGTCCAGAGGTTCTACTCCCATTAGCATTGAACCCGTAGGAACAAGACCCGGGCCTCTTTCAACCAGGGAGTATCCGAGCTGTCCCAAAGGGCGCTCGGCATCCTCCGTGGGGCTTTCCGTAGGGCAAGACCTAGTTACCTAACAAGCCCCCCCATCTGGTCCTATGGACACAAGACGGGATGGAAGTGGATACGCCACTTACGCGCGCCAACACCCAAGGTGAAAACTACCGATATGACCTCGGTGGGGCCGCCTGGTGATCTAGCACACCTTCTACTAGCTTTGCAGGTTAGTACCCGGAAACTTAATGGCTTCCCTCAAACCCGTCCGAAGACGTACCCGATTCCCACGGGTATCGGGAACACACTGCCCCCTCGAAGCCATCCCAATACGAACAACTCCAGAAGGAGGGGCTCAGATGTTCGGCCCGAGGTTCCTCTAGTAACGTCAGAGGTACCACGAGTGCTAAGGGTCCGCAGCGCCCGCACTTTGGCAGCTGAAGGGGACGGATCCCCTCCCCTACGGGAAGCGTGCCGCAACAGTCCGAGTAGTCACGGCAATGCCTGCGGACGACTAAGATAGCGTGGGCCTGAGGAGGGAGCAGCTGGCGGACGCAGACTTGGGGCCACTCTTGAGAGAAGTGGAGGCGGGGACAAGACCAACTTGGGAGGACATCGCACCGAGGAGCGCCACCTACAAGTCTACTGGGCCCAATGGGACTCGTTGAAGATCAGAGAGGGCGTGCTGTTCCGGGTATGGGAATCACCCGATGGGAAGATGCAGAGAGAACAGTTGGTACTTCCCCGGACAATGATAATGATATATATAATCAACTACGGCGGTCATCAGCGCCCTTTAAAAAACTTATGGCAAAAGCCAGATATAAAACTTTCTAAAAACTATACAAGTGTAACAAAACCTATTAAAAATACACGTACATAAAAAGTATCAACCAAAACCTACTAAAAATTTCGTTCACTAAATCCTAAACTCTAAACTATAAAAGAACCTAAAATCCTTCTCCATGGGTCTCCACGCACAGCCTACACGTGGGTGCGCCTGTTGACCGTCTCCCTCAACCACGAACAGGAGCCCACACGAGGGAGACTGTTGGCTCGGAACCGCGGGTGCGCCAAACCCGTACCTACCGAAGTAGGCCCCTGGGGGGTACTTTCCCGGAGTAAGGTCCCAGAAGTCTTGGAGGAAGTGCACGCTGGCACTTCGCGAGGACGTCTGGGAGAAAACCGAATGATTGACAAACTACGGCAGCGCTACTACTCCCGGAGGCCCCGAGCAGACGCTGAGAGATGGTGCCACCAATGTCACGTGTGCGCGGCGAGTCGCGGCTCCCAGGCTAGGAGCCGCGGTCGCATGCAGCAGTACAATGTCGGAGCGCCATTCGAACGGATCGCTGTCGACATAGCTGGACCATTCCCAGTGTCCGACCGAGGCAACAAGTACCTGATGGTGATCGTGGACTACTTCACCAAGTGGCTGGAAGTGTTTGCCATCCCGAACTAGAATGCAAAGACTATCACAGACTGCCTCGTGGAGTAAGTGTTCTGCCGATTTGGGGTGCCGTTGGAGGTCCACAGCGGCCAGGGTACCAATTTTGAGTCCAGCCTAATGAAGGAGGTGCTACAAAGGTTTGGGGTGAACAAGACCCGCACGACGCCTCTACATCCCCAGTCGGATGGCATGGTTGAAAGATACATCAAGACCTTAGAGGAACACCTGAGGAAGGTCGTGGCCAGCCATCAGCGAGACTGGGACGTCAAGGTGCCACTGTTCTTGCTGGCCTACCGCTCGTCAACACATGACACCATGGGGATATTGCCAGCCAGCTTAATGTTCGGCTGAGAGTTACGCCTCCCTTGTGACCTGGCTTTTGGAAGCCCTCTGGAAGCAAAACAGCCAGCGACCGAGTATGTGGAGAACCTGGTGGACCACTTCCACAACATGCCCGAGATGGCTCGCCAGAACATCCAGAAGGCGATCGACCACATGAAGACTCGATACGACAGGCAAGCCAACAGACAAGGGTTCCAGCAAGTTGACCTGGTCTGGTTGTACCACGCTACCCGGACCAAGGGACGTTGCCCGAAGCTTCAGCAGCCATGGCAAGGATCGTACCAGGTGGTGAAGAGGATTAACGACGTGGTCTACCTCATCCGGAAGGTGCCCCAGGAAAGATGTTGGTGATACACCCGAATCGCCTGGCCTGGTACGATGGTGGTGTTCGGGACGACCAGCTTTGAGGAGGGAGCAGTGTCACCCAATTATCGGAAGGCACGACCAACTGGAAGGTAGGGTGGGGGACAGAAAGCCATCACGCTAAGCCTACCCTTTTGACTGGTTGGCGCTCGCTGAGGTGGTGGGGGAAAACTACCACAAGCTACTGGACCGTCCCTTTCCCCTCCCCCTCAGTTCTGGAACAACCATGATGATTCACTGAGCCGTGAAACTTCTAGATACAGAGATCTGCTTATATAAGTGATGCATAGGACGAGTCAGGCAGTTCTTAGTTTGATTGAGAGAGAGAGAGAGAGAGAGAGAGAGAGAGAGAGAGAGAGAGAGAGAGAGAGAGAGAGAGAGAGAGAGAGAGAGGGAGGAGGAGAGGGAGAGAGTTGTACTGCAAGGCGCTGAGTAGCGAGTGCAGTGTGGATTGTAATTGTGAGTGTTACGCAATTGTGACTGCTACATAATTGTCTGTGGTACACGATTTGTAAGTGTACTAACTGCATTTCGTTGGAAATAAAGAACTATTTGTATTCCTGCAACTTGGACTTTTAATTCTACGAACCTGCAAAGTCACAATATGAATACAGAGCACCGCGTCTTCATGGTTGAATGCTACTTTCAAATCGGCATTAAAATTTGTGTGACATATAAGTATAATTTAAACCGCTGCATAGAGGAGTTTAGGCAACACTATCCATCATTCAGACAAGTCCTTTGGAGCGTTATGTTGTCAAAAGTGTCCAGGTACCGTCAAATTGATATACATTTCCAAATCCTTTCATGGAAGTGTTAAAAACAGTGTTCTTGTATAAATTAAATTAATTGGGAGTAGATTAATGACACTAAACAACACTTACTTTTAAATTTTCCCGGAACTAGTTTCAGAGGCCTTCCAACTATGTTCAGCCAGACATCGACTGGTTCTCATTGGTGTAGCTGGCAATATTTTGTCATCGGTCTCCTCTGGTGGCGGTTCGAGGAACTTGCTGAACAAATCTTTCTGGGGGATGTCGAAATTGAGTACTTTGTTCCCATTTTTTTGAAATAAAGATTTGTTCCCATGTGGACAGTTCTTGTTTTCCTGTTGTATGTTTTAGTAATTTTGGTTCTGGATGACTTTCCCAAATCACTAGTAGACAAAAAAGTGAACTTAGCAAATAAGGAGAAACTACTAAAGGAAACCACAACCCTCTCAGCTACAGAAACTAAAATGATCTTCAAAAAATTCACTTACCATCCATGGGCCTTTGATAAATTCAAAAAAGTCTTCAAAAAACAAAACATTCAACTAGCTCCAGTGAACCATTACTCCTTAAAAAACCTAATTTGCTCAAACATCAAAGATGCCATGCCATCTAACAAAAAATCTGGTATATATCAAATTGAATGCTGTGACTGTAGTCAAATTTATATTGGAAAAACCAAAAGAAATTTAGAAACAAGAGCAAAGGAACACTTTAGGAACATAAAATACAAACAGTTAGAAAAATCAGCAGTTGCCACGCATTTTTGGGAAAAAAACCACAACATAAATCCAGAACCAAAATTACTAAAACATACAACAGGAAAACAAGAACTGTCCACATGGGAACAAATCTTTATTTCAAAAAATAGGAACAAAGTATTCAATTTCGACATCCCCCAGAAAGATTTGTTCAGCAAGTTCCTCAAACCGCCACCAGAGGAGACCGATGACAAAATATTGCCAGCTACACCAATGAGAAACAGTCGATGTCCGGCTGAAGATAGAGGGAAGGCCTTTGAAACTAGTTCTGGGAAAATTTAAAAGTAAGTGTTGTTTAGTGTCTAATCGACTCCCAATTAATTTAATTGATATACATTTGTTTGCAATGTAAACATCTTACGTTTTATCAATATGAAATATAAATTTTTTGTAATTCTTATGCTTAATTAAAATGTCTATTAATGTTGACGTCCTTATGTCTTTTAAAACCAGTAGGTGCATCAAACATTTCCAAGATACAGTATCAGTTACTCGCAAAAAGAGAAACACTCCATGCTATAAAGTGACTGGTTCCAATCTAGAAGCAATAAATAATGTTATGACAGAAAGGCCTCAAGAATACCTTCTCACAATACAGAGAGTATTTAAGGGGAAGAGAGAAAGAAATAAGAAAATGGTCACATAAGACTATGTACTGGAGATATTTTCTTGTTTAGACTTGGATAAAAGCTTTGTGCATATTGTAACACTAATTTATTTTTCATTCCTAGAACATGTTCTGCTAATTTTCTAGTTTGCATTGAAGCTACATTATGAGAAAACTGTGGATGATAGAAAAGAATTGAGATGAAATTAAAATATGTCTATGTACAAATATAATTTGTAACTTAAAAAACTTCACTTATAAGAAATGATGACCGATTTTCTTACATCATTTCGTATAAGTGAAGTTTTTTTTAAGTTGCAAATTATTATATATATATTAGTTTTAATGTTAATAGCTTCATATTTTACATATTTAAAATATTTCTATTTTATGTGACAGGTCTACAATATACATGTATGTCTACTATAACAGAAAAACAGATGTTCATTATGAAATAAGTGTTCATTGAATTACCATTTCGTATATTCTTCATGGTATACTTTTATGACTGCATAGTTAGCTTTGCAGTGCATTGCATTGCAGTATATAATCTTTTAATAAAAGTTATCGTATCTACGCACTAGGCAAAATTATGCATCTTTATATTACGTGGGCAGACGAACCTCTCAAATAGTATATTTACCTGCCGGTAGAGGGAGGCCTCAAAGCTGCTGTCATCACATCAGTAAGCTGCTTGGGGAATCGTATATAAACTTACTCCATCAATGATGCTATTGATGACGTCAAAATTTTGCGCAGTAAAATCATAGATAAAAAATTAACAACTTGTACAAAATTTCAGCCACCTGAAAGTTATGTTTTTGGAAGAATCTCTTTAATTGTCCTCAAAAGTAAAAAACTGAAGTTATTAACAGTAAAGCAAATATAATTTAGTAAGTTATATATTTATAAGTTAAAATTGTAAATTTTAAGTTTACAAAATAGAGCTACAAACTTCATAGTAAACATTGAAAGTAATGACTGCTTTTCTTTCTTAGATTTAAAAATAACAAAACATACCAATAAATTGAATTTTGGCATTCATAGAAAATCAACTCATACTGATATTTACATAAAAATGAAAGTTTAAACCCTTTTCACATAAATTTGCTGGTTTTAATAACTTAAAGTGTAGGTTAATAAATATACCCCCAATAAAGATGAATTTAGTACAGTTTTCAACATTGCATTAATTACTGGTTTTAATACAGATTTTATACTTAATGTGACTTTGTGGGTTCGTAGAATTAAAAGTCCAACTCGTTCTTTATTCCCATAGAAATACGCTTCGTACATCTCTGATAACTCACACACTGATGCAATCTTCCAGTCTGTCTGCACACTGCTTAGTAGCACTGCACTCCTCACTGCTTCCTGCCAGAAACCTCACTCGCCACGAACAGTGCACTCGCTTATATTCATTAATTACTGGTTCTGGAACTTTCCCTAAGGGTCACGGGCTTCACGATGGTGACGCAGCAGTCTCGACGTTTCTTGGCTTCTCTCTCTCCCCACGCCTTAAGCCAGTGGCATTCCGTCACACAAGTAGGCATACCCTCCACGCTATCTGTCTCTTTCTTTTTGCCAACTCTTTCTGCCAGCTGGTTTTGTCGTAACTTTGACGATCGGGTGACAATAAGAAGCTAAAAGAAATCTGTTAAGCACGTTCCTATCTGTTAAGCATGTTCCTACTCTGGAGAAAATACAGGATGATTACAATTTAAAAAAAAAGGAACTTATCCTAGGCCTAAAAATGCTCAGCATGGCTTTTGTCAGAAAGGAAGTAAAGCTGGTTGTCCCATATTTAGATAAACCTCAAGTCTGATAAAGAGGCCCCTGAGCAAAATTAAATGGTCTTTCATGTGCAATATAGAATGCAACGTTAGTGTGTCCATAAATAAAAAGTCAGTTTCTCTTTCTCTTGTTTTTACCAGTTTTATGAATTAAAGAAGCTCTTGGAATAATAATAGCAGTGAAATATAAGCACTGAATGTCTGAATGGATGTAAGTAATTATTAAGGAATAATGTTATACTAAACACATCATGATCCAACAAACTAACAACATTAACAACATTAATATAATTGTGATTCAAACTTGTACTTCATGCTTCATATATGTTGTTGATTTCAAATGCTAGGCTTTGGCAATGAAGCCATTAGCTCTCTTGCTCTCCAATATTTCTGTGTAGTGGGTCTGGCAAATAGGGCTTCACAGGTTAAAAGATGTTCTTCAGTCATTTCCTCTTCTTTGTTGCACAGAGGACAATTTGGACTTGTATAAATTCCTATTCTGTGTAAGTGTTTGGCCAAATAATCATGTTCCGTAAGTAATCTAAAATTTGCTACTGCAGCTTTACGTGGGATTTCTGGAATAATTTTTGGATTTTTAATTAAATGTTCTATTTTTTATCGTTGGCTTTGTTAGATATTGATTGGTTTTGTTTGTTTTTATATTTGCTTTTGATTAATCTTTTTATGGATGTAAAGGGTAAGTTGTACTTTTGTTCTGAATTAAATTTGCACCTTTTTTGGCAAGAAAATCAGCTGATTCATTTCCAGCAATTCCTCTATGTGCAGGTATTCACTGTAATATAATTCTTTTCTGTAGTTTTTGAAGTTGTTGGATCATTTTGTGACATTCTTTAATTTGGATTTACCTCATTTTATATGAACTTATTGCACATAATGCTGCTTTAGAATCAGAAAGTATGACAGCATTTTTGAATTTATCTATTCTGTATAGAAGGTGTTGGAAAATATGAATAGCCGTTACTTCTGCATCAAAATTTGTTGTGTGGTATCCTGCTGGTTGATAGAATGAGAACTCCTGCTCCTGAGTTGTTGTCCAAGTTAGATCCATCTGTGTAGATATGTAACCATTCTTCAGGTGGGTATCTATTGTTCACAGTTTCTAGTGCTAGTGCTTTTAGTACAGGTTTGGAAGTTTCAGATTTTATAACTATTTGTTCTAAATCTAATTTAATATTAATTGGTTCAAAAGTTAGTGGGTTTTCTTTGATTAAAATGTTTTCTTTAGAATTAGGAAAATTCAGATCTGTTTTTAATTCCGTAACGTTGTGTAGGAAACTTCTTTGTGTTTTCATCTTGATTGGTTGTAGTAATCTTTTCTCCCATTTTGTTGTTTTTAACCGCAACATTTTTTCATGTTGTATTAGTGCCTGCTCCTCTAAAGTTAGATGTATTGCATAGTTCAGAGTTATGGCTTGCATTACCGT
The DNA here is from genome assembly GCA_030765055.1 of Mantis religiosa. Taxonomy (NCBI): domain Eukaryota; kingdom Metazoa; phylum Arthropoda; class Insecta; order Mantodea; family Mantidae; genus Mantis; species Mantis religiosa. The sequence goes on from CM060952.1 coordinate 11,040, forward strand.
GATTGGAGTTGATTTTGCTGCACCGGTTATTAGTCGCAGGGCCTGATTTTGGCATACTTCTAGGTGATTTATGTTAGAACTGTATGCTGTAATTATTACCTCTGCATTATAAAGAAGTATTGGCTTGATGAATGTTTTGTATGTGGTGTTCAGTGTCTCCCAATTACTGCCCCACTTGACTCCAGCTAATCTTTTCAAAATTGAAAATGTTTTTGTTGATTTGTTAACCACTGCTTCAATATGATGTCTCCATTTATTGTTAGTGTTTTACCTAGAACATATTTTGTTAGACCTTCCTAACATCCTCAGCTGTTGTTGACTAATGGCACTGGGGATTAGTTGATTTGCATCATTTTCCCCCAGGCTTCCCAATATAAAGTCTGTAGGTTCTCACTTTTGAGACCTCTACATTTGTCCAAATGGTGTTTGTTGATGACAGATAATGCACTTGGGTGTAGGTCTGCAGTGTATTTTATAAAGGTGTTCTGCAAGACAATCATGGCCAGTTTCCATTCTAAATAGGGTCACTGCAGTTTTTCTTGGCAATTTTTGTATGTCAATTTTGTCTCCAGTGTTCTTATAATCCTTGTCTTTTAGTTTATCTTCTTCAATCTCTGCTGTCTTTTAAAATGTAGCATCAATGTTGTTTTATTAACTTCAATTTGTCTTACAGGTTTTATATTTTGAATTGCACCTTTTTTTGCTAGTTGGTCAGCATATTCATTAGCTAAAAGTCCAACATGGGCTGGGATCCACGATACGATTTCTTGATTCAACAGCTTTAATTAAACTTCCTCAGTTAATGTTGAGTACTGAATGTTGATTTGGTGAACTTCTGTTGGTATCTAGAGGAACTTGAAGTTTTCTCTTCAAAGGTAGTGTTGAACTTGAACAGTTTTCCTTCATATTTCTTTATGAATATCTTTTCCCTCTAGTTAATGCAGTTGGACCCTGAACACTTTTTAATAAATGGATTTCTTGTTCCATATCATGATTCTCATTTCAAAAATGGTATGCTACCGCGATTTGTCTATTTCTTTGTTCTTGGTGTTCTTGAAATGCTCTTTAAGCCTAATGTTCAAATTCCTTTTTGTTTTGTCAATGTAAAAGTTGTCACAGCCATTGCAATTTATCTGATGTACACCTGAGTTTGTCTTTGTAGGTATTGTGACTTTGTGGGTTCGTAAAATTAAAAGTCCAATTGCACCACTCAAAAATGTTCTTTATTTCCACCGAATTACAATCGGAACACGTGCCGATTACACAGAATTACGTAATGCACACAGTTACAATTCACCAGTTCGTCTGTCACAGGTCCACTGCACGCAGTTAAGTACACTCCTCCGATGCATGTACACAGTCCGTTTCCTCACTGGGCGCTCCTCACGACTGCTCGACAAGAACTGTACTGAACTCTTCTCCGGCCCGGCGCGTCGCTTATATAAGACCAACTGACCTATCTAGAAGGTTCCGGGTTAGATGAAATATCCTGGATGTTCGAGAACTCAGGGGGAGGGGAAAGAGATGGCACAGTTGCCTGCAATCCCTTCAGTTGGCGCTGCAAGATAAATGGGTGGAGGTGGCCGAGTGCTTCTCGGCCCTCACTCAGCCGTCAGTTGTCTGTGCCTGGGTGACACTGCTCCCTCCTCAAAGCTGGTCGTCCCGATCAGCACCATCATAGCGGGCCAGGCGATCCAGTTATAACACCATCATCTTTCCTCGGGGCGCCTTCTGGATGCGGTAAACCACGTCGTTAATCCTCTTCACCACCTGGTACGGTCCTTGCCATGGCTGCTGAAGCTTCGGGCAGCGTCCCTTGATCCGGGTAGGGCGGTACAACCAGACCAGGTCACCTTGCTGGAACCCTTGGCTGTTGGCTAGCCTGTCATATCGGGTCTTCATGCGGTCGCTCGCCTTCTGGATGTTCTGGCGAGCCATCTCGTGCATGTCGTGGAGATGGTCCAATAGGTTCTCCACATACTCGGTCGCTAGCTGTTTCGCTTCCGGAGGGCTTCCAAAAGCCAGGTAACAAGGGAGGCGTTACTCTGGGCCGAACATTAAGCTGGCTGGCGTCATCCCAGTGGTGTCGTGTGTAGACGAGCGGTAGGCCAGCAAGAACAGTAAAAAAAAAAAAAAAAAAAATAAAATAAAATCTGCATGAACTATGCCCTGGTGCCTTGAGTCTATACCAGGACATAAGTTCCACAGTTACATCTCTTTATTGTTATTACATTTCTTTAGATTGGAACATTATTACATTTCGCAGATTACCTATATCTAAACTAACTACTCCTAACCTACTAAGCTATCTAACCTATAGCAGCCGGTTTCCCAGCTGCTTTACATATATCTTTAATCTATATCCTAAGCTGGCAGTTCTACTCTATTATAAAACATTCTGACTAGTTAAATTAACAGTATATGTGGATGAAAAACTGTTTACTGCCAGCACTTTCTACCAATCTGCTATCTATCAATTTAATTTCAACAATTGTTGTCTCTAGCTATCTTCGCTATCAGATGAGCTCCGTGTGATGATCTGTTGTGGCTGTCCCCTTCTCCTCTCAGCCCATTCTTGACGTCCTGTTGTGGTCCAAAGTTGCCTACGTCTATTCATGGATTGGTCGCCCTGTTCTGGCCTGAGATCTGCACCAATTCTATCCTCTTCTTCGACGTGGGCACTTATTTCTTGTTGCCTTATTCTTTGTGACCTTTTTGGTGATTCGTCCTGGTTTTGGTGTTGCTGCTGATGTATTGCGTCCGTTATTTGCATTTCCGCTGGTCTTCTGTACTCCTCCATGACTATTTTCGATATCTTTGCCACCATTCTGTTCACTATACACAAATCCTCGTGACTTCTTACGATGTGCCAAACTGCTTTTCCTGCTAGCATTGCGCATTCCTCTTGTACCTCATCGTTGTATTTCGTACATTCAAAGATCACATGTTCGGGGTTGCCTACTATATCACATGTATTACATTTATCACTTTCCTTGCTTCGAATCTTCGCAAAATATGTATCAAATGGGCCGTGTCCTGTAATATATTGAATGCTCTCCTTAGTTGGTGATACCGTTAATCTTAATCTCTCTCTTATGCTGGGGAATAGATCATATACTCTTCTACCTTTCTCCGCTTGATTCCATTCTTTTTGCCATTTGTCTATTAAAATTTTTCTTGCCTCTCTCCTTGTATTGCACGGTCTTCCTAAAATTTTGATGACCTGTTCTTGGTCTTGTTTTTTCATCCAATACATTGTTGCCCGCAATTTTACCGTTAAGTCAATCGGCCATATGGCTAGAATCACTAGTAAGGCCATCGTTGGAACTGTTTTAATTAATCCCATACACCTTATTAAAGTTTGTCGTTGAGTACTCCTCAGTCGTTGTACATTTTTCACTAGGCTAGCTCTATGCGCCCAAACACTAGATCCATATCCTATTATTCCTGTTAGTATAGCTGTGTGATATGTCCTTGTTGCTGCTAGTGGGATTTTATATTTATATTGAGCCATCGTTGCTAGCTTCATCATCGTTTTTCCGGCCTTGTCTGTGACTTTCTCTATATGCTTATCAAAGTGCAATTTCTCATCCACGTTTATTCCCAAATACTTAAAAACACTTTCTCGTCGTATATTGGTACCATTTACTTTAATGAGGGGATTTCTTTCTAATTTTCCTTTTAATAGCATATAAGCAGATTTATGAGGTGCTATTTGTAATTTTACTTCATTACACCATTCTTCTAACAAAGTCACTACACTTCGAGCTTTTCTTTCAATTTCCCTTCTATTATTTGCCTCGATCATAATCATAAGGTCGTCGGCGTAGGCTATAACATCGAAGGTATCCTCATGTTGTGCAATCCTTTCCAGTATTGGTTCCGTCATAATGTCCCAAAACAAAGGGCCTAATATTGATCCTTGTGGACAACCTTTGCTTATTTCTTTTGTTACCATATCATTCTCTCCTTTTAAATATACTCTCCGATCTCTACAATAATCTAATAAAGTATTATATATGCACCTTGGATAATTATTTTCTCTCATGATTTTAAAAAGTTCTGGTCACCATAAATTGTCAAAAGCACCAGATATGTCAAAGTACATGGACACCACATATTTACTGGAACTTATAGAAACATTTTTAATTGCACAGTTTATTGCATCCTCTGTAGATTTACCCTTTCTAAACCCGAATTGTTTTTCTGTTTCTCCAATCATTAGTCTATATTCAGTTATTCTCTTCAGCAACAACTTTTCTTGTAGTTTGCCTAAAGTATTTAACAGACAAATCGGTCTATAGGATTTTGCATCTGTAGCTTCCTTATCTTTGGATTTTCTCAGGATTACGACGTTGGCCTCCTTCCAGATATATGGAATTCTTCCTTCCACTAGACATTGATTTATGAGCCTACACATATGCATCGATATAAGAGGTTCTAACTGCTGCAACACTTCAGATTGAATACCATCTGGTCCCGGGGCTTTGCCTATCCTTAGCTCCTTAATTGCTATTTTTACCTCTTGTATATCGAAAGGATATACTACCCTGTCGTTTAAGTAATATTGATTCATCTGTTGTTTTTTAATTCGATGTATAACTTCATCATTCTCGACCCTTTCATCTGGTAGTAATCTTTCTAGTAAGAGGTGTGCAGATTCTTTCCAATTTTTAGTAAAGTGTCCATTTCCTTTACTTATAGTTGACAGAACTTCGGGAGCCGCAATCTTTTCCATAACTAATTTATACGGAACACCCCATATATTTTCATTTAGAGTTTCTTCTACCATCGTATCCCATGATTTCATCCTAGTATCTTGTAGTTTCTGTTTGTATCTATCTTTTAGCTGTTGATATCTTAAAAGATTAAAATTCCTTTCATTTGCTGTTTTACTTTTTTGGTAGACCTTCCGTGCCTTTCTCGCCTTCCTTCTAAGGTCCTGTAGTTGATCGGTCCAAATTACTGCTTCTTGCATCCTACACTTGTTTTTGGTTAGACCTTCGTGCATGGCATACTGTATCCTTTCTGTTAACATTTTGGCCTGGGCATCAATGTTCAGTTGCTGTATTTCCACTGGTATAATAAAATTTTCTCTAACTTTGCACCAGTTTGCATTTTTAATCTTGTATAATTCTCTGCCTCTCCTAATTTGTGTATCATATCGCCCTTCATAATCTATGTCAAAGTATATCAGATTATGATCACTAGAGGTTATTTGCTGTGTTACAATCCATTTCCGTATTTTATTATAAATATAACCTTTGGCTAATGTAAGATCAATATTTTCGTAAGCATCCGCACGATTCATAAATGTGTAAGGATTATTCGGTTGATTTACAATCTGCATATTATACGTTGTAATCATTTCTTCCATTTTTAATCCTTTTAAATCTGGATTTTTGCTAAACCACAATTTTGACTTCGCATTAGCATCCATTGTATATATTATAGCTGCATCAAAATATGCTTGCAAAATCTCCTCTGTCTTACTGATGTGTACTTCTATATCATCCATAAATTGGTAATAGTGGTTACAAAGTATGAAGTCTATACCCTTAGTTTGTATCTGTACACAGTTTACATGTTTGTCACAAAATTGAGATATTTTGGTTGCTTGTATGTTTTTATTGTTAATCAAAATCATTGCTTGGGGATTTTCCCCGTCATATATCTTATGTGCAGTTGCAGCCATGTGTAACGGTTTTCCCCTAAGTGTATATGGTTCTTGAATACAGACAATATCCAGAGCCATTCCGTTTACAATTTTCCTCAATTCTATCATTACAGTCTTTGATCGTTGTGCATTTATCTGTGCTATTCTTATATTATGTACTCCTACCATTTCACTAATTCTTGTACTAGCCATTTAAATAGATATATTTATTTGTTGTCCATAATCTGTTCGAGCTATAAGCCTCTCAAAATGTATCCTATACAACGAGCATTCCTTTCCACATTTACAGGGGGCTTCTTCTTTAAGCTTACGATCTGGGTATCTTTGTTTTAAAAACTTCCTCCTTTCTGCACAGGGGATACATATTGCTGGTTGATTCTTTTTATCGCATTCATTTTTGTTGTGATCCTCTTCACCGCAGTGAGCACAAACAATCTTATCTTTTGTACAGTATTTTGCCACATGACCAAAGTTCTGGCATTTCATGCATGTTGCAACAACTACATAATCTTTTGCATTTACTGCTTGAAAGCCAAGGTAAATTTTCTCTTTTTTAAGAATTAGCCTCCGGACGTATGGTGAAACATCCATAACATGGTGAACCGTATTAGCATTTCTTGGACCAGTTTTGAACCTCATGTTTACTTGTTGATTGAATTTTTCCCATGACATCTCCTCCTCAAAGTTTTGGTGATACATGTTTTCTTTGATTGTTTCCTCTTTTTTGCTTGATATTACATCATACAGAATTATTAGCGGGTTCCTCTTTTTCGGTAATTCCACTTTTAATTTCATTTTCTTCAAACCTTCATGATTTAGCAGCTTTTCAGCGTCTTCAGTAGTTTCTGTTTCCAGAATAACATTTCTTTCTGTTCTTTTAATATTGCATATTTTAACCTTATCTTTTGTTGGTATGACAGTTGTAGTTACTATATCTTGTAATACTTTAGTATCTTTTACTTCAGTTGATGACACAAATATCGTACATTTTTGTTTCTGCAGAACACGTTCAACTTTGACTGTATTATTGTCAACATTTCTAGTAGTTATATCGGCATAAGACATCATTGGTACTTGTTTCTTTTCATCTTTGTATACTTGCAACTTTGCAACAGTAGCAGCTTGACGTCCCAGTCTCGCTGGGGGTTGGCCACGACCTTCCTCAGGTGTTCCTCTAAGGTCTTGATGTACCTTTCGACTATGCCATCCGACTGGGGATGTAGAGGTGTTGTGCGGGTCTTGTTTACCCCAAGTCTTGCTAGTGCCTCCTTCATCAAGTTGGACTCAAAATTGGTGCCCTGGTCACTGTGCCGTTCTAACGGTACCCCAAATCGGCAGAACACTTGCTCCACAAGGCAGTCTGTGATTGTCCTTGCCTCTTGGTTCGGGATGGAATACACCTCCGGCCATTTGGTGAAGTAGTCCACGACCACCATCAGGTACTTGTTGCCTCGGTCGGACATCGGAAATGGTCCAGCTATGTCGACAGCGATCCGTTCGAATGGCGCTCCGACGTTATACATCTGCATGCGACCCCGGCTCCTAGACTGGGGGCCGCGAGTCGCCGCGCACGCGTGACACTGACGGCACCATCTCTCAGCATCTGCTCGGAGTCTCAGCTGGTAGTAGCGCTGCCGTAGTTTGTCAATCGTTCGGTTCGCTCACAGGTGTCCTGAAGTACCGACGTGCACTTCCTCCAAGACTTCCGGGACCTTACTCCGGGGAAGTACCAACTGTTCTCTCTGCGTCTTCCCGTCGGGTGACTCCCATACCCGGAACAGCACGCCCTCTCTGGTCTTCAACGAGTCCCATTGGGTCCAGTACGACTTGTAGGTGGCGCTCCTCTGCGCGATGTCCTCCCAGGTTGGTCTCGTCCCTGCCTCCACTTCCCTCAAGAGTGGCCCCCAGTCTGCGTCGGCCAGCTGCTCCCTCCTCAGGCCTGCGCTATCCCAGCCATCCGCAGGAACTGCCGTGACTACTCGGACTGCTGCGGCACGCTCCTTCTCTTCCACTCTTGTGCACTGGCCGCACTCTTCTGGGCAGGGTCTTAGGGACATGGCGTCAGCGTTACCGTGGCTCTTCCCTCTACGATGTTCCGAGGTGAAGTCGTACTCCTGCAGCCTCTGGACCCAACGTGCTGTCTGGCCTTCCAGGTTCCTAAAGTTCAATAGCCAGGTTAGGACGGAATGGTGAGTCCTCGGGTGGAATGGCTGACCGTACAGGTACTTGTGGAAGTGCTCCAAGGTCTTTACCACAGCCAGTAACTCAGGCCGGGTGACGCAGTAGTTCTCTGCCTTGGATAGCGTCTTGCTGTAGTAGGCTATCACCCGCTGATGGCCATCCTTGCAGTGCAATGGTCGCTGGCGTCGGTGTCCACAATGAATGCGCCACCCGGTTGTGGGAAACCCAAAATTGGAGCACTGCACAGGGTCTTCTTCAGGTCCTGGAAAGCGTCTTCGGCGTCTTCCGTCCACGCATAAGGCCGGTGTTCCTCTGTCAGGCGTGTGAGAGGTTTGGCGATGTTAGAGAACCCCTTTATGAAGTTTCGGCAGTAACTGCACAGCCCCAGGAAACTGCGCAAATCTTTCTTATCCTTTGGGCGAGGCCAATCTCTCACAGCCTGTGTCTTCCCCAGGTCCGTGGCCACTCCGGTTGCTGAGACTATGTGGCCCAAGTAGTTCATTTCGGGAAGAGCTGGCACTTCTTCGCGTTCAGCTTCAAGTTGGTCGCCTGCAACATCTGTAGCACCTTACTCAGGTTCTCGAGATGGTCTTCAAAAGTTTTACCGACGATGATGTCCAGTTATAGCAGGCAGCCGTCATAAGTCAGTCCTCTCATCACTGATTCCATGAGGCGTTGGAAGTTAGCTGGTGCGTTGCAGAGGCCAGAGGGCATAACTGTGAACTGCCAGAGCCCTTGACCTGTCGAGAATGCGGTCTTCTCCTTGTCTCTCGGATCTAGAGCCACCTGCCAGTAGCCCGACTTCAGGTCCAGGGTCGAGAACCACTGTGCACCAGCTAGCGTGTCCAGGGTGTCGTCAATCCGGCGTAAGGGGAAACAGTACTTCCGGGTGACATCGTTCAGCTTCCTGTAGTCCACGCAGAAGCGTAGCTCGCCGTTCTTCGTCACCAAGACTACAGGGGAATACCAAGGGCTGTCAGACTCTTCAATCACGCCCCTGTATTTCATGTCCTCCAGCATGTCTCGTACTGCCCCTTGTTATGCCAGCGGAACGCGTCTAGGTTGTTGCCGAATAGGCCCGGCGTCCCCGGTGTCGATGCGGTGAAGCACTTTGTCCGTGCGGCGGTACTCACTATCACCTTGGCAGATGATGATGATGATGATGATGATGATGATGATGATGTGTATAGGGGCGCTCAACTACGGCGGTCATCAGCGCACCTTGGCTGAAGACGCGCTGGTATCGTCTCAGCAGTTGTCGAACTTTCTCCAGCTGTTCTGCGGTCAGGTGGTCGGCCGCCCTCTCCAGTAAGCCTTCTAGCCGGGGCCCCAGGTTTTGCGTCGGTAACGGCTCTTGTGTCTTGTCGATTGCTGTTACACTTACTACGGGCTCGCACGTTCCCATCTCCGTCCCGGCCTGGACGTCGTGATCGGTGTCCGTTGGATTTAGCAGTTTCACTGGCACCTCTCGGCACGGCAGCAATGCCCTGTCTACACATAGGCCGCGTACAGGCGTCTCCTGGTCCAGCATCATGTTCCTGGTTCTCTGGCCTTCCAGTCGCGCCGTCACCACCACCTCGCTCCTCGCGGGGACGACCACGTCTTCGTTCAAGATGACCCTGCAGATTCCAAGGCACTCTTCGGGTTGACGGAGTATAACCTCTTTTCCGTTGAGCCGCAGGACCATCCTGCCGACGTCGACCGTCGCCTCGTGGCTCCTGAGGGAATCCAGACCTAGAATCACCTCCTCAGCCACCTTCGCGACGAACACCCACAGACGCACGGCACTCCGCCCCAAGGTCAGCTCCATCAGGGCCTCCTTCTCCACAGGCAAGGTGTCGCCCGATGCCGTGACAAGCTGGTTTGGTCGGTTCGGCTTCTTTGTCGGCAAACCCTTCGCCACGTCAGGTGTGATGATGGTCACGGCTACCCCGGTGTCCATCAGTACGCGGCATGGCTTCCCTCTCACCCAACCGTCCGCGATGAGGCTGTCATCCATACGCCGGCTGACTTCGCGCAGTGTCACTCGAGGGGATGGTGGTGATGGCGCCGACGTGCCCCTGTCCACGACGGCCCTTACTCGTTTTCCGGCTTCTCTTCCTGGTGTGGGCAGTCTCTCTCCAGGTGTCCGGGCTATCCACACCCCCATCGCCGGCGTCCCTTGGATGGTCTTCTGTCTCCGGTGTAGCGGACACTCCTCGTTCTCGGCGTCGGGATAGCTGTTAGCTTGGCCGCCTCCATCCTTAATGCTGCCGTTAGCGCCTCGTGGATGGTTTTACAATCGCCGAGCACCAGGCGCTGACGAATCTCCGTGTCTCGTACCCCGTCAACGAATGTGTAGGCAGGTTCCCGGGATACGAACTCTGGTAGGAGGTCGACTAGGGCCTTGCCAACCAGCTGTTCAACTGCCAGGATGAGCTCCTGCAGCGTCTCCCATGGCTGCTGTGACCTTGCCTTTAGCTGGCTGCGGTACGCTGCGGTTAAGCGGTGGTTTCCAAAACGATTCTCCAGGGCCTCCCAGATGTCCTTGGGCGCCGCCGTTGTCTTTACCGCGTTCAGAACTTCCGCGGCCCGTCCCTGGAGGCTGGTTATTAACTGTGTGGCCTCCTCCTCTGGTGACCATTTGTTGTGGTTGGCCACTGCGTCGAATTGGCGGCCCAAGACTTCGAAAGTGTTCGTGCCGTCGTATTTAGGAGGTTTGACGCGCGCAGATGTGTCGTGTCCCGGCGCGTCGAACTTTAAATCCCTCAACCTCCTGCCGACGACGTCCTCCACCATGGTGGAGGCACTTGACGCTGCTGTCGGCCTTTCCTTCCAGGTCGTTAAAGCGGCTCGCCGGGTCTTCGACGCGCTCACCGAGCTGCGTGACGTCCTCCTTTACATCGGCCAACTGCTCCTCAAATTTTGCAGCGAGGACCTCGTTTGCCGCTTTAATTTCCGTGGTCAATTCGGTTTTTATTTCCTTCAGTTCCGCTGCCAATTTGTTATTTGTATTCTCCAGCTTCGCGGCCAGGCTGTTATTTGCCGCTTCTGTTTTTGCAGCGAAGTTTTCATTCGCCGTCTTTATTTCTGTCAGTTCCGCTTTCATTTCCATCATCTTCTCCAAAATCTTTTCCAATGCCGCGTCCATGGCTGTAATGTTCGGTGATGTTGTCCCGCTTCCTGACACCAGTGTGACTTTGTGGGTTCGTGAAATTAAAAGTCCAATTGCACCACTCAAAAATGTTGTTTATTTCCACCGAATTACAATCGGAACTTTTGCCGATTACACAGAATTACGTAATGCACACAATTACAATTCACCAGTACGTCTGTCACAGGTGCACTGCACGCAGTTACGTACACTCCTCCGATGCACTTACACAGTCCATTCGCTCACTGGGCGCTCCTCACGACTGCTCGACAAGAATTGAACTGAAATCTTCTCCGGCCCGTCGTGTCGCTTATATAAGACCAACTGACTTATCTAGAAGGTTCTGGGTTAGATGAAATATCCTGGATGTTCGAGAACTCAGGGGAGGGGAAAGAGATGGCACAGTTGCCTGCGATCCCTTCAGTTATCGCTGCAAGATAAATGGGTGGGTGTGGCCGAGTGCTTCTCGGTCCTCACTCAGCCGACAGTTGGCCGTGCCTGGGTGACAGTATCTTCTTTGTATTATGTGATTTCAAAAGGTGTTGTATATTGAATTTTTTTCTGTGGGGCCAAAGTAATGTTGTGTTCTTTGAAGACTTTATGGAAAAGTTATGTAGCTCTGTAATGATAAGTAAATTTTCTTTATGAAGTTTTATTTCTGATTGGGGAAAGAGTAGTTATTTGTCTGTGTCTCTGTTGTCTTTTGAATTTATCAATTTTCTTTTTGACCAATTCAGCACTGAATCCATTGTATTCTGCAATGTGAATTACATGATTGTACTCTTGATATATTCCATTTTGCTTACCAGTACATTAACCAGCCTGTAAGTTAAACTGTTGGTAACAGCATGCATGTGTTATGGGTTGTATCCATATGATTTTATCAAATTCTCTGTGGATGTTTCTTTCCTGTATATGCCAAATTCTAGTTTTATATGTTTTCTGATTAGTTTCAAATTTAAGAAAGGGATTTTGTTCTTTTTCTCTGGAGAATTTTATTGCGGATTTGTTAATTAAGTAGTCTTAATGCATCATCCGGTTTCTCATTTACTATTACCCAAATATTCACATATCTATACCAATGTTTGAAATGACACCACCTTTCAGGAGAACTCGAACTTCAAGTTCATCAAGATACCAACAGAGACGCCCCTATGATCTCCAAGGAGTTCACCAAAATGAAAATTAAACAAGCGACATTAGCTGAGTATATTAGGAAGGTCGTAATGAAATGTGTTCTAAGTAAACACTAGCAATATATGGAGCATGGAGTTCCAGTTCGACTCAAAATTATATTAATTTTGTGCTTCGTTGTATCATAGTCCTTCCTCATTAAGAATAAAATACATCCATTCAAATTTTGATACAATTTATAATTCACAAATGCAACATAATCATGGAACGAGAAATAAAAATAATCTAAAACCACCCATGCACAGATTAGCAGTGTATGAAAAAAGCCCACAATATGCAGGAATAAAAATATATAATAAATTACCTGTAAGAATCCGTGAAATGAAAAACCTCAAATGCTTTAATAAAGCAATAAATAACCTACTAATGGACAAAGCCTACTACTCGATTATTGAATATATGGATGATAAAATTGAATTATAATGAAATTTTTTGTCATTTTGTAATTCTAATATTCTGACAATATTATTCCAAGGGCATGTCATAATTATAACAATATTTGTATATAGTTGTATTGATATTATTAGTAATTATATTATTTGTATTATTAGTATTTATATTATTAGTGTTATTGTTATTTTGTGTAATTATTATTATTATTTTAAATTTTCTACTGTTGACGAGTCACCTGTTTACTGAGTTTTTACTCACTATCTGTAAGCGTATGTGACAATAAAGCATCTTATCTTATCTTATAAGAGTTAATCACATTGTTCACTGTCTCATTAAAGAGCATGTTTTTTTCAGTTAGAAGTCAAAACGCATAACTTCATCAGGGAATATTCTGTTTTTTTATTGAAAAGCTTCTGTATAATACCTGTTCAGCAGTCCATTGATATGAGGCTGTGATTGTGCATTGCATTGTGGTAAGCAATTGTAGCTTCTTAAATGTTTGTCTTTTCGTGTCATTGAGCATTTACTTGATGTTTCTTGATTTTAACATGGGTGTCAATGTCTGGCCTTCCCCATTGTCTGATTTAAAAATGAGCAAAATGTGCATATTTTTACTTCTTGTTCTGATATAAGTGTAAACTTGGTTTTGTAATGCTTTATGCCTATCCCATTTTCATTTGAAAAACAAAAATATTTTTATCAGTGACAAGGCCTGACTTTCAAGACAAGCTCCAAATAATAATTTTCATTAAAGTAAGAGACAATAATGACTCAAAGAACTAAGGCTACTCTTCAGTACTCTTTCTATTACAGTCACACGTAGGCGCTTCTAGCATTACAAGACTGCTTACAATACAAGCAGATATTTTCCTGCTTCCCCTCTCCACACACATCTTCCAATTTTTCCTAGTGCTGGCCCACACCATGTGAATTGTTAAACATGGAAAAAGTAAGCAATTCACACACTTCTGTTAATAACTTAAAACTTCACATGAATTTCCTGTTGGCCACCACTAAATAGTAACTTATGTAAAATACTATTGCTAATGCTATTGAAATATATATACAGTTTATCGAGATTTAACTGTATTGGAACACCACAATGAAGCGAAAAATTATTAAATTTTAGATGAGTCGTATTTTTTACACATCTGCTTCACTTTCGTACCTATTTTGAGGACATGTCCTCAAAATAGGTACGAAAGTGAAGCAGATGTGTAAAAAATACGACTCATCTAAAATTTAATATATACAGTTGTATTTAAAAGGGCCACATAAAACAAAAAAGTAAACTTTTCTTCAGATACTACAGAGACTTCACGTGACAAAATGTGTCAGTGCTTCCAACTATCAAAGAGTTGTGATTGCTTCCAGATACCTATGAAGCATGGTATTTAAGGTTATGAATGCATAGATACAGAAATATTCAGTATTTAATGAGGTCACAGAACTGGTCACTCGAATCTAAGCAGCTGTCAGATAGTCCACAGAACCGCAGATGTTCGTGAATAAATTTTGAAAATGTGTCCAGAAGATATTTATATATGATATTTATTTGTACATTCACTACAATGACTTTGATATCTAACAATCACTATTATACATCCTGTACAAATACATGACATTGCTGACCTAAGATTTACTCACTTACTCAGGTCCCCTGGCCATAAGCCTTTGGTTTTCCTGAGCAGCTTGTTGTCATTTCTTACTGACCTTCACTTCTTTTACCCTAATCCGCTTTTCTCTTAACCTGTATAAGAATTCTCCTATACATCTATTTTTTTCACTCATCCCTTTTAACATGCATAATGCCACTACGTCTTTGCTCACACTGTCCCACTTCCTATCCCATATTTTTCTCCTGCAGTTTGTTAACTTCTTACATTCTACCAGGTAATGAACAGTGCTTTCTTCATCTCCACAAAATTCACATGTCCCTACTCTCATCCATGCTATGCCTTCTCTTCCAGATTTGTCACATTGATCTATATATTTTTCCCTACCCCATTCTGTCTTTAATTGCTTATAAAATTTCAAAGTTTTTTTTTTCTTTCTATACTTTCCCATATTTCCTGCCTATCTATGCCTTGTGTTCTGTTTCTCATTTCCTTTCAAAAACCGCTATGATTTGACTTCTCTGCTCTCCATAAATCTCCCATCTCGATACCTTTCTTTCCAGTTCCGACCAACTATTTGTATTCTTAATGCTTTTCTGTTGCTTCATGCACAGATTCAATAATTCCCCTTTCTGCCCTATAATACACTTATACCAGAATTTGAGTATTCTTTCTATTATTATTCCCCTCCTTTTTGTAATTTCCAACTCTAATAATGCCACTTCTCTTGGTGCTGATTTTGGCAGCCCTAGAAGTTCTTTGCAAAACAATCCGTACATCTGGTCTAATTGTGTTTCTATCTCTGTTGTGCCCCATACCTCCACTGAATACATTGTTCTGTATTCGACGACCGCTTCATACATTCTTTCTAACCATTTAACTGACATCTCCAGTTCATGTTCACATATTCTTACCCCTGTCATTGTCGCCCTGCCATTAACTTTTCTGGCATGTGCGGCCCACCCTCCACTGCTACACATCCTTACACCCAAATAGTCATATTCCTTTACCACTTGTACCTTTTGGTCTCCTATGAACCATTCCTCTCCTTTCCTCAGTATCGATCCTCTTTTAAATACCATTATTTTTTACTTTTTGCTGTTTATTCTTAATTCCCAATCAGTGCGAAACCTATGAATTTCCTCAATTAATTTTTGTAGACCTATTACAGAAATTGCTGCTACTGTTAAATCATCCGCATACAGTAATCCAGAGATCTCTTTGTTCATTAATATTGGGCAATGGGCATTGCTTTCCTTAACGCTCTCTATTATGTCATTTATAAATAAATTGAATAGAATAGGACTCAATTTGTACCCCTGTCTCTAGCCTAACTTCTGTTCGGCCTCTTTTGATAGTACGTTCAGCCCACATCTTACTCTGAATTTCACTCCACTGTAAATTTTAACAATTTCATTTATAAACTTCTCACTCATCCCTTTTCTTCTTAATTTCCATTTTAAAGTTTCCCTATTTAACATATCGAAAGCTTTCTCAAAATCCACAAAAAGCATATACAATCTCCCCCTTTTCCTGCTCAAGTATTTATCAATTAATGTTTTGATTATAAACACATTATCTATATATCGAGATTTAACTGTATTGGAACACCACAGTGAAGCGAAATAATTATTAATTTATAGATGTGTAATAAATATGACTCATCTACGTAAGTGAAGCAGTGTAATAAATACGACTCCTCTATAGATTAATACATTATCTATAGTTTGTCTTTTCTTCCTAAATCCAGCTTGAAATTCTGATATTTTATTTTCTCTTTCCGCCCAATCCATTAGTCTGTCCGCTAGTATGTCTGTATACATTTTCCCAATCATAGATAGTAAGCTTATCCCCCTGTAGTTCTCTGGTCTATTTACACTCCCCTTACTTTTAAATATTGATACAGTCACATTTGGTTTCCAGCAGTCGGGTAATTTCTTACTGTCTCTTATCTTATTAAATAAATTAGTGTAACCAGAAGAAATAAAATATTGTTTCGCATGAATTTTCTTGTTTTTTTCCTGAAATTCTTGGGAAAGTGCACTTCCAGCGCTTCATTGCACGCTTTGCCACCAGTTTTTATTTAGATGTCTTTGGGAACTCAAGGAAACTGTATATAAAGAAACAAGTATAATCTCAATCAAATTGGGATGGATTGAAACCTTGTTTAGATTTCCATCTCAGATAATGTACTTGAAGTACGTCAATTCTGTTGAACTTTAAAACTCAAAATTATTTTCTCCTCCCTCATGTACACGTGTGCGCGCGCACACACACAAAAGATTTAACATGGTTGTAGCAGTTCTGTTGCTTTAGATAATCTGGTTCGTAATGGATATAAACACATTGTTATGACTTAAATACATATTTGTGTTTGGGGAAATTAAAGAATATACATATAACTTTCACTTCTTGCTTCAGGTTACATACTGTATGATGACCAATGACATTACCTCTCAACTGAAATTCGTTGCTCATGATGCTGCCATTGAGAAATATGTTCCTTCTGATAGTAGCCATGATGCTACTTATTCTGTACTACGTTTGGGCTTTTCAAGGGAAGGACACAGCAAAACATTATGCTCACCAGGAAAGTGCATTTATATGTCACATGTCTCTTGAGGTAGGTACACTTCTGAAATCTAAGTTGTAATTGGTGCAATATTTTATTTTCTCCTAATTTGATTGTTACATGGATAATGGCTGTATGCAGCATTCTCGATCAAGATTTTATCATGGTAAAATACTGACTTTACCATGCTCAGCAGTGATTTGTGGTGCATTGACGACAGTAAATGTTCAAAATTTTTACCACAGCTTAACTCTGAACGGTCTTGGCTTGCACTTGTAAAATGTTGGCTTATGTTTTGGAAAACGACAATTTTGAAGATGAGTTGTTATACATGCAATTCATTCATTGTGGTGACAGCAAGCGCATGCGCATTGTAGTGGATAGAGGAAACTCTTTTGAAGATATGAAGTACAGGAAATTCCAAGAAAAGTTCAGATTATCCAAGGAAGTAGTGCGGCAGTTAGTGGACAAATTGTATGACAGGTTAGAATTCCCGACAAACAGAAACAATCCGGTAAGAATGAATGGAGTGTTAACAACATTAAGGTTTTATGCAATGGGTGCTACAATATACTAATCGGTGACATATCAAATACCTATCGAATCAGGTCATTGCATATCTTAAAAAGTGTGTTGCCAACAATAGCCAATATTGGATTGAATTAAATACCATTTCTAGAAAGTAATGCTGACATAAGAGCTCTTACACAAATATAAAGATTTGTTACAAAGGCTTTACTTATCTTGAGAAATTGGTGTTAATACTTCTTTCTAATGGAGATTGATTTCACAAACAGATCACTTGTATCTTCAGTCCACAAACAAACTCCGTTGTCAAGGATTCCGGTTACCATGTTATGTTTTTTTTTTTCAATATTACCAAAATATGAACACGAAACAAACCTAAAAACAGAATCAACTGTTGGTACTTCAAAATTCATTACATGATGTTTATTTTTTAAAAAAAATATATTTTCCCAAACTATTAAATCTGTCGGACCATTTAATTGTTTTAATAATTTAACTTCAGGATTTATTTCATGGTTAAATGACCAAAAATGATATGCTACGGCCGATTTATCAGTTTGTTTATACTTGATGTTATGAAAATGTTCTTTCATTCTGTTTTCCAAATTACGTTTCGTCTTTCCAATATAAACCTGATCACAATCTAAACAATTTATTTTGGGAAACTCACTTAGAGACATTGATGAAAAAACTTAGTAAAATGTGTTTCTTAATGAGGGCAATTACAGGCATGTCGAGCTTGAAAGTTCGGAGAATAGTGTACTTTTCATATATACTGTGACTTTGTGGGTTCGTGAAATTAAAAGTCCGATTACACCACTCAAAAATGTTCTTTATTTCCAGCGACTTGCAGTTGAACACTTGCCAATTACACAGAATTACGTAATGCATACAATTACGATTCACCAGTTCGTCCGTTACAGTTCCCTTTTTGCTCTCGCATTTACGTACACTCCTCCGATACACGTACACAGTCTTCTCGTCCGTTCGCTTGTGCGGCGCTCTTCACGCTGCTTGCCAAGCACTGACTTCCTCCGGCCCGGCGCGTCGCTTATATAAGACCAACTGGCCAATCTAGAAGTTTCCGGATTAGACGAAAAAACACGCACGTTCGAGAATCCAGGGGGAGGGGAAAGAGACGGCACAGTGACCCGCGATCCCTCTCCTAATCATCCCTTCAGTTAGTGACAAGAGACAAATGGGTAGGCGCGGCTAAAACGCCCCACGCCCGACCCCACCTGCGGCCAGCCCCACAGGGAGCTCCGACGTTCGGGTGACACTGCTCCCTCCTCAAAGCTGGTCGTCCCGAACAGCACCATCGTAGCGTGCCAGGCGATCCAGGTGTACCACGAACATCTTACCTCAGGGAACCTTCTGGATGCGGTAGACTACGTCGTTAATCCTCTTCACCACCCGGTGCGGTCCTTGCCATGGCTGCTGGAGCTTCGGGCAGCGTCCCTTAGTCCGGGTAGGGTGGTACAACCAGACCAGGTCACCTTGCTGGAACCCTTGGCTGTTGGCTTGCCTGTCATACCTGGTCTTCATGCGGTCGCTCGTCTTCTGGATGTTCTGGCGAGCCATCTCATGCATGTCATGGAGATGGTCCACCAAGTTCTCCACATACTCGGTCGCTTGCTGTTTCGCTTCCGGAGGGCTTCCAAAAGCGAGGTCACAAGGGAAGCGTAACTCTCGGCCGAAAATTAAGCTGGCTGGCGTCATCCCAGTTGTGTCGTGTGTAGACGAGCGGTAGGCCAGCAAGAACAGAGGCACCTTGACGTCCCAGTCTCGCTGATGGCTGGCCACGACCTTCCTCAGGTGTTCCTCTAAGGTCTTGATGTATCTTTCGACCATTCCATGCGACTGGGGATGTAGAGAAGTCGTGCGGGTCTTGTTCACCCCAAGCCTTTGTAACGCCTCCTTCATTAGGTTGTACTCAAAGTTGGTACCCTGGTCACTGTGTAGCTCCAACGGCACCCCAAATCGACAGAACACTTGCTCCACGAGGCAGTCTGTGATTGTCTTTGTCTTTTGGTTTGGGATGGCAAACACTTCCGGCCACTTGGTGAAGTAGTCCACGATCACCATCAGGTACTTGTGGCCTCGGTCGGGCACTGGGAATGGTCCAGCTATGTCGACAGCGATCCGTTCGAATGGCGCTCCGACGTTGTACTGCTGCATGCGACCACGGATCCTAGTCTGGGGGCCACGACTCGCCGCGCACACGTGACACTGACGGCACCATCTCTCAGCATCTGCTCGGAGTCTCAGCCAGTAGTAGCGCTGCCGTAGTTTGTCAATCGTTCGGTTCGCTCCCAGGTGCCCTCCCGAAGTACCGGCGTGCACTTCCTCCAAGACTTCCGGTACCTTACTCCGGGGAAGTACCAACTGTTCTCTCTGCGTCTCCCCATCGGGTGACTCCCATACCCGGAACAGCACGCCCTCTCTGGTCTTCAACGAGTCCCATGGGGCCCAGTACGACTTGCAGGTGGCGCTCCTCGGTGCGATGTCCTCCCAGGTTGGTCTCGTCCCTGCCTCCACTTCCCTCAAGAGTGGCCCCAAGTCTGCGTCCTCAGCTGCTCCCTCCTCAGGCCTGCGCTATCCCAGCCATGCGCAGGCACTGCCACAACTACTCGGACTGCTGCGACACGCTCCTTCTCTTCCACTCTTGTGCACTGGCCGCACTCTTCTGGACAGGGTCTTTGGGACATGGCGTCTGCGTTATCGTGGGTCTTCCCTCTACGATGTTCCGAGGTGAAGTCGTACTCCTGCAGCCTCTGGACACAGCGTGCTCTTTGGCCTTCCAGGTGCTTAAAGCTCAATAGCCAGGTTAGGGCGGAATGGTCAGTCCTCAGGTGGAGTGGCTGACCGTACAGGTACTTGTGGAAGTGCTCCAAGGTCTTTACTACCGCCAATAATTCTCGTCGGGTGACGCAGTAGTTCTTCTCTGCCTTGGATAGTGTTTTGCTGTAGTAGGCTATCACCCGCTCATGGCCGTCCTGGATCTGCGATAGGACACCTCCAATGCAATGTTCGCTGGCGTCGGTGTCCACAATGAAGGCGCCACCCGGTTGTGGGAAACCCAAAATTGGAGCACTGCACGGGGTTTCCTTTAGGTGCTGGAAAGCGTTTTCGGCGTCCTCCGTCCACACATAAGGCCGGTGTTCCTCTGTCAGGCGGGTGAGGGGTTTTGCGATGTTGGAGAACCCCTTTATGACGCGGCGGTAATAACTGCACAGCCCCAGGAAACTGCGCAACTCTTTCTTATCCTTTGTGCGAGGCCAATCTCTCACAGCCTGTGTCTTCTCCGGGTCTGTGGCCGCTCCGATTGCTGAGACTATTTGGCCTAAGCAGTTCACTTCCTTGCGGAAGAGCTGGCACTTCTTCGCGTTCAGCTTCAAGTTGGTCGCGTTCAGCTTCAAGTTGGTCGCCTGCAGTCTCTGTAGCAGCTTACTCAGATTCTCGAGGTGATCTTCAAAAGTCTTCCCGACGATGATGATGTCCACGTATAGCAGGCAGGCATCGTAAGTCAGCCCTCTCATCACTGACTCCATGAGGCGTTGGAAGGTAGCTGGTGCGTTGCAGAGGCCAAAGGGCATAACCGTGAACTGCCAGAGCCCTTTGCCCGACGAGAATGCGGTCTTCTCCTTGTCTCTTGGGTCTAGAGCTACCTGCCAGGAGCCCGACTTCAGGTGCAGGGTCGACAACCACTGTGCACCAGCTAGCGTGTCCAGGGTGTCGTCAATCCGGGGTAAGGGAAAACAGTCCTTCCGGGTGACAGCGTTCAGCTTTCTGTAGTCTACGCAGAAGCGCAGCTCGCCGTTCTTCTTCGTTACCAAGAATACAGGTTAACACCAAGGGCTGTCCGACTCTTCAATGACTCCCCTGGATCTCATGTCTTCCAGCATGTCTCGTACCGCCCCTTGCTTCGCCAGTGGAACGCGTCTAGTTGGTTGCCGAATAGGCCGGGCGTCTCCGGTGTCGATGCGGTGAAGCACTTTGTCCGTGCGGCCGTAGTCACTATCGCCTTGGCTAAAGACGCGCTGGTGTGGCCTCAGCAGTTGTCGAACTTTCTCCAGTTCTGCCGTCAGGTTTTCGGCCGCCCTCTCCAGTAAGCCGGGGCCCCAGGTGTTGCGTCGGCACCTGCTCCTGTGTCTTGTCGATTGCTGTTACGCTTACCACGGGCTCGCACGTTTCCAACTCCGTCCCGGCCTGGACGTCGTGGTCGGTGCCCGTTGGATTTAGCAGTCTCACTGGCACCTCCTCTTGGCAAGGCAGCAATGCCCTGGCTACACACAGTCCGCGTATAGGCGTCTTCTGGTCCAGCATCATGTTCCTGGTTCTCCGGCCTTCCAGTCGCGCCGTCACCACCACCTCGCTCCTCGCGGGGACAGCCACGTCTTCGCTCAAGACGACCCGGCAAATTCCAAGTTACTCTTCTGGTTGACGGAGTATAAGCTTTTCTCCGTTGAGCCGCAGGACCTTGCTGCCGACGTCGACAGTCGCCTCGTGGATCCTGAGGGCATCCAGTCCCAGAATCACCTCCTCAGCCACCTTCCCGACGAACACCCACAGACGCACGGCACTCCGTCCCAAGGTCAGCTCCAGCAGGGCCTCCTCCACAGGCAAGGTGCCGCCCGATGCCGTGACGAGCTGGTATGGACGGCTCGGCTTCCTCGTCAGGAAACCCTTCGCCACGTCAGGTCTGATGATGGTCACGGCCTCCCCGGTGTCCACCAGCACGCGGCACGGCTTTCCTCTTACCCAGCCGTCTGCGATGAGGCTGTCATCCATCCGCCGGCTGACGGAGCGCAGTGTCACTCGAAGGGATGGTGGTGATGGCGCCGACGTGCCCCTGTTCACAACGGCCCTTTCTCGTTTTCCGGCTGTTCTTCCTGGTGTGGGCAGTCTCTCTGCAGGTGCCCGGGCTCTTTACACCCCCAACACAGGCCACTAGGTGTTCGCCGGCGTCCCTCGGCTGGTCTTCTGTCTCCGCCGTAGCGCACACTCGTTCTCGACGTCGGGATAGCTGTCACCTTGGCCGCCTCCATCCTTAATGCTGCCTTCAGCGCTTCGTGGATGGTTTTATAATCGCCGAGCATTAGGCGCTGACGAATCTCCGTGTCTCGTACCCCGTCCACGGATGTGTAGGCAGCTTCCCGGGATACGAACTCTGGTAGGAGGTCGACTAGGGCCATGCTAGCCAGTTGTTCAACTGCCAGGGCGAACTCCTGCAGCGTCTCCCCTGACTGCTGTGACCTTGCCTTCAGCTGGCTGCAGTACGCTGTGGCTAAGCGGTGGTTCCCAAAACGATTCTCCAGGGCCTCCCAGATGTTCTTGGGCGCTGCCGTTGTCTGTACCGCGTTCAGGACTTCCGCGGCCCGTCCCTGGAGGCTGGCTATTAACTGTGTGGCCTCCTCCTCTGGTGACCATCTGTTGTGCTTGGTCACTGTGTCGAACTGGTGGCGGAAGACCTCATGTTGACGCGCCGTCATATTTCGGAGGTTTGACGCGCGCCGATGTTTTGTCGCGTCCCGGTGCGTCGGCCTTCAAATCCTTCAACCTCCTGCTGACGACGTCCTCCACCATGGCGTTCAGGGACTTGACGCTGCTGTGGGCCTTCCCTTTCAGGTCGTTAACGCGGCTCGCCAGGTCCTCGACGCGCTCGTCCACTTAGCCTATCCGCTTGCCCAGCTCCGTCACGTCATCCCTCACGCCGGCCAACTGTTCTTCAAATTTGGCGGCGTGAGCCTCGTTCGTACCTTCATTTCCGTGGTCAGTTCGGCCATCTTTGCGGTCATTGTCGTGGCCAAGTTGTTGTTTGCCGTTTCCGTCTTCGCTGTTAATTCGACCTTCATTTCTTCCATCTTCTCGGTGATGTCGTTGGCCGTCTTCATTTGTTTCAACTCTGCGGCCAGGTTGTTAATTGCCGCTTCTGTTTTTGTTGTTAACTCCTTCATCTTCGCGGCCAAGTTGTTATTTGCCGTCTCCAACTTCTTTTCCATTTTCTCGGTGATGTTGTCATTTGCCGTCTTCATTTCCGATGTCAGTTCGGCCTTCATTTCCATCATCTTTTCCAAAATCTTTTCCAATGCCGCGTCCATGGTTGTAATGTTCGGTGATGTTGTGTTCCCGTTTCCTGACACCAGTGTGACTGTGGGTTCGTGAAATTAAAAGTCCGATTACACCACTCAAAAATGTTCTTTATTTCCACCGACTTACGGTCGAACACTTGCCAATTACACAGAATTACGTAATGCACACAATTACGATTCACCAGTTCGTCCGTTACAGTTCCCTTTTTGCTCTCGCAATTATGTACACTCCTCCGATACACGTACACAGTCTTCTCGTCCGTACGCTTGTGCGGCGCTCTTCACTCTGCTTGCCAAGCACTGACTTCCTCCGGCCTGGCGCGTCGCTTATATAAGACCAACTGGCCAATCTAGAAGTTTCCGGATTAGACGAAACAACCCGCACGTTCGAGAATCCAGGGGGAGGGGAAAGAGACGGCACAGTGGCCCGCGATCCCTCTCCTAATCATCCCTTCAGTTAGTGACAAGAGACAAATGGGTAGGCGCGGCCAGAACGCCCCATGCCCGACCCCACCTGCGGCCAGCCCCACAGGGAGCTCCGACGTTCGGGTGACAATATACAGTTTGTTGGCGTATGGTATAATTTTTTGGGGAAATTCTAAAGACAGTATAAAAGTATTCAGATACCAAAAGAAAATAATTAGAATCATAGCAGATCTCTCAAGCACAACTAGTTGTAAGCCATACTTCAGTAAATAAGGTATCCTACCACTGCCAAGTATATACATATATGAAACTCTTGTTCATATGAAAGCAAGCCTAAGTTTATTCAAAACAAATTCTGAAATTCATATACACAACACTAGAACAAAGAATAATTTATTTGTGAAGATGTATGAAAATAGTTTGACATATGCTGGCTTACATCTTTACAATAAGCTACCTGAATCTATAAAAAAGATTGAATCACAACATCAATTTAAGAAATTGTTATTAAACTTCCTTAGAGCCAATGGCTTTTACAGCGTGGATGAATTTTTAAATTTGTAAATATTTAGTTAGCTACCTTAATTATAAATATTGTACTTAGTTTTTAATTTGACGTTGTCCTATAACATGTACATGTTTTAATGATGAATCAATAAATCAAATCAAATTGATAAATACCAGATTTTTTATTATTAGGGATTTTATCTTTTTTAGAAAAATATAGGAAATTTTTAATACTATATTTATTTTGAAGAACTAAATTTATCCCAACCTCTTAAAATTTTTTTTTTGAAAATGTTTATTAACCCAAGGATGGTAACTAATTTTTTAAAATAGTAATCGTCTTTTATTTTTTTAAGGGTATACATATCATTAACAGCTTTTTTATATTTAGATTTTTCAATCTTCTTTTGTATAGTCTTTATTAAAACCATTCATTTAAAGCAGTATTAATATGTTTATATTCTTTATTAAATTCTTCTTTATTCAGGGGTATATTTATTAATCTATAAATCAAAGTATTAAGAACAGCAAATTAATGTGAAAAAAGGGTTAAAACGTTTATTGTTTATGTAATTATCAATATGAGTAGATTTCCTATAAATACCAAAATCTAATTTATTATTTCTTATTATCTTCAAATCTAGAAAAGGAAAAAATCCATTAATTTCAGTTTCTAATGTGAATTTTGTAGCTTTATCTTGTAAATTTAGTAATTCTAAGGCATCATTAATTTGTTTATCAGGAACAATAGCAAAAATATCTATACCATATTTTAAAAATCAAAGGAAAAGCTTTAGTGACTTGAATTTCGAAAAAACTCATAAAAAGATTAGCAAGAAAAGTTGAAAGAGGATTATCCAGTGCTAAGCCAGAAGTTTTTTTAGGAATTTTATCTTCTTTAGAAAAATGTAGTAAATTTACTTCATTTTCCTAAAAAAGATAAAATTCCTAATAATAAAATATCTGATATTTATCAACTTAATTGTTCAGATTATGATCAGGTTTATATTGGAAATACGAAACGTAATTTCGAAAACAGAACGAAAGAGCATTTTCGTGAGCATTTTCGTAACATTAAGTATAAACAAACTGATAAATTGGCCGTAGCAGGTCATTTTTGGTCATTTAACTATGAAATAAATCCTGAAGTTAAATTATTAAGACAATTAAATGGTCCGATAGATTTAATCGGATTTAATCCGGATTATCCGGTCGTTTTCTACAAGCTTTCCTGGCAGTGTGATCCGTATCCTCCTGATCCATCTCCTCTACCGATGAGACCTCTTTCCCGATGGAGAACTTCGGTTCAAGGGCCTCAAACCGATTGGACACGGAGATCGACGATTATGACAACCGTCATACTGGGAGGGTGAGCATAAACACCGTTGTGACAGCAAAAGTGATTACGCTACACATTTTTCTAGCTTGCCTTCTTGTCGTGGGTATATATAATACAAAATAATGTGTATAACAAATATGTGCATCTCTATCCGCTTGGTAGTAGCAATGTCACAAATGATTAACAAAATTAAGGACATCACGTTTCTGAATGGCCCTGCGTTGTGTTTTTTGTTTACATACAGGGCGCAGACATCTTGTTTACATAATGGGCATGGCCGGCCGTTATTCATGCGACTCACAGCAAAGTAATAAGACGGTAATTCAGCAGCAGACCGTCATTTACAAAGTATACAATATGAATGGTTTTATGAATGCTTAATTAGCAGACACTCATTTACTTTAATGCACCACTGGGGGAATCTGCCAATGCTGCGAGGGACTTCTTCCAGCAACGGTTTCCAAATTGTCGTCTTCCTAACGGACGAACGTTCACTTTAAGAGCATCAACAACTCCGTGATACAGCTTCTTTTCGCCCCTGTTATGTATTAGAAGACCCACTCCTATTGCTGAAACACTACGGCGTGAAGATGAACTTTTGCATATTGAAGAGAGGCCGGGTGTGAGTACCAGGGACGTCGGTTCAAGTTCTTGAAGTGATGGCGACATATTGTTGTATCCATACCATTACCAAAGGGTCCAACATCTAAAAGAGCAGACTTTTGTAATTGGTTCTTACAGCAATGTCAGAATGATGTGCACTTTCTTCGCAACATAATAGTTACAGACGAGACAATATCTACCTGTGATGACATATTTCGCATAGGCAGAAGAGAATCCGCACGTCATTCGCCTTGGAAATTTTGAACAGATTACCGGTAAATCTTTAGGCTGGGATGTTTGAAGATCAGCTACTAGGGCCGATGGAACTGCCTAGAACGCCAAAAGTGTTCATTATGTACAGCTGAAGTGTGGGGAAAGTATGCGATATTCATGGCGTCTACGCATGGAAACTTTTTATAGAGCTAATCGTAAACATTTTGATCAGTTGTAACCTTAAAGAAGTTAAAATCATATGATGTACACAGTGGCATTGCCATTTATTTTATTTCACCGTACAAGATATACAAACCTGTTTTTGTGTTGTTTTAGTTTTTTCTGAAGTGTTTTTGTGCTATGGCTTAAATTTAATTCTTCTCCTTTGTAAGAGCAATATCAGGTTTACACTACACAAATAAAAATATTTAGTAAATATTCTCCAATTAACTTAAGAAGCCGATGACAATACTTCTATTATGTTATTGTGAAGTTAATTTCATGGACATTTGCCCACATCTTCAAACACAATTCGTTGTCAAACACACTTCGTTTTCTGTGTAATATAAGGTTGTAGTTTAAGGAACCGCAGAACAAATGCATATCTATTGATGTAAATGTTGTCTTTAAAATTTAAATAAAGCAGTCGGCCACGGCAACGGGAAGGCCAGTAGGGTGACCTGTTACGCAATCAGACGCCTACTAAACATCCTAAAAACATAGCAACATTTTCCCGACGAGCGTCACTACCAGAAATAGTGGAAAACTGGGCAATACAGGTCCTTCACATTCCAACCTGTAATGTATTGCTCTTTTATTGGCAATGACATCTCCGAAACAGAAAAATCCTCCTTCAATAATTCCAGCTTTTCTCACATACCTAAATATAACAACTGGTTGTAATTTCTTTGTAATATCTGTTGCATCTACAACAGCTTCAATGACAGTAGCCTCAGAAACTTCCTTCACATTAGTTTAGCTATATACCCTTGCACATGAAATTATTAATTTTCAAATAAGGCGACTTATTAATCTATTGTCACAAATAACACAGTGTGCTTTCTTAACCTGACCTATTATTTTTTTTCAAAACGCTCAAATAAGTATATTTCTTTTCATATGGAAGAAGTGTTTCTTACCCTCTGAATTAAATTATGTAATTAAAGGCTTGCGAACTGGATAATCCTGTTTTTCACAAATTCCAAATTTGAGAGGATTTTTCATCCGCATGGCTCAAATGGCTTTGTTTTTCTTCACACTTGACAAGTGAGTAAACCTCGTCATAGATTTCACATACGTGAAGCATTTTACCCTCTTATATCAAATTATGAGATATCAAACTTGACAGGTGAGTAAAATTCACAAATTACTCATTTTTTGGGCCTCTTCATTCCCATGTACGAAATAATGCATTCTACAGTGGCTAGAGCGGCTTAAACTTCGCAAATTTTTGTGCGTTTTACCCTTGTGGATCAATTGATTTAAAACCTCACAAATGAGTACATCTCCTTTTCACATATTTAACACTTTCGGGTCTCTTTACCCTCATGCATCAAAATATGTGATTTCAGACCTGACAAGTAAGTAAAACTCTTTTCGCAAATTTTACATTTGTGAGATTTTTTACCTTCATGGATCAAATTATGCATTTTTAAATCGCCAAACCGAGTAAACCTCTTATCACAAATTTGACATTTGTAAGGCTTTCTACCCTGGTGGATCAAATTATGAGACTTCAAATAATCCAACCTAATAAACCTCATGCCACAAATATCACACATATATGTCTTTTCATCCTTGTGGATCAAATTATGTAATTTCAAACCTGATAAGTGAGTAAATCTCTTTTCACAAATTTCACATTTGTGATCTTTTTTACCCTCATGGATCAAAATATGATATTTCAAACTTGACAAGTGAGCAAAGCTCTTCTCACAAATTTCGCATTTGTGGGACTTTTTATTCTCGTGTGTCAAACTGTGCCTTTTCAAATAACTCGACCGAGTAAACCTCTTATTGCAAATTTCACACTTGTGCAATTTAGTACCCTCGTGGATCAAATTATGCGTTTTCAAATGTGACAACTGAGTAAAAGCCTTCTCACAAACTATACATTTGTGATTCTTTTTACCCTCATGGATCAAATTATGAGTTCTCAAACCAGACAACCTACTGAAACTCTTTTCACAAATTTTACATTTGTGAGGCTTTTTACCCTCGTGGGTCAAATTATGTGATTTCAATTGCGACAACTGAGTAAACTCCTTATCACAAATTTTACATTTGTGATCCTTTTTGCCTTCGTGGATTAAAGTATGTGATTTCAAATTTCCTAACTGAGTAAAGCTCTTCTCACAAATTTGACATTTGTAAGCTCTTTTACCCTCATGGATGAAATTATGCATTTTCAAACTGCTCAGACTACTGAAGCTCTTCCCACAAATGTTACACTTGTGAGCTGTTTTTCCCTTTTGTATCAATAAAGCGTTACTACTAGTGGCACTCTCCTCCCGACATTCACTAGACAATTTTGAGTTCACTTGTTTTTTTATATGTGCTGTTTCTATAACATTACTTTCTTCACTTTCATATCGACTATTCCTTCCATAACTGAGTCTTGTGTTTGTCCTTGAGGCTGCTACAGAGACTAATGATGAATCTTCACTGGTATCGGCAGCAACTGCTTCAGTGTATAATCTGAAACACAAAAGTTCCTTGGTAAAAATCCTCCACCTTGGTTACAAATTCTTTACAGAGTACTGCCTCATATCCATTGCATCACACGGCTTTTAACCAATAAATATTTCAAATGAAAATTACATTAATCGTACAAGCAATCTGCTCTTTGTGGTCTTTAAGCATGCATGATACATGCAATGACAAATACACCAACTGTGAACTTTGGTTTAACTATACAAATTATTAAGGTAGTTACAAAACAGGAATGAACATAAGGCGGCGGTAGGCGTGGTTTGTCTATCGCTACTAGCAGTGCGGTGCGTGCAGCGTTGTACAGTTAAGGTAGCTACAATATAGGAATGAATATCGTTGTTCAATTAAGGTAGCTACAAAAAGGAATGGACATAAGGCGGGGCTAGACGTGGCTTGTCTATCGCTACTAGCAGTGCGGTGCATGCCACGTTGTACAGTTAAGGTAGCTACAAAATAGGAATCAGCATAAGGCGGGGCTAGGCGCTACTAGCAGTGCGGTGCGTGCAACGCTGTACAGTTAAGGTAGCTACAAAACAAGAATGAACATAAGGCGGGGTTAGGCGTGGCTTGTCTATCGCTACTAGCTAGTGCGGAGCGTGCAACGCTGCACAGTGAAGGTAGCTACAAAACAGGAATGAACATAAGGCGGGGCTAGGCGTGGCTGGTCTATCGCTACTAGCCAGTGCGGTGCGGGCGACGTACACTTAAGCACACATACTGGCTCACTTTCCGAACCATACGGATAATTTCTTTGTGCGCTCAAAAGATTCTAATTACAGAATTATTTTGTTTTTCCCATGCTACAGAGCTATTTTTCTGAGGATGGCTGTCCAAACCCTGTAGCAAAATTGGTTTCAGAAATAGGGAAAGATAAGGCGCCTGACTAGAAATAACAGAATCATTGTCAGTGAAGAAAAGGACACACGTGCTATGCTGCAGTTGCATCTGTTACCCTGCATTCAGTAAAGTGGTGATGTTTTAAGAGCGCACACGTGCTTTTCAAAGTTAAGCCTAGTAGTGGTGCGTCTAGTAGTAACTGCGAAACAACTCATAAGATTTCACAGAAGCAGGCTAGAAATATTCTTGTTAATGTGTATTCCTTTTTCAAACAGTATTTAATTAAAGACATTTTCGAAAGTACAAATTTTGCTCAGAGTTGAGAATTAATGTTACAAATTTGTCACGTGAGTGTTCATTCTGTGACGAACATGGTTAAAGAATGCAGTTTGACCAAATTAAGAGTTTCCATATTCAGATCTCCAGGGAAACATCGAGCAGCTTAAAAAAACGTGCTACCAACTTAGACGATGCTCAGCGTATGTTTTACGTAAAAGAATTTATGAATTATATGACAAGAGCGAATATCCAAGTGCCAAAAGCTGACCAATTTAATGAGGGAGAAAATAGAATATACGGACTCTGTATCTTCTATGCAAGATATTGTCACCCAATTATCGGAAAGCACGACCGACGGCAGCTGAGAAAGGGACCAGAGGCATCCGGACCACGCCCACCCATTTATCTCAGTCACCAACTGAAGGGATCATTATGGAAGTGTCACTGGTCGCTGGCCGCCTCTTCCCCCTTCCCCTTCCGTCTGGAACCTTCGCGGTGATTCAATGAAGCGAGAGACTTCGAGAAACTGTGATATCCCTATAAAGGGGGCTGCAGTGAGTTGAGTCAGTGCTTGACGAGCCGCGTAGGAGCGCCGTGCTAGTGAACGGACGAGAAGACTGTGTACGTGCATCGGAAGAGTGTACGTAACTGTAAGCGTGTAGTGGAACTGTAACGGATGAGCTGGTGAATCGTAATTGTGTGCATTACGTAATTCTGTGTAATTGGCAAGTGTTCAACTGTAAGTGGGTGGAAATAAAGAACATTTTGAGTCTGTGGAATTGGACTTTTAATTTCGCGGACCCACAAAGTCACAATATTCTTTCTGAACTCTCTTGGGTTCAAATATAGGAGAACCAATAATGTTATCAAATTTCTGCTTGAAAGAAGCGATATTGTTGCTGCAAGACACATTTCTGCGCACAATGCACATTAGAAGTATAGGTGATTCATGGTGTAAAAATGCTTCAAAATTACACATTCATATCTTCCGTATTTATTAAGTATTTTAATGAAACAAAAATTGGTTTAAAGTCCATTACAGGGAGTACACAAATATGGCATCATTAAAGCAAAAATTGTATTCACACATCGTTGAAACGTCACTATTTTGTTTCACTGTAGCAAACGCCTTCTTTCGTCGAACGTACTTAATTTGAGTCATTTTGTTTTGGGTGCATATGAATGAGAGCTATGTAAGCGAACTGTTCTCCGTTTCAAGGCTTTAAGGTTCAGATTATGCTACTATGCCATAATCATTGTATATATTGTCTCACACGTGCTGAAATATTAGGCGAACTTCTCTGTGAGCATTTGTATATCTCAGATCACTTGCTAACTGGATTCCGTGACACAAAGACAGATATATCTTCCATCTCTACCGTCCGTTAGCTGTGGAACTGCCAACGCCAAGACAGTATGATAACCGTAATGCTTGAACCCATGTTCATTCTTATTTCGTAGCTACTCTTGGGGCATTCAAATGAAACCGGGTCATTGTATCTAACTTCGCATTACAGGTAAGGTAACTGCGTGTATGGTGGCATTATCTATTGGTAGAGCGACTGCAGCGTGCGCAACGTTTGATGGTGCATAACAGCAAGGTGGTCACACACGTTATCGTCCACTATTGAACATAAAGGCAAATACGAGGGAACAACGAGTGCTTCCATTTTTAACACAACTGACCGCCGAAAAGCGCAATACTCGAATGGCGCTGTTTTTGAGCCATCTGCGACGTTATGATGAGAAGGGATACAGCTTTCTCTTGCATGTCACTGGTGACGAAACAAGTGTCACCATTTTGAATCAGAAAGCAAGCGTCACAGCAAGTAGTGGAAATATTCGACTTCACCACCTCCAAAGAAATCAAAGGCCGTGCACATAAGTTCTGTTACGGTCATGATGTCCATTTTTCACCACAAGGGCCTACTGCCTGTCGAGTTTCAGGAACAGGGAACCAACATCAATGTCCAGCGTTATCAAGCCACTTCACAGAATCTTAGACGAAACGCCCAGGCAAGTTGTCCAATGGCGTTATTCTCCTGCATGTTAACGCCTGCCCACACACTGCCAACGCGGTGAAGACATTGCAGCCGTTTTGATGGGAAACCCTGGAACATCCACCGTACAGTTCAAACCTGTTTATGGGCCTCTAAAACAAGCTATTCTTGGACATCGATTAGCTACGGATGACGAAGTGTGAATGAGTCCAGGCCTGGATCCGACAGCAGCCTACCAGCTTCTTTAAAAGTGGAATTGACCGGCCAGTGTCGCAATGGATTAAATGTGCCAACAGTTTTGGCAACTACTTTTGAGTTAGTAAAATGGCTACCGTTACTTTACACAACCGACCGAGTTTCATTTGAATGAACCTTATAATTCTTCTGTAGTTGAAGCATGCAGGAAAATATTATTCCCTTTACTTAACACAAAGACAATAAGTCAGGAGAGATGAAAATGGATGGAATGCTTCTCGCAGATTATGAAAATAATAAGCACATTGCATACTTAACATAGATTGCTACAAAAAATGAAACCTTAAATGTCTCATACATGTAACCTTCTACTTCAACTATTTTTACAATGACTCATTTTTTCTATCTACTTCAACTTTTGCAGATCAACTACACTACATATTTTGTAAGTACAAAATGATACAGCTGATTGAAGTGGTGCAAATATTTTTAAAATGTGATCACTAAATTTAGGCTATAACATTCCATTCTTCATATATTACAAGAGAGAAAGAAATGAATGTGAACATAAGTCATTATTTGTGTATTCTAACTCAGAACAACTGACATATCAGAATGCTTAATCTTACAAATAATTGATTTAAATCATGTTGTTTAATAAGTTGGATGTCCTATTTTGGTTCCTAACTAATTTTCATAGTTTACAGCTATACAAAATTGTATCAAATTCTTTCCTTTAGAACTTCACATTACCATTCACATATGTCTCCATCTCTCACCAGTTATTACACTTGCAGTATGACATTTATAAGGATGGACCACATAAACCAGAATGTTGTACTAATGAACAAAGAAGTTTGAGGCCTTGAACGGCTAAAGATGGGCATAGCTCTTATGGTGACTACCTAACGTCAATATGCACACAGAATATTAACGCGTTTATATCTTTTTAAAGCTTTGGAATACTAAATGCAAGTCCTGATATATAAAACTCATGTAGTCCGCTTCTGAAACTATAAATTAACAGAACATATACTGCAAGCTACTACTTCCATCATCCATGCAGATTAACACTTCCATTGAAGATTCTGCTAATTTTAATGTTATATATTTTTCTGAAATACAAAGTAAAACAATTTCCCAAAGATTTGTGTCAATCATAATTAACATATTTAGGAGGAAACTGTATGATTACCTACTTAACAGAACGTTCCTTTTATGATATGCATAAACACTTTCACCTAACTGATTAATTCAGGCTCTGCCAACTGACATGGACGGTGTGCCTATACAGTTTGCACGGTGCCAGCGTGCCTCGTCGTTGCTGGCGAGTGCTAGGGAGATATGCCAATCACTACCTCGCGCAGTGGCGTTCTGCAATCTGCACTTGCGTTACCATTAAATAATTAAGGACATGTTAGTAATGACGGAATAATCCAGTAACTGTATAATACGTGGTTTAATATCTCTGTGGTACTTGTTATTAAATTATATATAAAACAACCCAATACCAGTAAGATTATTATAGCCTTCAATCCTATACAGCCAAATGATGGCATATACAAAGCAATATTTTTAATTATAAGAACAAAACAGTACTTTGTGGAAATTAGCACAATTTTCATCCTGAGACAATTGAAAAATACAAAATAACAAAATAATATTTACTATATAGTGATAATATTAGACGGAATACGTCATATTAAACAGATAAACACGTTTCAATTAAGAATTTCATAAATTCAGTTTTCGGTAGGTGCTCTACCGAAAGGTAGACGATCTTCTAGCATCATTTAGTTTTCACAATATTTGTCACATTTGGAGACACTGAAATGAAATGTGTAGCGTTTAACGCCCGCTTTTACTACATACGGCACTGCAGGCGGTAAGAGACACTGAAACACAACTCCGAACCCTTAATGCACACTTCCAGTTATGATCATTGAGATTGGCTCTCTGAGAGGTTTTAATGCGTTTCATAGCTGAAAATAAGGATTCACATACATAGGTCAAACCAAACATTGCAATCATAGATGTGGCACACCTGTGTAATCGAGAGAATCTTGATTTAGGAAATCTCCTGTAGAAATCTAAAAAACTTCCACTGTTTCTATAACTGTCAGCTAACTCAGAGTCACATTTCAAGGTGATTCCTGTTGTTGTGCCTTTTATGGGCACCAGATATAGCATTTCTTCCACAACTTCCAAATGTTCATTTACCACACAAATACAAATACACATTTGAGCCATACTTGATAAGTCAGTGCTCTCATCAATGGCAATAGAGAATGCAACATATTCTCTTGCTCTTTCAATAAGTTGTGCATAAATGTTGTCCACCAGATCTTGAATTCTGCATGAAATAGTATGAGGTGACAGACTGACACTCTCGAATTGATGAACACTGACCGAGGTGAATTTTAGTTAATTGATGGAAGGCTAAGGATCCTGATGGATAGTCAACATGAAAAATTCAATGCCATGGCCGGAATTTGAACCATGGATCTCCTGGTTTCCGTCCAGTCGCTCTAACCCATTGAGTTACCATGGTCAACGTGCCGTCGTAACATTAAATTCCCCATTTGAGTCGCATATTTCCCCGGTAGACCACTAGGGGTTCTTGCATCTGAGATACACCATTTGTGGCGACTTACAATCGTAAGTACTTGAGTCCCAGGCTTCATAATTTAACTTTATTATTTCAGTTAATAGATGGAAATTAATCATTTCTCCACGCTAGCCGTTTATAGACTAAGGTTTCTGATGGATAGAGTCAACATGAAAAATTCAATGCCATGGCCGGGATTTGAACTACGGATCTCCTGGTTTCCGTCCAGTCGCTCTAAACCATTGAGCTACCATGGTCAACGTGCCGTCCTGACATTGAATTCCCCATTTGAGTCATATATTTCCCCGGTAGACCACTAGGGGCTCTCGCATCCAAGATACACTCTGGAGACCTTATTTATGGACATGCCTCGTACAATAGGAAATTTAACTAAAATGATTATTTCATAAACCTATTTGCATCCATTTATATCATACTAAGTCACTTATAATTTTTGAGATACTTGTTTCAGGAGCTCTGGCTTGCATTTTCATTCACAAATGACCGAGTCATCTGTTATCATTGCCTGCAGTCTTCATTCTGGTGGTGGACCAATAAATTTCATTATCAAATTATGAACTGGAGGGATCTGGTCTTTGAGTTTCCATATTAAGATGTTCTCCCATTTTGAGTTTGTTTTGGTTTATCAAGCCTTTTAAAAATTTTGCATTTGGGTCAGGGTATGGTTTCTGTTCCAAAAGCAAAATGCTACTCTGGACTTGCCTTCTAGTCTCAATTTGATCTTTCTAAAATGAAGTTGGACTTTTATATTTAGGCTTCTTTTAGATTGCCCTCTGAAGAATTTTTACAATTCTTACAATTGATTTGTTATATTCTGGATCTGTTAATTGCTGGGATTTCATACTTTATCTTTGCAATTAACTGTTTCATTAATAATTATCCATTTATATATCAAAATTTAACTGTATTGGAACACCACAGTGAAGCCAAATAATTATTAAATTATACATGAGTCGTATTTATTACACATCGGCTTCACTTACGTATCTACATGGAGGACATGTTTTGCGAACCATCCTTCGCATCGTCGGCTCTTATGCGACTAAAGCTTGATCCACTGGTGTGGGTAGTTCTGGAGTTGCTGCTGCCATCCGTTGATTTTGTGATGAATTTAAATGTGGGGTTCTCTTCTGATGGGATTTCAAAGTTCATTAGTTGGTTTTTATTTTTTCTATGTATATTCTCTCCCATATGACGAGTTCACTATGTTTTTGTACATATTTTAGTAATTTGGTGCTATCTTCTATTTCATGATTTTCAGACCAGAAATAAGCTGCTATTGCGGACTTATGTATGTATTTATTGACTGCAATTGGGTACTACCCGGTGGCAGAGTTAAGAATACAGATCAAATTACAAATACTAGATTTACAACACAGTAAACAATACAAACATGATATTATTTTACTTTAGTCACTTAAAGCATATCTAATTACTTCTCTATTTACATATTACATACCATTATAATTCAAAAGTTAAACTATAAACCATCTAGATTTTTATCTAAATTTCTTCAGCGACAGGGAACAGCCCTGAAAGACTGCTACAGGCAATTAATTCCATTCTTCAATGGTTCTATTAACAAAAGAAAATTTTCCTACGTCGGTTCTGTATCTTCTACCCTTAATTTTATACCTATGATCGTTTCGTCCATAATAATCCGGATTATCTAACCTTACACTAACGTCCACCCATGCCTTTACACCAGCATTAGCTTTGAATAATGCTACCACCCTATGTTTTTTACGCCTAATTCTTAATTCCTCCCATTTAGTCTCATCTCCTTTTATAGGCCCAAAATACTTGCCTCTTTTTATGAATTTTATTGCCCTCTTCTGTATTTTTTCTCATGGATCGATTTGGTTAGCTTTATACGGGTCCCAGCATGCTACTCCATATTCCATAACCGGCCGCAATAAGGCCTTGTAGGCAATTTCC
The DNA here is from genome assembly GCA_030765055.1 of Mantis religiosa. Taxonomy (NCBI): domain Eukaryota; kingdom Metazoa; phylum Arthropoda; class Insecta; order Mantodea; family Mantidae; genus Mantis; species Mantis religiosa. The sequence continues at coordinate 48,104 of CM060952.1, forward strand.
CTGGACCTAGCGCTCCCCTTTTTCAATATTCTCATTACGAAATGTAATGCCTTCCACGCTTTCCTAGATGTGGAATTTACTTGTTCATCCCATCCAGCATTACTTGCCAGGTACACTCCCAAGTATTTGCAGCTGTCCACCTGTGGAATTTGCACCCCTCCCATGTGATAGTTAACAATAATTTTGCCCTTAGTTCTACTACAAACAATGGACTTACTTTTCTTGGCATTAATTGACATTTTGTTAGCCGCAGCCCAATTACAGATTTCATTTAAATCATCCTGAAGAGCGGTTTCATGCACTGTATTCCGAATTTTATTATAAATGATACAATCGTCTGCAACCTTATCTGGCAGTTAATATTAACAGCAATGTCATTAACAAAAATGAGAAACAGTAAAGGCCCTAGTACTGAGCCTTGCGGTACACCCGAACTTACAGTTCCACTATCGGACAGCTCTTTACCTACTTTAACTTTTTGCGTTCAGCCTTTCAAAAAATGTTTAACCCATAATACTACGCGTTTGTCAATTCCTGTATTAGCTAGCTTACAAATAAGTAAACTATGTGGCACTACATCAAAAGCTTTAGAAAAGTCAATTAGCACTGGATCAGTTCTTCCCCCTGCATCTACCTCCTCTGCCAAATCTTGAAATAATGAAGTAATTTGACTTTCGCACGAATACCCAGGTCTAAATCCATCTTGCGCTTCATTAAAACACTTTTTATTTTCTAACTCCTCTCTTATATATTCTGCAATTAAATGCTCCATTAATTTACATACTACTGAAGTTAGACTAACTGGCCGATAATTATTTATTTCTGTTTTATTACCCCCTTTATAAATCGGAACTATAATAGCTGTTTTCCAGTCTTCCAGTAAGCCACAGTTGTTAATTGACATGTTGAACAAGAGCATTAGATAGGGAATCATGGCTTCACCCCCAAGCTTTAATATTTCAGTAGGTATATTATCTTGGTCCCCTTGATTTTCGGTTTTGCAGCATCTTAATCCTTTTGCGTAATTTGGGCGCCATTATTTGAAAAATCGTTTCTCCACTCTCCCCAATTTCCTGTTCGGAACTATCGTCGGATTTAAGAAAAACCGATACAAAATGCGAATTTAATATATTTTTACATAATTGTAAAATGATCTCCAACAATTATTTGTCCCGCTAAAAACGTTATCTAAGAATCGTTCCTGCGCTTGCAACTTTTCGTCTTGTAATTGTTTAGCTAATTCTTTAAATTTGTTAAGATGCCATTCTGATATCTTCCTTTTATTATAAGCGTGCCTAGTCTTTCTTTTAAGTTTCCTAATACATTTTGTATAAAATTCTGGATCCGCTTTATGTTTAATAACTTTAAAAGGTACGTGTTCTCTAATTGTTTCCAGGATAAGTGTTTTGAAATTAACCCATGCTTCATTTACACTAGTGGCAGATTTTACAAATATCCCATATTTTTCCCGGAGAAATGTTTGGATAGCCTCCACGTTCGCCCTATGGAAATCCAACTAATTACTTGTTCCGTTTCAAACCGGTTTGTCTGCCCTTTCCAGTTTAGGTCTAATTGCACACACTGATGGTCACTTATACCTGGCAAGACATCGCATGCAGAAAACAATGGCTCAGTTTGGATAAAAATACGTCCAGTAATGCTGATTGTCGAGTAACAGTTTTCACTACTTGAAATAGCCCCTGCTCCCAAACCAGAAAGTTCACGAGCTTTTGAGCTTCACCTCCTATTAACTGTCCGTCCCAGTTTACATTTGGCAGATTTAGATCCCCTGCTAATATAACATTTTTTCCCCTTCGGAAGAGATTTTTTTCCACTAGTTTATGAAGTGTAGCATAATCAGTTTCTCCAGGTGGTCTATAGCAAGCTATTATTGTTAAATTATTCCCTTTGTTTGCTTGATCAATAATTTCGATTGCCATAATCTCAACCTCTTCTTCCACCCATAATGCTTTGCTGTTTAGCTCTGATTTAGCGCAAATAAAGATTCCCCCTCCCCTTCCATCCCTGTCCCTCCTAAACACCCTGTAATCTGTTCTGAATACTTCTGAATCATTAATGTCAATATTCAGCCATGATTCCGTACCTATAATGACACATGGATTGCATATTTCTACTAAATTCCAAAACTCAACAATTTTATTCATAATTCTACGACAATTTACCTGTAGGAATCAGCCCCTACCTGAAAGTCTACGTTTTCCTGAAGTTGGTGTCATTGCTGCCCTTGCTGCTCGTTGCCGTCAGCCCACTTCGTCACCCTCGCGAACAAAGCTGCCAGCTTTGACGATCCTCTTCCGTTCAAGTGTACTCCATCCCGTCCATAGTCCCAGTCTTCAATCCACGAATTCGGGTCACGAAACTGAGCACCCAGTCGCTCCGCTACCCATGAAAAAGCTTCATTTACCTTCATCACCTTTCTCCAGCTGGAGTCGCGTCGTCTTAGTACTCCACTGGCGACTATTTTTGCTGAAGGAAACAGCTGTTTTGTCCTTTTAACTAAGTCGTACATGTCACCCAACACATAGTTAACACTTCTCCGCAAGTCATTGCTCCCGACATGTAATACGATTGTCCGATAGTTGCCTTCCATCTCCTCTTGCTTTCTCTCGATTTCCCTCAGCAGACCGTCAACTCTTATGCCAGGATAGCAAACTACCTCCGCCGTTGGATTTCCAGCATGTCTCACAATAGAGTCACCGACTATCAGGCAAAATTTCTCCTCTTCTTTTACTCTTTCTTCCCCCTGCTCCCTCAGTTGACGGTTTTCAGCTTCGAGCCTCCGAATGATATCTTCCGCCTGTTGTAGCTTAATGCGTAGTTCCCGTGCTTCTTCTTGAAGCTGCTCCAGTTTCCTCTGATTTGCGGTGACGGTCTTGGCTCCCCTGCATTCCTTACATTCCCAGGTTTCCTCGATGTTCATGTCCCTCTTCACTTTCTGGCAGCCAAAGTGGAACCACTTCGAGCAATTACTGCACATAAGTCCGGTCCTCAGAACTTTAATACAGCTTCCACATCATTCGTCCGCTACAGGTCCTGGATTAATCTCAAATCCCCCTATCACTAGTAAAGTTACTAACACAAAAATTACAAAATAACTCTGTGAAGTCTCCGTAGTACCTTCACGCTGACTACTTGCTGCCCGTGAGCGCAGACCCGACCACATTCCGATCCTCGCCCGGTAAATCACCAAGTCAACACCCATTGTCTCAAGTCGTTTCTACCTGCCTCTCTACCTGGCACGTCCGATCTCCTCAAGTTCCAGACATCAACTTTATCAATATTTTTGTATCTTAGGTGCCTAAAATCTTCTTTCTAGTGCCTATATTTCCTTTTGTCCTCCCTATGTAAATTTTTTCATAGTCTTTACACTTAATAAAGCAATAGCAGCTCACTTCTGGTCTGAAAGTCATGAAACTGAAGATAGCACCAAATTACTAGAATACGTACAAAAACATAGTGAACTCGTCATATGGGAGAGAATATACATAGAAAAACATACAAATCAACTAATGAACTTTGAAATCCTCCCAGAAGAGAACCCCACAATTTAATTCATCACAAAATCAACAGATGGCAGCAGCAACTTCAGAACTACCCACACCACTGGATCAAGCTTTAGTCGCATAAGAGCCGACGATGCGAACGATGGTTCGCGAAACATGTCCTCAATATAGGTACGTAGCTGAAGCCAATGTGTAATAAATGCGACTCATCTATAATTTAATAATCCATTTATATGTCTCAAAATGATATTTTGTTCACTAAAGATATTTTTTTAATTTATTAAATGTGTTTGGCTGGTACATGAACCCACCAAATATCCTGTGGCTTTAGTTTTCCATGGCGAATGTGCTTTCATCCTTGATGATTTTCTTTAGCTCAGCTTTCTTAATTTTCAATATCATGCTTTTGTTGTATCTCAGTTTCTTCTGCAATGTGAAGTATGGCCTTTTGTTCCTTGTAGTATTCTACTTTATCCATCGGTATGTTCACTACCCTAAGTGTAACATAGAAGAAAGAAAATGACAAAAGCTTGCTATTTAACAAAATTAAAAAAAAAATAAAAAAACTGAGTTGTTTAAAATTAAAATAATTAAGCAAACACATTCATCTTGAAAAAAAAGGTAATAGAATATTCAGTAGATTCATGTATCACCTAAGAACATTTAATTCAAGATACCTTTATAGAACAAAACATCATCTTGTCACATATAGATAATCAGTAATAAAATTGTTAAATGCAAAAATAAAAGACAAAATCGCAGCAATCAACAGATCTATGATATACCAATAACACTGCAAAGATTATAAAAATCTAAACTAGAGAGAAAGCTAAAACCTAGAGTCAAGGAACATTCTCGGAACTACTAAATTGAAACAGAAAGGCAATTCAGCAGTCCCATTCACTTTTGGAATAAAAATAATAACAATGATCAAAATGCAAAATTATTAATTGGCATGATAAATCATACTCACAACTTGGGAGAACAAATTAATGTGGAAACACAAACACTGATTAATAAATTTTAGTTAATTGATGGAAATTAATCATTTCTTCACACTAGCTGTATATAGGCTAAGATTTTCGATAGAGTCAACATGAAAAATTTAATGGCATGGCCGGGATTTGAACCATGGATCTCCTGGTTTCGGTCCAATCTCTCTAACCCATTAAGCTACCATGGTCAACAGCAACATCCCAAGAAAACTCTCTTTCTGCTAGACAATGCCCCATCACACCTAAATGCGAAGAACTTAGAAGTCATGATATCAAGGTCTTGTTTCTCTCACCTCCTTATTCTCCTTATGTTGTGAATGGTAATCACAATGAGGATGAAGCAGAATGGGAAATTGAGAAAAAAAAAACAAGAAGATGAGTCATGCTGAAGGTTTAAGTGCTTTAGAGATGGCATTTAGATATGTGGAGCAACAGCTGGAGCAAGTGCAACTGAGGTATTAATGTTTCGTCTATGGCGACATCTCGCAGTAAGGAAATGTCATTCAGCAGCAAGCAGACTTCATTGAAAAGTTTCTTTTCTTAAGACATTTGGAGCTTCTATTTGTTCAATATTGCACATAAAATTGGTTTGATTATTCAGTAAATACTGCAAAAACCAATAATTGTTTCAATAATACAGTATACCTACCATGTTTTACTCTATTTTCAAACTTTGCTTTGCAGCTTTTGTCCCAATAAAGTGCTTTTGTTTTAGGGGTAACACAAAGAAGTGCTGTAAAACTAGAACATGCTATGATAATTTAAAAAGGAAAGCACAATAGGACCTGGCTGAGAAAATCTGGAGGTGTACAAGACAGGAAGAGGAAAAAGGAAACAAATAGATGTTGTACATCCTAAATTAACAGATGCATGAAACGACTGCAACATCATTACACAACACATTTGATAGCAATGATGCATACCAGGAGGCAGCACAGCAAATGGTGTGTAATACTCTTAAATGATTTGAGTGAAATGCAATGATACCATGGTAGCAAAACTGGAGATTATCTGCAATGGATCAGTAACAAATAATTTTAATAACATTTGCATTATCAAAAGAGAACTGCATGAAATGCACCAACAAGGAGTTATATTTTGATTTTTTGTAACTGAAATATTTACATCAGTTGATGGAAAATAATGCAAAATAATTAAAATGTGTGTTACAGTTTTTCTTTCTTGGCAATGGATAAAAATAACTGCTCTTATACTGTCGCGCGGCACAAGAAGGCAAGCAGGGCATGAGGAGGGAGAGGGCCTCAAACTGTTTATCTGCTCTGTTAGTGGATCTGTTTACTAAGAAATGAGTGTATGAGATACATATGAGTCACCCATATTGTCAGATCTAAAGCTCGCTTCAGTAACTGCAGTGATAGGAATGTACTGTCTACCAACACAAGAAGGCAAGCAGGGCCTGAAGCGGAAGAGAAGCTTGAACTGTTTATCTGCTCTGTTAGGATCTGTTTACTATGAAATGAGTGTATGAGATACATACTGTCGCCCTGGCGGTAGACTCGTGAAGCCGATGAAAAATGATGGCCGGTGGAGATTCTGAAAACTTCGGAACCAATCGTTACCCGTAGCGACAGACAGTTGAATGTAGAGTTGGAAAAATAAACAGTTTAAGGTTAGCTAGCAAACTGTAACGGTGACGAATGTATTTGCTAGGAAAATAAAGTGTAGTTTTTGTGTTTCGTAACCTCGTTTTAATATTTCACGAACCCACACTGGTGTCAGGAAGCGGGATAACATCACGGAACATTATGGCCATGGAATCGGCATTGGAAATGCTTTTGCAGAAGATGAACGAATTAACAGCGAAGTCGGAAGCGGCAAATAACAACTTGGCCGCAGAGTTGAAAGAAATAAAGACCGAATTGACCACAGAAATGAAGGCAGCGAACGAAAGTCTGGCCACGGAAATGAAGGAGGCGAACGAGCTCCTCGCCGCCAAATTTGAGGAACAGTTGGCCGGCGTGAGGGATGACGTGACGGAGCTGGGAAAGCGGATGGGCCAAGTGGATGAGCACGTCGAGGACCTGGCGAACCGCTTCAATGACCTAGAGGAAAAGGCCGACAATAACGCCAAGTCCCTGAACGCCATGGTTGAAGACGTCGAAGACCTCGCGAACCGCGTAAACAACCTGGAGGGAAAGGCCGACAGCAGCGTCAAGTCCCTGAACGCCATGGTGGAGGACGTCGTCGGCAGATTGAAGGATTTGAAGGCCGACGCACCAGGACGCGACACAACTTCGGCGCGCGTCAAACTTCCGAAATATGACGGAAGTCAACATTCGAGGTCTTCCGCCGCCAGTTCGACACAGTGGCCAAGCACAACAGATGGTCACCGGAGGAGGAGGCCACACAGTTAGTAGCCAGCCTCCAGGGACGGGCCGCGGAAATCCTAAACGCGGTGCAGACGACGGCGGCGCCCAAGGACATCTGGGAGGCCCTGGAGAATAGCTTCGGGAACCACCGCTTAGCCGCAGCATACCGCAGCCAGCTAAAGGCAAGGTCGCAGCAGCCGGGCGAGACGCTGCAGGAGTTCGCCATAGCGATCGAGCAGCTGGCTAGCAAGGCCTTGGTTGACCTGCCACTGGAGTTCGTATCCCAGGAAGCCGCCTACAATTTTGTCGACGGGGTACGGGACACGGAGATTCGTCAGCGCCTAATGCTCGGCGATTATAAAACAATCCACGAGGCGCTGACAGCGGCATTAAGGATGGAGACGGCCAAGGTAGCACCTATCCCGACGTCGAGAACGAGGAGTGTCCGCTACGCCGGAGACACAAGACCAGCTGTGGGACGCCGGCGAACACCTAGTGGCCTGTGTTGGGGGTGTGGACAGCCCGGACACCTGCGGAGAGGCTGCCCACACCAGGAAGAGCAGCCGGAAAACGAGTAAGGGCCGTCGTGGAGAGGGGCACGTCGGCGTCTATACCACCATCCCCTCGAGTGATACTGCGCGCCGTCAGCCGGCGGATGGATGACAACCTCATCGCGGACGATTGGGTAAGAGGAAAACCGTGCCGCGTGCTGGTGGACACCGGGGCGGCCGTGACCATCATCAGACCTGACGTGGCGAAGGGTTTGCCGACGAGGAAGCCAAGCCGACCATACGAGCTTGTGACGGCATCGGGCGACACCTTGCCTGTGGAGGAGGCCCTGCTGGAGCTGAACTTGGGACGGAGTGCCGTGCGTCTGTGGGTGGTCGTCGCGATGGTGGCTGAGGTGATTCTGGGACTGGATGCCCTCAGGAGCCACGAGGCGACGGTCGAAGTCGGCAGGAAGGTCCTGAGGCTCAACGGAGAAGAGGTTATACTCCGTCAACCAGAAGAGCGACTTGGAATTGGCAGGGTCGTCTTGAGCGAAGACGTGGTTATCCCCGCGAGCAGCGAAGTGATAGTGACGGCGCGAACGGAAGGCCAGACAGCAGGTCGGGTCCAGAGGCAGCAGGAGTACGACTTCACCTCGGAACATCGCAGAGGGAAGAGTCACGGTAACGCGGACGCTATGTCCCGATGATCCTGTCCAGAAGATTGCGGCCAATGCACAAGAGTGGAGGAGAAGGAGCGTGCCGCAGCAGTTCGAGTAGTCACGGCAATGCCTGCGGATGGCTAGGATAGCGCAGGCCTGAGGAGGGAGCAGCTGGCGGACGCAGAGTTGAAGCCACTCTCGAGGGATGTGGAGAACGTGGTGGACCACCTCCACGACATGCACGAGATGGCTTGCCAGAACATCCAGAAGGCGAGCGACCGCATGAAAACCCGATACGACAGGCAAGCCAACAGCCAAGGGTTCCAGCAAGGTGACCTGATCTGGTTGTACCGCCCGACCCGGACACAGGGACGCTGCCCGGAGCTTCAGCAGTCATGGCAAGGACCGTACCGTGTGGTGAAGAGGATTAACGACGTGGTCTACCGCATCCAGAAGGTGCCCCGAAGAAAGATGTTGGTGGTACACCTGGATCGCCTGGCCCGCTAAGAAGGCGCTGTTCGGGACGACCAGCCTTGAGGAGGGAGCATTGTCGCCCTGACGGTAGACTCGTGAAGCCGATGAAAAATGATGGCCGTTGGAGATTCGGAAAACTTCGGAACCAATCGTTACCGGTAGCGACAGACAGTGGAATGTAGAGTTGGAAAAATAAACAGTTTAAGATTAGCTAGCAAACTGTAATGGTGACGAATGTATCTGCTAGGAAAATAAAGTGTAGTTTTTGTTTCGTAACCTCGTTTTATTATTTCACGAACCCACAAAGTCACAATACATATGAGTCACCCATGTTGCCAGATCTAATGCTTGGTTCAGTAACTGCAGTGATAGGTATTATGTACTGTCTACCAACACAAGAAGGCAAGCAGGGCCTGAAGAGGGAGAGAGGCTTCAACTATTTATCTGCTCTGTTAGTGGATCTGTTTACTATGAAATGAGTGTATGAGATACATACATATGAATCACCCATGTTACCAGATCTAATGCTCGTTTCAGTAGCTGCAGTGATAGGTATTATGTACTGTATCCAAACAAGAAGGCAAGCAGGGCCTGAAAAGGAAGACAGGCTTGAGCTGTTTATCTGCTCTGTTAGTGGATCTGTTTACTATCGGACAATGAGTGGAATGGATGAAATGTAGCTCAAATGAGTCTGGGGTCCATGGAGCGTAGAGTTACCCGACATTCGTCTTTACAGGATAAGGGTAAACCTCGGAAAAAAACCTTATCCAGGTAACTCACCCTTACCGAGATTCCAACTCAAGACCTCTTGAACGTGAAGCAGACATGCTACCACTACGCTACCAAGGCGGGCTGTTTACTATGAAATGAGTGTATGAGAGTACATATGAGTCACCCATGTTGCCAGATCTAATGCTCGTTTCAGTAACTGCAGTGATAGGTATTGTGACTTGGTGGGTTCGTGAAATGAAAACTCCAATTACACAAACTCAACAATGTTCTTTATTTCCACAGACTTGAACACTTGCCAATTACACAGAATTACGTAATGCACGCAATTACGATTCACCAGTTCGTCCGTTACCGTTCCGATGCACGTATACAGTCTTCTCGTCCGTTCGCTAGCACTTCAAGGACTGACTGACTTCACTCGCAGCAGCCCTTTTTGTAGGAATATCGCCGTCTTCTCGAAGTCTCTAGTTTCCGTGAATCCACGCGAAGGTTCCAGATGGCCGTGAGAGGGCGGAAAGAGGCGGCCAGCGACAAGTGACATTTCCCGAATCAGCCCTCAGTTAGTGACAGATTAATGGGGGGCGTGGCTCGGCTGCCTATGGTCCTTTCCAGCTGTCGCCGGTCGTGCCTTCCGCTAATTGGGTGACACTGCTCCCTCCTCCAAGCTGGTCGTCCCGAACAGCACCATCGTAGCGGGCTAGACTATCCAGGTGTACCACCAACATCTTCCCTCGGGGAACCTTCTGGATGCGGAAGACCACGTCGTTAATCCTCTTCACCACCCGGTACGGTCTTTGCCATGGCTGCTGGAGCTTCGGGCAGCGACCCTTGGTCCGCGTAGGACGGTACAACCACACCAGGTCACCTTGCTGGAAACCTTGGCTGTTGGCTTGCCTGTCATACCTGGTCTTCATGCGGTCGCTCGCCTTCTGGATGTTCTGGCGAGCCATCTCGTGCATGTCGTGGAGATGGTCCACCAAGTTCTCCACATACTCGGTCGCTGGCTGTTTCGCTTCCGGAGGGCTTCCAAAAGCCAGATCACAAGGGAGGCAGAACTCTCGGCCGAACAATAAGCTGGCTGGCATCATCCCAGTTGTGTCGTGTGTAGACGATCGGTAGGCCAGCAACAACAGTGGCACCTTGACATCACAGTCTCGCTGTTGGCTGGCCACGACCTTCCTCAGGTGTTCCTCTAAGGTCTTGATGTACCTTTCCACAATGCTATCCGACTGGGGATGTAGAGGCGTCGTGCGGGTCTTGTTCACCCCAAGCCTTTGTAATGCCTCCTTCATTAGGTTGGACTCCAACCTAACAGCGACCCTGTTCACTGTGTAGCTCTAACGGCACCCCAAATCGACAGAACACTTGCTCCACGAGGCAGTCTGTAATTGTCTTTGCCTCTTGGTTTGGGTTGGCATACACCTCCGGCCACTTGGTGAAGTAGTCCACGACCACCATTAGGTACTTGTTGCCTCGGTCGGAAACTGGGAACGGTCCAGCAATGTCAACGGCGATCCGTTCGAATGGCACTCCGACGTTGTACTGCTGCATGCGACCTCGGCTCCTAGTCTGGGGGCCACGACTCGCCGCGCACACGTGACACTGACGGCACCATCTCTAAGAACTGCTCGGAGTCTCAACCAGTAGTAGCGCTGCCGTAGTTTGTCAATCGTTCGGAGCCAGTAGTAGCGCTGCCGTAGTTTGTCAATCGTTCGGTTCGCTCCCAGGTGTCATCCTGAAGTACTGGCGTGCACTTCCTCCAGTACTTCCGGGACCTTACTCCGGGGAAGTACCAACTGTTCTCTCTGCGTCTTCCCATCGGGTGACTCCCATACCCGGAACAGCACGCCCTCTCTGAGTCAATGAGTCCCATTGGCCCCAGTACGACTAGTAGGTGGCGCTCCTCGGTGCGATGTCCTCCCAGGTTGGTCTCGTCCCTGCCTCCACTTCCCTCAAGAGTGGCCCCAAGTCTGCGTCCGCCAGCTGCTCCCTCCTCAGGCCCGCGCTATCCCAGCCGTCGGCAGGCACTGCCACAACTACTCGGACTGCTGCGGCACGCTCCTTCTCTACCACTCTTGTACATTGGCCGCACTCTTCTGGACAGGGTCTTCGGGACATGGCGTCTGCGTTACCGTGGCTCTTACCCATACGATGTTCCGAGGTGAAGTCGTACTCCTGCAGCCTCTGGACCCAACGTGCTGTCTGGCCTTCCAGGTTCTTAAAGCTCAATAGCCAGGTTAGGGCGGAATGGTCAGTCCTCAGGTGGAATGGCTGACCGTACAGGTACTTGTGGAAGTGCTCCAAGGTCTTTACTACCGCCAATAATTCTCGTCGTGTGACGCAGTAGTTCTCTGCCTTGGATAGCGTCTTTCACCCGCTCATGGCCGTCCTGGATCTGCGATAGGACACCTCCAATGCAATGGTCGCTGGCGTCGGTGTCCACAATGAAGGCAACACCCGGTTGTGGAAATCCCAAAATTGGAGCACTGCAGAGGGTCTCCTTTAGGTGCTGGAAAGCGTTTTCTGCGTCCTCCGTCCACACATAAGGCCGGTGTTCCTCTGTCAGGCGGGTGAGGGGTTTTGAGATGTTGGAGAACCCCTTTATGAAGCGGCGGTAATAACTGCACAGCCCCAGGAAACTGCGCAATTCTTTCTTATCCTTTGGGCGAGGCCAATCTCTCACAGCCGGTGTCTTCTCCGGGTCTGTGGCCACCCCGGTTGCTGAGACTATGTGGCCTAAGTAGTTCACTTCCTTGCGGAAGAGCCGGCACTTCTTCGCGTTCAGCTTCAAGTTGGTCGCCTGCAGTCTCTGTAGCACCTTACTCAGATTCTCGAGGTGATCTTCAAAAGTCTTCCCGACGATGATGACGTCCAGGTATAGCAGGCAGGTACCGTAAGTCAGCCCTCTCATCACTGACGCCATGAGGCGTTGGAAGGTTGCGTTGCAGAGGCAAAAGGGCATAACCGTGAACTGCCAGAGCCCTTGGCCCGTCGAGAATGCGGTCTTCTCCTTGTCTCTTGGATCTAGAGCTACCTGCCAGTAGCCCGACTTCAGGTCCAGGGTCGAGAACCACTGTGCACCAGCTAGCGTGTCCAGGGTGTCGTCAATCCGGGGTAAGGGGAAAGTCCTTCCGGGTGACAGCGTTCAACTTTCTGTAGTCTACGCAGAAGCGCAGCTCGCCGTTCTTCTTCGTCACCAAGACTACAGGGGGACACCAAGGGCTGTCAGACTCTTCAATCACACCCCTGGATCTCATGTCCTCCAGCATGTCTCGTATCGCTGCTTGCTTTGCCAGCGGGACGCGTCTATGTGGTTGCCGAATAGGCCGGGCGTCTACGGTGTCGATGCGGTGAAGCTCTTTGTTCGTGCGGCCGGAGTCACTCAGATAAAACAGAGGCAATAATTGGCAAAAGGTGTCACAAGCTGTCTGACGTAAGAAGAGCTCTGCTAGATGAATGGCAGCAGGAATGGAACCGTGCCGCGGTAGGACGAAGGACATACGAGCATTTCTCTGATATACAACAGAGACTTAGAATGAAGCATCTAAACCCAACTATGGGACTGATACACTTCCTGACAGGACACGGTCCATATAACACCTACCTGCATCGCTTCAAAAACATACAATCAAATCAATGCGAGGTATGCCAATGCAGCGATACACCTGAACACACCACCTATGAATGCCCCAAATACGATGAAGTAGGGCGTGAAGATAGAAACCAACTGAGAGGAAAAACCACTCTCCAAATAATACACTGAACATCTCTGGTTAAACATTTACAAAAGCTATGCGATATGATCTCCAAAAGGGCTTTCCAACAAAAACCGGAAAGAACAGCAAGACCAGAAACCGCCACACCACCTCCAAGGCGGTCGGCCCGTATAAGCATACAAACAACGATTCAGCTACCACCCCAACCACCAAGACGTCCACCAAACCAGGAAGTGAATCTAAGCGGGAAAATCAACCGAAGGAAGATGTACGTGGTCTCTCAACGGACCTGAAGAAGACAATTGAACCTAACTGTGACAAAAGAAATCAAATTTATTATATCATAGGTTAAGTAGTACTTAGTTAGATAACTGTCATTATATATATGTAACTATACTTAGGCCTAAGGATTTTGTCAGGATAAGTATGATTATAAATAAATAAATATTGCAAAATGCAAAGTATATTAAGACCCAGGAATTGTATGATCAAACAAAAAAATGTAACACTAGTTTTAAGACATCTGTAACAAAACAATGTAATCAATGGAGAAGCAATAAAGTTAAAATAAGACTTGCGGATTACACTTGGGCTTAGACTCTAGATGCCCAAGTTAAGAATGCAGATCTTATTATTTTTTTTATTTATTTTTTTATCGCCTTGGCTGAAGACGCGCTCGTATCGCCTCAGGAGTTGTCGAACTTTCACCAGCTGCTCTGCGGTGAGGTGGTCGGCCGCCCTCTCCAGTAAGCCTTCTAGCCGGGACCCCAGGTGTTGCGTCGGCACCGGCTCCTGCGTCTTGTCGATTGCTGTTAGGCTTACCACGGGCTCGCACGTTCCCAACTCCCTCCCGGCCTGAACGTCGTGATCGGTGTCCGTTGGATTTAGCAGTCTCACTGGCACCTCTCTGCACGGCAGCAGTGCCCTGGCTACACAGTCCGTGCACAGGCGTCTTCTGGTCCAGCATCATGTTCCTGGTTCTCTGGCCTTTCAGTCGCGCCGTCACCACCACCTCGCTCCTCGCGGGGACAGACACGTCTTCGTCCAAGAAGACCCTGCAAATTCCAAGGCGCTCTTCTCGTTGACGGAGTATAACCTCTTCTCCGTTAAGCCGCAGGACCTTCTTGCCGACGTCGACCGTCGCCTCATGGCTCCTGAGGGCATCCAGTCCCAGAATTACCTTAACACGGCACTCCGTCCCAAGGTCAGCTCCAGCAGGGCGTCCTTCTCCACAGGCAAGGTGTCGCCCGCTGCCGTGACAAGCTGCTATGGTCGGCTCGGCTTCCTTGTCGGAAAACCCTTCGCCACGTCAGGTCTGATGATGGTCACGGCCGCCCCGGTGTCCACCAGCACGCGGCACGGCTTTCCTCTTACTCAACCGTCCGCGATGAGTCTGTCATCCATTCGCCGGCTGACGGCGCGCAGCGTCACTCGAGGGGATGGTGGTGATGGCGCCGACGTGCCCCTCTCCACGACGCCCCTTACTCGTTTTCCGGCTGCTCTTGCTGGTGTGGGCAGTCTCTCTGCAGATGTCCGGGCTGTCCACACCCCCTACACAAGCCACTAGGTCTTCGCCGGCGTCCCGCGGCTGCTCTTCTGTCTCCGGCGTAGCGGACACTACTCGTTCTCGACGTCGGGATAGATGTTACCTTGGCCGCCTCCACCCCTAATGCCGCTGTCAGCGCCTCGTGGATGGTTTTATAATCGCCGAGCATTAGGCGCTGACGAATCTCCGTGTCCCGTACCCCGTCGACAAAGTAGTAGGCGGCTTCCCGGGATACGAACTCCAGTGGCAGGTCAACCAAGGCCTTGCTAGCCAGCTGCTCAATCGCTATGGCGAACTCCTGCAGCGTCTCCCCTGGCTGCTGTGACGTTGCCTTTAGCTGGCTGCGGTACGCTGCGGCTAAGCGGTGGTTCCCGAAACGATTCTCCAGGGCCTCCCAGATGTCCTCTGGCGCCGCCGTTGTCTGCACCGCGTTTAGGACTTCCGCGGCCCGTCCCTGGAGGCTGGCTATTAACCGTGTAGCCTCCTTCTCCGGTGACCATCTGTTGTGCTTGGCCACTGTGTCGAACTGGCGGCGGAAGACCTCAAATGTTGACGCGCCGTCATATTTCGGAGGTTTGACGCGCGTCGATGTTGTTTCGCGTCCCGGCGCGTCAGCCTTCAAATCCTTCAACCTCCTGCCGACGACGTCCTCCACCATGGCGTTCAGGGACTTGACGTTGCTGTCGGTCTTTCCTTCGAGGTTGTTTACGCGGTTAGCAAGGTCTTCGACGTCTTCCACCATGGCGTTCAGAGACTTGGCGTTATTGTCGGCCTTTTCCTCCAGGTCATTGAAGCGGTTCGCCAGGTCCTCGACGTGCTCGTCAACTTGGCCCATCCGCTTGCCCAGCTCCGTCACGTTATCCCTTACGCCGGCCAACTGTTCTTCAAACTTTGCGGCGAGAGCCTCTTTCACCGCCTTCATTTCCGCGGCCAGACTGCCGTTCGCTGCTCTCATTTCTGTGGTTAACTCGGCCTTCATTTCTTCCATCTTCTCGGTGATGTCGTTAGCCGTCTTCATTTGTTTCAGTTCCGCGGCCAGGCTGTTATTTGCCGCTTGTTTTCCAACGCCGCGTCCACGGCTGTAATGTTCGGTGATGTTGTCATCCCACTTCTGACACCAGTGTGACTTTGTGGGTTCGTGAAATGAAAAGTCCAATTACACAAACTCAACAATGTTCTTTATGTCCACCGACTTACAGTTGAACACTTGCCAATTACACAGAATTACGTAATGCACACAATTACGATTCACCAGTTCGTTACCGTTCCGATGCACGTACACAGTCTTCCCGTCCGTTCGCTAGCACGTCAAGCACTGACTGACTAACTTCACTCGCTGCAGCCCTTTTTATAGGAATATCGCCGTCTTCTCGAAGTCTCTAGTTTCCGTGAATCCACGCGAAGTTTCCAGATGGCCGTGGGAGGGGGGGAAAGAGGCGGCCAGCGACAAGTGAAATTTCCCTAATCACCCCTCAGTTAGTGACTGAGATTAATGGGGGAGACGTGGCTCGGCTGCCTCTGGTCCCTTCCAGCTGTCGCCGGTCGTGCCTTCCGCTAATTGGGTGACAGTATTATGTACTGTCTGCCAACACAAGAAGGCAAATGGGACCTGAAGAGGGAGAGAGGCTTAAACTGTTTATCTGCTGTGAGTGGAGCTGTTTACTAAGAAATGAGTGTATGAGATACATATGAGTCACTCATGCTGTCAGATCTAATGCTTGTTTCAGTAACTGCAGTGATACGTACTATGTATTGTCTACCCACACAAGAAGTCAAACAGGGCCTGAAGAGAGAGAGAGGCTTAAACTGTTTATCTGCTCTGTTAGTGGATCTGTTTACTAAGAAATGAGTGTATGAGATACATATGAGTCACCCATGCTGCCAAATCTAATGCTCATTTCAGTAACTATAATGATAGGTACTGTCCTCCAAAGGAGAGATAGTCTCCGACGCCTGAGACGCAGGGAGGTTGGCAAAGGTTCACACACCCTCCCTGGACAGGTTTATGATACCCCATGTCAACACATAGACCATTCAAAAACATTCTGACAGCTTCTACTCTTGTGAATGAGTCTTCTCGGTTTAAGTGTGTAGAGTGAATAGGACGCATGATTTTTAACAATCTGCTCCTTGTGTAGCAGGCATTCTCTGCCACACACATTTGCTGTCCTTGTCCCACTGTGTAACACAGCAGATACCTTCCAGGGACCTTCTTCGCGTTGCTGGACTGTATTATGTCTACCTACCACAAGAAGGCAAACAGGGCCTGAAGAGAGAAAGAGAGAGAGGCTTAAACTGTTTATCTGCTCCGTTAGTGGATCTGTTTACTAAGAAATGAATGTATGAGATATATGAGTCACCCATGCTGCCAGATCTAATGCTTGTTTCAGTAACTGCAGGGACAGGTATTATGCACTGTCTACCCACCACAAGAAGGGAAGCACGGTCTGAAGAGGAAGAGAGGTTTCAATTGCTTATCTGCTCTGATAGTGGATCTGTTTACTACGAAATGAGTCACGTATGCTGCCAGATCTAATGTTTGTTTCAATAACTGCAGTGATACGTATTATGTACTGTCTACCCACCACAAGAAGGCAAGCAGAGTCTGAAGACGAAGAGGGATTTGAACTGTTTATGTGCTCTGCTAGTGGATCTGTTTACTACGAAATGAGTGTATGAGAGTGCATATGAGTTACCCATGCTGCCAGATCTAATGTTCGTTTCAGTAACTGCAGCGATAGGTATTATGCATTAATGTCAGTCATGTATATTTTACATGAACCTAGCATCCTTATCATATCCAGAAGGCAAGCATAAGCACAGCGAAAGTGATTACATAATACACTGCTCTGCCTTGCCTTCTTATGGTGGACAGACAGTAGATGCCATTTGCATTAGTCACAATTCTCTATTTTGCTATGTAATGCACTTTTTAATGCAACTATTATTTTGGTAGTGGTATACTTTTTTCTTGCTGCATTTCTAAGAATTATTATTATTTACATAGGACACGGTATTTTATCGTGTAATTCCCCCGTTTCTCTCACAAAAATTTGCTTGAAAACACCGGGGAAGGAATTATGCGAGTGGTGCTTCTAGGATTTCAGAAAGGAAGGGAACCCATGTAGTATGTGAAAATTATATGGGTGTACAGTAATTTGTGAATGAACTGGATACAGTGAGTGAGTGTTTGGTGTTTTAGGGCCCGTCGACAGCAAGGTCATTTGGGCCCGAGAACTGGATACATATTATAGTTTCATTGGGCCTACAATGTATTGTTTCATTGTTTCTTTTCTCTGAGTATTCTGCAGCCTCACTTTCCTCACTATCATCACTACTTTCATTTATATCTGGCTCAGATAACACATCATCTTCATTTTCACTATCCCACATGTTCTCAGAGCCATCAATGGCACAAGAAATTGCAGTTTTTTTTAAAAAAATTCTTCTTAACAATATTGACACTAATTTGCTCCCACTCACACACTGTCGGTACTGATGACTTCCTTATCTTGCCTCCTGGAGTCTGCTGATGAGATCCTGCCGCCATCAATTGCAGGATATTTTCCTGTTTTAGGCCCACGGAAAGATTTGGAGTTTGTCTTTGCAGCCTTGAGTTTATCTTTTTGTCTCTTCCAATACCGTATTGAATTAGAATCAACGGAGAAATGTGTTCCCGCAGCTTTCAACCTGTTTGCATCCGCATAAGATAATACACTTAATTTAAATGTTGCTGTGTAGTTTGAATATTGTGATGTTAACACTACTTGTAATAAACTCACTTAGAAACATGTCTTAGCTTCACATTTCAATGTTATGTTGTGACAATGGCAACATGGGTATTTTTGTGACAAGCACTATGTCCATTGTTGTCCACAAGCACTGCTACATCAATTGTTGTCCACTATCAAGTAATTTGAAGGCCGCTCCAATAAGAACGAACCAGGAGAGGGAATTATGCAATGTTTAATAGGTAAATAATTGAAAATAATTGAATAAAATAATAATTGGAAAAAATATGAAAAATCACAGGGGAGGAAAATATGCGAGGAAAGGGGGTTTATGTGATAAAATACAGTATCTCAAATTACGATACTGTCGCCAAGTCATTGTTGATTGGAGGCAGCACGGGTAACAAGATCGAAGAGACGGCAGTGCAGTGTGTAGATGGAGGCTTGCCAAGATGGTGGGCGGGAACAGACGGATTTGGCAAGAGTTCGCCTTTGTTCTAGCCGGTCTCGATTGTTCGAGAAATTTCTGGTGTGTTAGAAACCGATAAAAAGGCAGCCTGCCTGAAAAGAGAAAAGTCAGTCGGTAATTGAATGCGTGAGGGTAAGCAGCTGTGTTGGTTGACCTGTATGTTACATTGTGTATGTGAACAGTGTATTGCTACGGAAATAAAGTGCAATTTTTTTGTTTTTGTAACCTGAACTTTTTATTTCACGAACCCACAAAGTCACAACTGGTGTCACAGAGCGGGATATTACGGCCATGGAATCGGGATTGGAAAAGATTTTGGAGAAGATGAACGAATTAGCTGCGAAGACGGAAGCTGCAAACAACAACTAGGCCACGACAATGACCGCAAGGATGGCCAAACTAATCACTGAGGTTAAGGTGCCGAACGAGGCTCTCGCCGCCAAATTTGAAGAACAGTTGGCCGGCGTAAGGGATGACGTGACGGAACTGGGCAAGCGGATGGCCCAAGTGGACAAGCACGTCGAGGACCTTGCTGACCGCGTAAACAACCTGGAGGGAAAGGCCGACAGCAGCACAAAGTCCCTGAACGCCATGGTAGAGGACGTCGTCGGCAGGAGGTTAAAGGATTTAAAGGTCGAAGTGCCGGGACGCGACAACACATCTGCGCGCGTCAAACCTCCCAAATACGACGACGCGAACACTTTCGAAGTCTTCCGCCGCCAATTCGACGCAGTGGCCAAGCACAACAAATGGTCACCATGGGAGGAGGCCACACAGTTAATAGCCAGCCTCCAGGGACGGGCCGCGGAAGTCCTGAACACCGTGCAGACAACGGCGGCGCCCAAGGACATCTGGGAAGCCCTGGAGAATCGTTATGGAAACCACCGCTTGGTCGAAGCGTACCGCAGCCAGCTAAAGGCAAGGTCACAGAAGCCAGGGGAGACGCTGCAGGAGTTCGCCCTGGCAGTTGAACAACTGGCTAGCAAGGCCCAAGTGGAACTGCCACCAGAGCTCGTATCCCGAGAAGCTGCCTACACATTCGCTGACGGGGTACGTGACACGGAGATTCGTCAGCACCTAATGCTCGGCGATTATTAAACCATCCACGAGGCGCTAACGGCAGCATTAAGGATGGAGGCGGCCAAGGTAACAGCTATTCCGACGTCAAGAACAAGGAGTGTGAACTACGCCGGAGACAGAAGACCAGCCGCGGGACGCCGGCGAAGACCTAGTTGCCTGTGTTGGGGTTGTGGACAGCCCGGGCACCTGGAGAGAGACTGCCCACACCAGGAAGAGCAGCCGGCAAACGAGTAACGGCCGTCGTGGAGAGGGGCACGTCGGCGCCATCCCCACCATCCCCTCGAGTGACACTGCGCGCCGTCATCCGGCGTATGGATGACAGTCTCATCGCGGACGGTTGGGTGAGAGGGAAGCCGTGCCGCGTGCCGGTGGACACCGGGGCAGCCGTGACCATCATCAGACCTGATGTGGCGAAGGGTGTTCCGACAGGGAAGCCGAGACGACCATACCAGCTATTCACGGCATCGGGCGACACCTTAAGCGTGGAGAAGGAGGCCCTGCTGGAGCTGACCTTGGGACGGAGTGCCGTGCGTCTGTGGGTGTTCGTCGCGAAGGTGGCTGAGGAGGTGATTCTGGTACTGGATGCCCTCAGGAGCCACGAGGCGACGGTCGTTCCGCAGGAAGGTCCTGCGGCTCAACGAAGAAGAGCTTATACACCGTCAACCCGAAGACCGCCTTGGAATCTGCAGGGTCATCTTGAACGAAGACGTGGTTGTCCCCGCGAGGAGCGAGGTGAGGGCGCGACTGGAAGGCCAGAGAACCAGGAACATGATGCTGGACCAGAAGACGCCTGTACGCGGACTGTGTGTAGCCAGGGCATTGCTGGCGTGCCGAGAGGAGGTGCCATTGAGACTGCTAATTCCAACGGACACCGATCACGACGTCCAGGCCGGGACGGAGTTACGAACGTGCGACCCCGTGGTAAGCGTAACAGCAATCGACAAGACGCAGGAGCCGGTGCCGATGAAACACCTGGGGCCCCGGCTAGAAGGCTTACTGGAGAGGGCGGCCGACCATCTGACCGCAGAACAACTGGAGAAATTTCGGCAACTGCTGAGGCGATACCAGCGCGTCTTCAGCCAAGGCGATAGTGACTACGGCCGCACGGACAAAGTGCTTCACCGCATTGACACTGCGGACACCCGGCCTATTCGGCAACCACCTAGACGCGTTCCGCTGGCGAGGAGCGGTACGAGACATGCTGGAGAACATGAGATCCAGGGGAGTGATTGAAGAGTCGGACAGCCCTTGGTGTTCCCCTGTAGTCTTGCTGACGAAGAACGGCGAACTACGCTTCTGCGTGGACTACACGAAACTGAACGCTGTCATCCGGAAGGACTGCTTCCCCTTACCCAGGATTGACGACACCATGGTCATGCTAGCTGGTGCACAGTGGTTCTCGACCCAGGACCTGAAGTCGGGCTACTGGCACGTAGCTCTAGACCCGAGAGACAAGGAGAAGACCGCATTCTCGACAGGCCAAGGGCTCTGGCAGTTCAGTTATGCCCTTTGGCCTCTGCAACGCACCAGCAACCTTCCAACGCCTCATGGAGTCAGTGATGAGAGGACTGACATACGACGCCTGCTTACTATACCTGGACATCATCTTCGGTAAGACTTTTGTAGACCCTCTTGAGAATCTGAGTAAGGTTTTACAGAGACTGCAGGCGACCAACTTGAAGCTGAACGCGAAGAAGTGCCAGCTCTTCCGCAAGGAAGTAACCTATTTGGGCCACATAGTCTCAGCAACCGGAGTGGCCACAGAGCCGGAGAAGACACAGGGTGTGAGAGATTGGCCTCACGCAAAGGATAAGAAAGAGTTGCGCAATTTCCTGGGGCTGTGGAGTTATTACCGACGCTTCAAAAAGGGGTTCTCTAACATCGCCAAATCCCTCACCCGCCTGAGAGGAATACCGGCCTTATGTTTGGACGGAGGACGCCGAAGACGCTTTCCACCACCTGAAGGAGACCGGGTGCAGTGCTCCAATTTTGGGTTTCCCACAACCCGGTGGCGCCTTCACTGTGGACACCGACGCCAGCGACCATTGCATTGGAGGTGTCCTATCGCAGATCCAGGACGGCCACGAGCGTGTGATAGCCTACTGCAGGAAGACGCTATCCAAGGCACAGAAGAACTACTTCGTCACCCGACGAGAGTTACTGGCGGTAGTAAAGACCTTGGAGCACTTCCACAAGTACCTGTATGGTCAGCCATAACACCTGAGAACTGACCATTCCGCCTTAACCTGGCTATTGAGCTTTAAGAACCTGGGAGGCCAGAGAGCACGTTGGGTTCAGAGGCTGCAGGAGTACGACTTCACCTCGGAACATCGCAGAGGAAAGAGCCACGGTAACGCAGACTCTATGTCCCGAAGACCCTGTTCAAGGGAATGCGGCCAATGCACAAGAGTGGAAGAGAAGGAGCGTGCCGCAGAAGTCCGAATAGTTACGGCAGTGCCTGCGGATGGCTGGGATAGCGCAGGCCTGAGTTGGGAGCAGCTGGCGGACGCAGACTTAGGACTACTCTTGAGGGAAGTGGAGGCAGGGACAATACCAACCTGGGAGGATATCGCACCAAGGAGCGCCACCTACAAGTCGTACTGGGACCAATGGGAGTCGAAGATCAGAGAGGGCGTGCTGTTCCGGGTATAGGAATCACCCGATGGGAAGACGCAGAGAGAACAGTTGGTACTTCCCCGGAGTACGTTCCCGGAAGTCTTGGAGGAAATGCACGCCGGTAGTTCAGGAGGACATCTGGGAGCGAACCGAACGATTAACAACCTACGGCAGCGCTACTACTGGCTGAGGCTCCGAGCAGACGCTGAGAGATGGTGCCGTCAGTGTCACGTGTGCGCGGTGAGTCGTGGCCCCATACTAGGAGCTGGGGTCGCATGCAGCAGTACGTCGGAGCGCCATTCGAACGGATCGCCGTTTACATTGCTGGACAGTTCCCAATATCCGACCGAGGCAACAAGTACCTGATGGCAGGAAGTGTATTCCATCCCGAACCAAGAGGCAACGGCAATCACAAACTGCCTCGTGGAGCAAGTGTTCTGCCAATTTGGGGCACCGTTAGAGCTGCACAGTGACCAAGGCACCAATGTTGAGTCCAACTTGATGAAGGAGGTATTAGAGAGACTTGGGGTTAACAAGACCCGCACAACACCTCTACATCCCCAGTCGGATGGCATGACGCCAGCCAGCTTAATGTTCGGCCGAGAGTTGCGCCTCCCTTGTGATCTGGCTTTTGGACCCACCCGGACGCAAAACAGCCAGCAATCGAGTATGTGGAGAACCTGGTGGACCATCTTCACGACATGCATGAGAGGGCTCGTCAAAACATCCAGAAGGTGAGCGACTGCATGAACACTCGATACGACAGGCAAGCCAACAGCCAAGGGATCCAGCAGGGGGACCTAGTCTGGTTGTACAGCCCTACCCGGACCAAGAAACGATGCACGAAGCGGGAGCAACCATGGCAAGGACCTTACCGGGTGGTGAAGAGGATTAACGACGTGGTCTACCGCATCCAGAAGGTGCCCCGAGGAAAGATGTTGGTGATACACCTGGATCGCCTGGCCCGCTACGATGGTGCTGTTCGGGACGACCAGCATTGAGGGGGGAGCAGTGTCGCAGGTCATTGTTGATTGGAGGCAGCGCGGGTAACAAGATCGAAGAGACGGCAGTGCAGTGTGTAGATGGAGGCTTGCCAAGATGGTGGGCGGGAACAGACAGATTTGGCAGGAGTTTGCCTTTGTTCTAACCGGTCTCGATTGTTCGAGAAATTTCTGGTGTGCTAGAAATCGATAAAAAGGCAGCCTGCCTTTAAAGAGAGTCAGTCGGTAATTGAACGCGTGCGGGTAAGCAGCTGTGTTGGTTGACCTGTATGTTACATTGTGTATGCGAACTGTGTATTGCTACGGAAATAAAATGCAATTTTTTGTGTGTTTTTAACCTGGACTTTCTATTTCACGAACCCACAAAGTCACAACACCAAAGACAATACATTTTGGGCTACTTCTGAACTGGGCCCTTTTCATTTCTAGTAATTGTGCAACTAGGGCAGCTTTGTCTTTCCGTAAGCAACAGTACTTAGCTTAACAATGCTATGAAATAAAACAGCTATATATGTACATGTTATAGTATATATATATATATATATATATATATATATATATATATATATATATATATATATATATATATATATATATATATATATATATATATATATTGATGTGGTTCCAGTAATAGAAATTGAGGTAAGAAAATTCATTCCATATTGTCATATGTGTGATATATGATGTTGTTTTCTAACAGCTAGCAGTTGACAATGAAGTCATTAGTCTACCTGCGCTCAATACTTTTCATAATCATGGTGTATATTATGTATATTGTGGGTTCGTGAAATGAAAAGTCCAATTGCACAAACTCAAAATGTTCTTTATTTCCAACGAATTACAAAAGGAACATTTGCCGATTACACAGAATTACGTAGCGCACATTACAATTCGCCAGTTCGTCTGCCACAGATCAACTATACACTCACAACTCCTCTGATACACGTACACAATCTTCCAGTCCGTTCACTACCACGGCGCTACTCACGGCTGCTCGCCAAGAACTCATTCTCTCCAGCCCGGCGCATCGCTTGTATAAGACCAACTGATTTATCTAGAAGGTTCCGGGTTAGATGAAATAGCACGACTGTTCCAGACATCAGGAGGAGGGGAAAGAGGCAGCTAGTGTTGCTTTTCAGCCATCCCCCTCAGTTAGCGCTACAAGCAAAATGGTTAGGCGTGGCTGAATGCTTACCATCTGATCCCTAACCGCCAGCAGCTGGTTCTCTCGGGAATTCCGAAGTTCGAGTGACACTGCTCCCTCCTCAAAGCTCGTCGTCCCCAGGCGATCAAGGTGTAGCACCAACATCTTCCCTCAGGGAACCTTCTGGATGCGGTAGACCACCTCGTTAATCCTCTTCACCACCCGGTATGGTCCTTGCCATGACTGCTGAAGCTTGGGGCAGCGTCCCTTGGTCCGGGTAGGGCGGTACAACTAGACCCGGTCACCTTGCTGGAACCCTTGGCTGTTGTCTTGCCTGTCGTATCGGGTCTTCATGCGGTCGCTCGCCTTCTGGATGTTCTGGCGAGCCATCTTGTGCATGTCGTGGAGATGGTCCACCAGATTCTCCACATACTCGGTCACTGACTGTTTCGCTTCCGGAGGGCTTCGAAAAGCCAGGTCACAAGGGAGACGTAACTCTGCCAAACATTAAGCTGACTGGCGTCATCCCCGTGGGGTCGTGTGTTGGCGAGCGGTAGGCCAGCAAGAACAGTGGCACCATGACGTCCCAGTCTAGGTGATGGCTGGCCACGACCTTCCTCAGGTGTTCCTCTAAGGTCTCGATGTAACTTTCGACCATGCCATCCGACTGGGGATGTAGAGGCCTCGTGCGGGTCTTGTTCACCCCAAGCCTTTGTAGTGCCTCCTTCATTTGGCTGAACTCAAAATTGGTACCCTGGTCACTGCGCAGTTCTAACGGCACCCCAAATCGGCAGAGCAGTTGCTCCACGAGGCAGTCTGTAATTGTCTTTGCCTATCGGTTCGGGATGGCATACACCTCCGGCCACTTGGTGAAGTAGTCCACGACCACCATTAGGTAGTTGTTGCCTCGGTCGGACACTGGGAATGGTTCAGCCATGTCGACAGCGATCCGTTCGAATGGCCCTCCGACGTTGTACTGCTGCATGTGACCCCGGCTCCTAGTCTGAGGGCCGGAATCGCCGCGCACACATGACATTGACGGCACCATCTCACAGCGTCTACTCGGAGCCTCAGCCAGTAGTAGCGCTGCCGTAGTTTGTCAATGGTTCGGTTCGCACCCAGGTGTCCTCCAGTAGTACCGGCGTGCACTTTCTCCAAGACTTCCGGTACTCTGCTCCGGGAAAGTACCAACGGTTCTCTCTGCGTCTTCCCATCGGGTGATTCCCATACCCGGAACAGCACGCCCTCTCTGATCTTCAGCGAGTCCCATTGGGCCCAGTACGACTTGTATGTGGCGCTCTCTGGTGCGATGTCCTCCCAGGATCGTATTGTCTCTGCCTCCACTTCCCTCAAGAGTGGCCCCATGTCTGCGTCCGCCAGCTGCTCCCTCCTCAGTCCTGCGCTATCCCAGCCATCCGAAGGCACTGCCATGACTACTCGGACTGCTGCGGCACGCTCCTTCTCTTCCACTCTTTTGCACCGGCCGCACTCTACTAGACAGGGTTTTCGGGACATAGCGTCTGCATTACAGTGGCTCTTCCCTCTGCGATGTTCCAAGATGAAGTCGTACTCCTGCAGCCTCTGGACCCAACGTACTGTTTGTCCTTCCAGGTTCCTGAAGTCCAATTGCCAGGTTAGGGCGGAATGGTCAGCCCACAGGTGGAATGGTTGGCTGTACAGTTACTTGTGGAAGTGCTCCAAGGCCTTCAGTACGGCCAATAATTCTCGCCGGGTGACACAGTAGTTCTTCTCTGACTTGGATAGCGTATTGCTCTAGTAGGCTATCACCCGCTCGTGGCCCACACTTGATCTGCGATAGGACGCCTCCAATGCAATGGTCGCTGGCGTCGGTGTCAACAATGAAGGTGCCACCTGGTTGTGGATAACCCAAAATTGGAGCACTGCACAGGGTCTTCTTCAGATGCTGGAAAGCGTCTTCTGCGTCCTCCGTCCACACATAAGGCCGGTGTTCCTCTGTCAGGTGGGTGAGGGGTTTGGCAATGTTAGAGAACCCCTTTATGAAGCGTCGGTAATAACTGCACAGCCCCAGGAAACTGCACAACTCTTCCTTATCCTCTGGGTGGGGCCAATCTCTCACCGTCTGTCTTCTCCGGATCTGTGGCCACTCCGGTTGCTGAGACTGTGGCCCAAGTAGTTCATTTCCTTACGGAAGAGCTGGCACTTCTTCGCGCTCAGCTTCAAGTTGGTCGCCTGCATCCTCTGTAGCACCTTACTCAGATACTCGAGGTGGTCTTCAAAAGTCTGACCGACGATGTCGTCCAGGTATAGCAGGCATGCGTCGTAAGTCCTCTTATCACTGACTCCATGAGGCGTTGGGAGGTAGCTGGTGCGTTTCAGGGGCCAAAAGGCATAACTGTGAACTGCCAAAGCCCCTGGCTTATCGAGAATGTGGTCTTCTCCTTGTCTCTCGGGTCTACAACTACCTGCCAGTAGCCCGACTTCAGGTCCAGGGTCGAGAACCACTGATCACCAGCTAGCGTGTCCAGGGTGTCGTCAATCCGGAGTAATGGGAAACAGTCCTTCCGGGTGACAGCGTTCAGCTTCCTCTAGTCCACGCAGAAGCGTAGCTCGCCGTTCTTCGTCACCAAGACTACTGGGGAACACCAAGGGCTGTCAGACTCTTCAATCACTCCCCTGGATCTCATCTCCTCGAGCATGTCTCGAACCGCCCCTTGCTTCGCCAGCGTAACGCGTCTAGGTGGTTCCCGAATAGGCCGGGCGTCTCCGGTGTCGATGCGGTGAAGCACCTTGTCCGTGCGGCCGTAGTCACTGCTACCTTGGCTGAAGACGCACTGGTATAGTCTCAGCAGTTGTCGGATTTTCTCCAGCTGCTCTGCGGTCAGGTGGTCAGCCGTCCTCTCCAGTAGGACTTCTAGCCGGGGCCGCAGGTGTTGAGTCGGCACCGACACCTGTGCCTTGTCGATTGCTGTTAGGCTCACCACGGGCTCGCATGTTCCCAAATTCGTCCCAGCATGGACGTCGTGATCAGTGTCCGTTGGATTTAGCAGTATCACTGGCACCTCCTCTCGGCACGGCAACAATGCCCTGGCTACACATAGTCCGTGTACAGCCGTCCTCTGGTCCAGCATCATGTTCCCGGTTCTCTGGCCTTCCAGTCACGCCGTCACCTCGCTTCTCGCGGGTACAACCACGTCTTGGTTCAGATGACCGGCGCCCTCCGGGTTGACGGAGTATAACCTCTTCTCCGTTGAGCCACAGGACCTTCCTGCCAACGTCGACCGTCGCCTCGTGGCTCCTGAGGACATCCAGTCCCAGAATCACCTCCTCAGCCACCTTCGCGACGAACACCCACAGACGCACTTCACTCCGTCTCAAGGTCAGCTCCACCAGAGCCTCCTCCTCAGGCGAAGTGTCGCCCGATGCCGTCATCAGCTGGTATGGTCAGCTCGGCTTCCAGGATGGCAAACCCTTGGCTATGTTGGGTCTGATGATGGTCACGGCTGCCCCGGTGACCACCAGCACGCGGCACGGTTTCCCTCTCACCCAACCATCCGCGATGAGGCTGTCATCCATCCACGGGTTGACGGCGCGCAGTGTCAAACGAGGGGATGGTGGTGAAGGCGCCGACGTGCCCCTCGCCACGCCTTACTCGTTCTTCCGGCTGCTCTTCCTGGTATGGGCAGTCTCCCTCCAGTTGTAGCGGACACTCCCCGTTCTCGACGTCGGGGTGGCCGTCACCTTGGCCACCTCCATCCTCAATGCTGCCATCAGCATCTGGTGGATGGTTGTGTAGTCGCCGAGCATTAGACGCTGACGTATCTCGGTGTCTCGTACCCCGTCGACAAAGGTATAGGTGGCTTCCCGGGATACGAACTCCGGTGGAAGGTCAACCAAGGCCTTGCTAGCCAGCTGGTCAATCGCCAGGGCGAACTCCTGCAGCGTCTTCCCTGGCTGTAGCGACCTTGTCTTGAGCTGACTGCGGTAGACTGCGGCTAGTCGGTGGTTCCCGAACCGGTTCTCCAGGGATTCCCAGATATCTTTGGGAACCGCCGCTCTCTGGACCGCGTTTAGGACTTCTTCGGCCCGTCCCTGGAGGCTGGCTATTAGCTGTGCGGCCTCTTCCTCCGGTGACCACTTATTATGCCTGGCCACCGTGTCGAACTGGCGGCGGAAGACTTCGAACTTTGACGCGTCGTCGTATTTTGGAGGATTGACGCGCGCCGTTGTTTCGCGTCCCGGCGCGTCAGCCTTCAAATCCTTCAACCTCCTGCCGTCGACGTCCTCCACCATGGCGTTCAGGGACTTGACGTTGCTGTCGGCCTTTCCTTCCAGGTTGTTTACGCGGTTAGCAAGGTCTTCGACGTCTTCCACCATGGCGTTCAGGGACTTGGCGTTACTGTCGGCCTTTTCCTCTAGGTCATTGAAACGGTTCACCAGGTCGACACGTTCGTCCACTTGGCCCATCCGCTTGCCCAGCTGTCACGGCAACCCTCACGCCGTCCAACTGTTCTTCAAATTAGGCGGCGAGAGCCTCGTTCGCCACCCATTTCCGTGGCCAGACTATCGTTCGCTGCTCCCATTTCTGTGGTTAATTCGGCCTTCATTTCCTCCACCTTCTCGGTGATGTCCTTGGCCGTCTTCATTTGTTTCAGCTCCGCTTCCCGGTTGTTGTTTGCAGCTTCCGTCTTCGCCGCGAGGTTGTCATTTGCCGTCTTGATTTCTTTCAGTTCCGCTGCCAGGTTGTTGTTTGCCATCTTCGTTGATAATTCGTTCATCTTCGCGGCCAAGTTGTTATTTGCCGTCTCCTACTCTTCTAAAATCTGTGCCAATGCAGCCTCCATCGCTGTAATATCCCACTTACTGACACCAGTTGTGACTTTGTGGGTTCGTGAAATTAAAGTCCAATTGCACAAACTCAAAATGTTCTTTATTTCCACCGAATTACAGTTGGAACACTTGCCGATTACACAAAATTACGTAGCGCACACCATTACAATTCCCCAGTTCGTATGTCACAGGTACACTCTACTGTGACTTTGTGGGTTCGTGAAATAAAAAGTCCAGGCTACAAACACAAAAAATTGCAATTTATTTCCGTAGCAATACACTGTTCACAACTACATTTTTGTCAGTTCGTCTTTACACGTACGCTCGGCCATACTTACACAACGCATGCCATCACAACACTATACTCAAGTGACTGTCGCTTCCGGTAACGATCGGCCCCGAAGTTTCCCGAATCTCCAACGGCCATCATTTATTGATCGCCATCGCGAGTCTGCCGCCAGGATAACACTGCTCCATCCTCAAGGCTGGTCGTCCCGAACAGCGCCATCGTAGCGGGCCAGGCGATCCAGGTGTACCACCATCTTTCCCCGGGGCACCTTCTGGATGCGGTAGACCACGTCGTTAATCCTCTTCACCACACGGTACGGTCCTTGCCGTGGCTGCTGAAGCTTCGGGCAGCGTCCCTTGGTCCGGGTCGGGCGGTACAACCAGATCAGGTCACCTTGCTGGAACCCTTGGCTGTTGGCTTGCCTGTCGTATCGGGTTTTCATGCGGTCGCTCGCCTTCTGGATGTTCTGGCGAGCCATCTCGTGCATCTCGTGGAGGTGGTCCACCAGGTTCTCCACATACTCGGTAGCCGGCTGTTTCACCCCCGGAGGGCTACCAAAAGCCAGGTCACAAGGGAGGCGTAGCTCTCGGCCGAACATTAAGCTTGCTGGCGTGATCCCCGTGGTGTCGTGTGTTGACGAGCGGTAGGCCAGCAAGAACAGTGGCACCTTGACGTCCCAGTCTCGCTGATGGCAGGCCACCACCTTCCTCAAGTGATCCTCTAAGGTCTTGATGTACCTCTCGACCATTCCATCCGACTGGGGATGTAGAGGTGTTGTGCGGGTCTTGTTAACCCCAAGTCTCTCTAGTGCCTCCCTAATCAGGTTGGACTCAAAATTGGTGCCTTGATCACTGTGCAGCTCTAATGGCACTCCAAATCGGCAAAACACTTGCTCCACGAGGCAGTCTGTGATTGACCTTGCCTCTTGGTTCGGGATGGCATACACCTCCGGCCACTTAGTGAAGTAATGCACGACCACCACCAGGTACTTGTTGCCTCGGTCGGATATTGGGAACGGTCCAGCAATGTCAACGGCGATCCGTTCGAATGGCGCTCCGACGTTGTACTGTTGCATGCGACCCCGGCTCCTAGTCTGGGGGCCGCGACTCGCCGCGCACACGTCACACTGACGGCACCATCTCTCAGCGTCTGTTCGGAGAATCAGCCAGTAGTAGCGCTGCCGTAGTTTGTCAATCGTCCGGTTCGCTCCCAGGTGTCCTCCTGAAGTACCGGCGTGCACTTCTTCCAAGACTTCCGGAACCTTACTCCGGGGAAGTACCAACTGTTCTCTCTGCGTCTTCCCATCGGGTGATTCCCATACCCGGAACAGCACACCCTCTCTGGTCTTCAACGAGTCCCACTGGGCCCAGTAAGACCTGTATGTGGCGCTCCTCGGTGCGACGTCCGCCCAGGTTGGTCATGTCCCTGCCTCCACTTCCCTCAAGAGTGGCCCCAAGTCTGCGTCCGCCAGCTGCTCCCTCCGCAGGCTTGCGCTATCCCAGCCATCCGCAGGCACTGCCGTGACTACTCGAACTGCTGCGGCACGCTCCTCCTACACTTATGTGCATTGGCTGCACTCTTCTGGACAGGGTCTTCGGGACATAGCGTCCACGTTACCGTGACTCCTCCCTCTGCGATGTTCCGAGGTGAAGTCGTACTCCTGCAGCCTCTGAACCCAGCGTGCCGTCTGGGCTTGCGGTCGCGCCATCACCATCACCTCGCTCCTCGCGGGGACAACCACGTCTTCGTTCAAGATGACCCTGCAAATTCCAAGGAGCTCTTCTGGTTGACGGAGTATAACCTCTTCTCCGTTCAGCCTCAGGACCTTCCGGCCGACGTCGACCGTCGCTTCGTGGCTCCTGAGGTCATCCAGTCCCAGAATCACCTCCTCAGCCACCTTCGCGACGAACACACACAGACGCACGGCACTCCGTCCCAAGGTCAGCTCTAGCAGGGCCTCCTTCTCCACAGGCAAGGTGTCGCCCGATGCCAACACAAGCTGGTATGGTCGGCTCGGCTTCCTCGTCGGCAAACCATTCGCCACGTCAGGTGTGATGATGGTCACGGCTGCCCCAGTATCCACTAGCACGCGGCACGGCTTTCCGCCTACCCAGCCGTCCGCGACGACGCTGTCATGCATACGTCGGCTGACGGCGCGCAGCGTCACTCGAGGGGATGGTGGTGATGGCGCCGACGTGTCCCTCTCCACGCCGGGCCTTACTCGTTCTTCCCGCTGCCCTTCCTGGTGTGGGCAGTCTCTCTGCAGGTTCCCGGGCTCTCCACACTCCCAAGACAGGCCACTAGGTGTTCGCCGGCGTCCCTCAGCTGGTCTTGTGTCTCCGGCGTAGCGGACAATCCTCGTTCTCGACGTCGGGTTAGATGCTACCTTGGCCGCCTCCATCCTTAATGCCGCTGTCAGCTCCTCGTGGATAGTTTTATAATCGCCGAGCATTAGGCGCTGACGAATCTCCGTGTCCCGTACCCCGTCGACAAAGTTGTAGGCGGCTTCCCGGGATACGAACTCCAGTGGCAGGTCAACCAAGGCCTTGCTACCTAGCTGCTCAATCGTTATGGCGAACTCCTGCAGCGTCTCCCCCGGCTGCTGTGACCCTGCCTTTAGTTGGCTGCGGTACGCTGCGGCTAAGCGGTGGTTCCCGAAACGATTCTCCACGGCCGGGCACCGCTGTTGTCTGCACTGCGTTTAGGACTTCTGCGGCCCCTCCCTGGAGGCTGGCTATTAGCTGTGTGGCCTCCTCCTGCGGTGACTATCTGTTGTGCTTGGCCACTGTGTCGAACTGGCGGCGGAAGACCTCGAATGTCGACGCGCCGTCATATTTCGGAAGTTTGACGCGCGCCGATGTTGTGTCGCGTCCCGGCGCGTCGGCCTTCAAATCCTTCAGTTTCCTGCCGACGACGTCCTCTACTATGGCGTTCAGGGACTTGACGCTGCTGTCGGCCTTTCCCTCCAGGTCGTCAACGCGGCTCGCCAGGTCCTCGACGCGCTCGTCCACTTGGCCCATACGCTTGCGCAGCTCCATCACGTTATCCCTCACGCCGGTCAACTGTTCTTCAAACTTCACGGCAAAGGCCTCGTTTGCCGCTTTCATCTCCGTGGCCAGGCTGTCGTTCGCTGCCCTCATTTCTGTGGTCAGTTCGGCCATCTTTGCAGTCATTGTCGTGGCCAAGTTGTTATTTGCCGCTTCCGTCTTCGCTGTTATTTCCGCGGCCAGGCTGTTATTTGCCGCTTCCGTCTTCGCTGTTATTTCGGCCTTCAGTTCTTGCATCTTCTCGGCGATGTTGTTGGCAGTCTTCATTTCTTCCATTTTGTGTAAAATCTTTTCCAGTGCCGATTCCATGGCCGTTATCCCACTTCTCACAGCAGTTGTGACTTTGTGGGTTCGTGAAATAAAAAGTCCAGGTTACAAACACAAAAAATTGCACTTTATTTCCGTAGCAATACACTGTTCACAATTACATCTTTGTCAGTTCGTCTTTACACGTACGCTCGGCCATACTTACACAACGCACGCCATCACAACACTACACTCAAGTGACTGTCGCTTCCGGTAACGATCGGCCCCGAAGTTTCCCGAATCTCCACCGGCCATCATTTATTGATCGGCATCGCGAGTCTGCCGCCAGGTAACACTACACTGACAATTACGTACAACTCCTCTGATACACTGTACACAGTCTTCCAGTCCGTTCACTAGCACAGCGTTCCTCACGGCTGCTCGCCAAGAACTGACTCTCTCTAGCCCGGCGCGTCGCTTATATAAGACCAACTGACCTATCTAGAAGGTTCCAGGTTAGATGAAATATCCCGACTGTTCCAGACGTCAGGGGGAGGGGAAAAGGCGGCTAGTGAAGCTTTTCCAGCCATTCCCCTCAGCGCTACACGAAAAATGGGTAGGCGTGTCTGAATACTTCCCGTCTGGTCCCTACCTGCCAGCTGGTGGTTCTCTCGGGAATTCCGATGTTCAGGTGAAAATATTGTGAACTGATGTACATTTTTGAAGATGATTATAGTTCATTTGTAGACTGCATGGTGGACAAACTGGGGACTTGTATATTCTATTTAAATGTTTAGCCATACAATCATGTCAGGTGAATAATCGAATAGCTGCAACTGGTGATTTCCTAGGTAGATCTGGTACTACTTTTGGATCCTGGGCAAACACTTTACATTTTTTCCCTTGAGATAATATATTATTGACTTTACAACAGATGCCGCCACAGACAACCAGCTCACTTCAAGAAACCACGGATCCAACCAGTCGGATAACTGCTGATGATGGGGACAAAGCGTTCTCCGAAACATGTCCAAGTAAGGATAATTTAAGTGATGTTTGTTTTTGACTTACTGACTCATTACTTTCAAATGTTAAATACATCACTGTTTCTAGCCTTTTGCTTCGACTAATAATGTTTATATTGGTATTTTATTAATGTTTTGAGGCACATGGTAGCCTAGTGGTTATGGCATTAGATTACAAGCCAGGAGGTTGTGGGTTCGAGTCCCAATGGTACCAATGAAATTTATTCCCTGGTGTAATCCTTCTGGCCTTACTATGGCCCTGGGGTTCACTTAGCCTCTAACAGAAATGAGTACCAGGGTAATTCCTGGGGGTGAAGGCAACTGACCCGTGGGGCCGACCACCTCACAGGCCTTGAATGCAGAGTTCTATATTGATGGGTGCTGTAACCACCTATTGCCCCGAAATAGGCCATAGGGCCTCTAATAGGGGGTACCTTTACCTTACCTTTTCATTAATTGTTTTACAGAATCAAATGTTGATTTTCTAGTTGGCTCATATGTTAGTAGGTGTGCTTTCTTGGCTAAGCTGTCCGCTATACCACAATGTGGTTGTATCCATTGCAATACTATGTTGTTAATTGAATTATTATATTGATTATTTCTAGCGTATGCGTGAATTGTTTATCAGAAACTACTGACAGGATTGCTTCTTTTCAGTCTGATAATATGACAGCATTTGGAAAATTTCTAATATTATGTAGAAGCTGTTGTAAGGAATGCTTGATTGCTTCAATTTCTCTATCATTACCTGTTCTATATTCTAAGGATTTAGAACAGGAAAAAAAGGAGCAAGTCTGGAATGGGATATCTTGTATGGATTGTTTCTATTGCTAATTAGATTTTGTTGTTTCTTCTATAAGATTTATACTATACTGTTGATAATATTGTAGAGTTGGGTTTTATTTGTAAATTTTCTTTCGGGTGTGGTATGTTATCATATATATAGTAATTTCACAAGTTTATAATTCCAGCAGTCAAGAGCTCAGTATATGCAATTACACATTTTTCACTCATCAAAATACTATTTGGTAAGTTTTTGCATTGAAAAACATATGCTAATAAAATGAATACTCTTGTGGTTAAAAATAGTTATGATGTGATACAATTTTCAAACTTACAAACGAGTGTAATGCTTTAACAAATAAGTGTAACATTTGAGTACTTTCTTCACTTATAAATATTCTGTGCCATGGTTTTAATTATTGTTTGCTGATATTTTTGGATTGCTAAGAGCCTCATTTCAAGTTCAAATAAAGGTTATAAAAAGTGTCAAATAACAAATGTTTTTAACACAGTTGAAGCTTGTGCCAATCTATGCTTTCATACAGTTTTTCAGTATTACTATGTTGAAAACTCTGTTAGAAAAATAATATTACAAAACCACAAATTCAGAAGCAGGGAAAACTTGATATACCACAATTTGGAAATTAGAATTTTAATGTATGATTGTAATTTTATGTCGCTGCTTTACTTCCTACAAATTGTTACATATGGAGTGCCTTTTTGTTCTTTACTTTCTTAATCACAGAAAGGCAGTGTTTCTCTTAAACCACATTTTGGTATGTGCACCAATCTTGTTAAACATTAACTCTGCCTGTAGTAGAACATGTATATTGAATAACAAAGTACAATGATTTAAAAGACCTTTACATGTTACTGATAATTGAAGTATAATTTCTCTTATTCTCTCCCTCACACACGCACGCACATTACTGTGTTACAGTTATAATGCCATGATTTCTCTCTTGTCTCATACAGAGAGTAATAAGCAATTTGAAAGCAAATTAAATTATTTTCTTTGCTACAGGAAGCAACACCACCTTCCATGTCAGCAGAAGGAGCTGAGATACACACACTGAACTCTATGCCAAAAACGTGGCACCAACGCAGGATGCTGCCCAGACCAAAACCTGCAACAAGCATTATAGATGCTTGGGAAAAGCATGTTGAGGTTCTGATGTCACAGTTAGACCTAATGAACAAGGGGAATGACAAGGAAATGGAGTATAAAATATTGGTATAAAAGAAAAATTAAAATAATGGAAAAATAAAAACGGTGTATTCAATGAATCCTATGAATAAATACACATACATACCTTAAAGTGTTGATTTATTATTGCCTGTCTCACTGCTCTTCCTGATACTGTGTCATTACGATGCCTTTGATGTTTTGCTGGAACAGGATCATTTTCCTCAATGTGTACTCCCCTCACTTGTTATATAAATGGTCTAGCAGCCCTTGAATTTCAGGATCCTGAGGTTCCTTGAAACTGAAACTCCTAGTAATGTTGTGCAGCACTACTGTGGCTATGATTATTGACATAGCATTTTGCAAGTCACATCCTAACGCCAATTACAGTACTGCAAACCTCCTTTTCCAAACTCCATACTGCCTCTCCACTGTGTTTCTGGTTCTTATATGTGCACTGTTAAAACATTCCTTAGCAGCAGCTTGTGGGTTTATAATCGGGATGATTAAATACGGCCTGCAAGCATAGCCACTATCTCCTAGTAAATATCCATTAGCCATTTCTCCATTTTCAAACTTTACTCTTAGGCTGGAGTTTCTAAATATAGTACTGAGCTTGACCAACTTGCAAGAATGTCCCTAATAATTAAATTACGATCACTCACAGTTTGGCAGTTCAGTGAAAAATAACCTTTTCTGTTTCTCTAAACTTTGCCATTTTCACCTTCAGGCGATTGAATCCTTATGTGCATGCAACCAAGTACTTCTGGAAAATCACTAATTGCACTAAAGTTATGACTGATAGCCCTTACATCAGCATTATTTGCTGGAAATAGTGTAATTGCATCCAAGATCTGCTATTGCTCATGGCACACTATGTATGATACGCAATACTGTGGTTCAATGAGTATTTGATATATCACCGATTACTATATTATATGTACCTGTTGCATAAAAATTTAATGTTGTTAACACTTGATTCTAAGATGATATCGAATAACTTCTGCTTGTTGGGAATTCTAACCTGTCACACAATTTGTGGATAATCTGAATCTTTCTTGAAATTTCTTGTCGTTCATATCTTCAAAAGGATTTCCTCTACCCACTATAACGGGCATGCAATTGTCAGCACTGTGATTGTAATGCATGTATAACAACTCGTCCTCGAAACTGTCACATTCCAAAACATAAGCTGCCATTTTACAATTGTGAGTCAAGATAATCAACGAAAATCAGCCATTCACGGCTGGTCAGAGTTAAACAGCGATGAAAACCTGGGTGAACGTTTACCATCGTCGATGCACCACAAATGACCACTCATCGCGGTAATCTCTTGATTGAGATTGGTGCACATGGCCATTACTGATGGACATTTTTGAGGTAGCTATTAGTTTTACAGTTTCTCAACAAAGACAAGATATATTTGAACCTCAATATGGATAAACTTCCATACATAAGTGCCAAGATCAGCTTTACGAGTTATTGAATTTAAAAACCCTGTGTGCCTTAAAGTTTGTGAATTATAAATATTTAAATATATAACACAATAAAAAAAGATGTCTTTGTGTATTTAAAAAGCTGAGATTAAGAATCCCGAGCTACATCTTTATAAATAAACAGCCACAAAATTATCACATATTCAATCACCACAAATTACATTTGGACGGTCTTAGAGCACTTAACGTCTAGGTATAATATAAATGTTTTGTTTGTTAAATATCATTAAGCTATCAGAAGTTCATTTACATGACAACAAATTTACTGACATGTGCTAGCTTGATTAGTACCTACATGTATTAATGCACAAAAAACTGAAATAAAAACCTTAGTCTACAAATTACTGAACTCTGTTTCTAGAGAAACTGTATTTAATATAACAGACATCATTCTCATTCCCCTGATGTAACAAATGGCGTAAGTAGTTGAACAGGTTACAGTATTCTTGTTAACTGAAAACTGAGTGCTATCACTGTTTACTGCTGTAAATATTTAAGATGTACAATGTTGTCAAAATAAAATATCTATTTATGAAGAAGCAAATAAGTCTTACCTTGGTGATTTTACTGAGGCGAACTCCCAATACTGTAAGAGAATAATTTGCACCATTAATATTGTACACAAGGTTTGGTTTATTTGTAAATTCTCATTAGGAGTTAGAGGCAACAAAAGTTTGACAATATACCAAGGAAAACAAAGTTAGATAAATGGAAATCTTGATTAAAGAAACTGACAACTGACAAAGTACTGTCTGCGCAGCACAAGAAGGCAAGGCATAGGAATATGTAACGTAATTACTTTTGCTGTGTTTATGCTCGCCTTCTGGATATGATATGGATAGTAAAATAGTGTTGTCACATAACTCACCCATCATAATATGTATCACTGCAGTTGCTCAAACGATTATTAGATCTGGCATCATGGGTGACTCAAATTACTCTCATACACTCATTTCATAGTAAACAGATCCATTAACAGAGCAGATAAACAGTTCAAGCCCCTGTTGGAAACAAGTGGCCGCACTAAATTCGATAATGCCAAGGCCAAACGTCTGACTGTTGACAAACAGCAATCTACCCAGGGCCCTTCCACGAGTCTACTCCACAGATAGGCGAAACTTCAGCAGCAAGCTTTCTGATTATTTCTGCTTCGATCCAGAGGCAGCTTTTTCCTCTGACTGAATTACAGTTCTGGTCAACTCATCCTCCAGTATGGAAGTCACCAAGATGGAACTTAGCTCGTCGGACATCTCCACTGACGTCGACGAAGCAGAGTTCCGCAAGGTAACCAACTGATGTAGGAAGATGATGATGACGTGTATAAGGGCGCTCAACTACGGCGGTCATCAGTGCGATATAGGAAGAGAACCACCACTCCCTTGAAAATGATTGAGGCGCCCAGTCTAAAAGAACCAGTCAGGAGGCATATTCCTCCTGCTATAATGGATGACTTTTGGGGTTTGATAAGCTTCCTCATGGAGGTCATGCCTACCCTATCGGAATCATGCATCTTCTCCAGGAGGAGGAGCTGGTTTGTCTTCCAGGTGAAGCACATGGAAGATTATCAGCTTCTCCTAAGGGCATTGGATGGAAAGTCCATAACCTACTTCACCTGCGGCCTGGACAAAGACTGTGACGTTAGATGAATCATCCGAGGCCTGCCAGTGGGCACACCTATGTGTGAGATAGCACACGACTTCAGCTGCCAGGGCATCAAGTCAGTCTGGTCAGCCAACTGACCAAACCAGCTCCACAAGGCCAACCTGGTCCTGAACTCATCCCCTTCTATCTAGTGATAATGGAGAGGGTCAATGACCCGGAGGCTAAGGTATCACAACTATCTGCTACCTCTGGATGAAGTTGGAAGC
Organism: Mantis religiosa; assembly: GCA_030765055.1. Classification (NCBI taxonomy): domain Eukaryota; kingdom Metazoa; phylum Arthropoda; class Insecta; order Mantodea; family Mantidae; genus Mantis; species Mantis religiosa. The sequence continues at coordinate 87,364 of CM060952.1, forward strand.
CATCAGGAGCTCTGGTAGTCCCCCCTGCCCCCAATGGCGTCACTCTCTAGGGTTCAATGGGGTTCAACCATTCCAGCACCTTCTGCAAGCGAAATCTTTGCTGCTTGAGATGTTGTGGACTCCATGATAAAGAGGTCTGTCCTAGGTCACCCAGAGATGAGCCCACTTGCGCCAACTGCAAGGGTGAACACGTGCCCTGCCATGGTGATTGTCCCACCCACAGGGCCACAAGCAGATCCAATCCTCGTGTTAGGTAACAACTGCCTATACCAGCCAAGGAGGGGCAAAGAACGTTCCCTTCTAGCAACACCAGATTGGCAAAAGCTTAGATGGACAATCAGAATCAGCAATAGGAGGTTCAGGGGCCAACATTCGCCCAGATTGCAACAAGAATACTCCCTCACAGACACAAGAGCCCCAGCCTGCAAAAATACCATCCCCAACCCTGGCAAAAATGAGGGGAGGCTCCCTAATAAGACCATGAAATCTGCTGAAGAGTTGAAACATGGCGATGCACATGCTCTATCGACAGCAGAGGGACAAGAGGGCTAGATGGAGATCTGTACTCTTTAGGTCATCCTCACCTTCCAATTACAACCATCCACCCATACCCCTAACACCGCTCCGTTAACCGCTACCCTTGATCTCAGGAAGTGTTCAAGTGGCTGCAACAGTATTGCTGTCACATGGGCAGAAAATCTATAAGCTGATACTTAAGTTCTTTTCCTACCCAGATCCGGCTGGTAAGATTTATTTTCTTGGTAATTTACGTCCTCCAACGTTAAGTGATATCGGACGATGAATCAAATGGGTGAAATGATGCTCAAATGAGTCCGGAGTCCATGGAGGATACAGTTACCTGACGTTCATCTAACTGGATAAGGGAAAAACCCTGGAAAAAAAAAAACCTTATCCAAGTAACTCACCCTAACTCAGATTTGCACTCAGGACCTCTTGAACGTGAGACAGATGCGCTATCTTCTACGCTACCGAGGTGGGCGGTAAGATGCTGGTGTCAATGTAGGGACAGGCTCTCCAGACAACAGGTGTCCAACAGCTCCCCAATGGCAAGTTGAAATAGGTCTTGTACGTCATTTGGATTCGCATTTTGGAATGCGTGGGGCCTGGCAGGTCAGGGAAGTGAGCTATTGCACTTTTCTTAATCCCATGCCCTAGATTTCAGTTTAGTCAGTGAAATACATCTCCGACCAGATCCCCAATTCCGAATCCTGGGCTACATCTGCTATCTCACAGATCATCAGGACTGTCCTGTGGTGGAACGGTGATATTGGTGAGGCAGAGTCTGGTCAGCTATTCCACCCAGCTGGCAGCTCTACAGATCCTAGAGGCCATGGCCATCTGTTTGGACCTTGGCGGTTTGGAGGTTATGGTAGTATTCATGTACAACCCCCTGCAATGGCAGTTCGTACCCAACAACTAACTTTCCATCCTAGCCTTATAGCCAAGTGCTATCATGGCCGAAGACTTCAATACCAAACACCAGCATTGGCATCGTGGTTGCCAGGCGGAAGCAAGAGGCAATGTAATCTGTAGATGCAGACCCTCAGCTTCAAGTACAGGGTCCCTGGCAACTCACACATCACCTGCGAGGTGGAGGACTGGCTTCAGTCATCAATTTCTCAATCAAAAAACATTTCCATTTCATCTTACCCTTACATTATTCAATGCATTACATTTAGATCATAATCTGATGCTGACAGAAATCAACACCAGGATTGCCAGTCATGACATCTTGTTTCAAACGTGAGAAGTTGATTGGGAAGGCATTAAGAATTGCCTCTGCACTTCCATCCCGCCAAATCATAAAATTACAAATATATGTAACCTGGAGAATGTAATCTCATCCTTCACCTCCATCATGACACGAATTGCCAAAAATCTGACAATCCACGCCCCTGCTCCCCTTCATTCTAACGTCATTCCCTTGGTTATCACCCTCCTCATAAGCTGCTCCTAGGCGGCTTGGAGACTCTACCAGCGTCACCAAATGCCACATAATCGAGCGCTCCTGAGATGTTTACATCAAGATGTCAGAGTCCGCATACGTAAGCACAAAGTGCAAGCGTGAGAGGACAAAATGGCCAGATTGTGTGTTGAAGATGGCGACACGCTGAAGATTGCTAAAGCCTTCAGAAACTGGAAAGGTCAATATACCTCCCCAATCCATGGCACCCAAGGCCTGGCCTATGAACTCCAAGCCAAAGCCAAAGCTAATGCATCTGCTGACTATCTTGAACGCACTATGTGTCCAAGATAAGATCCCAGGACATCTTTTCTGAACCTGTCCACCAGAAGGTGCAATGGTTTTTACATTGCACTCCAGAGGATGCGGACAGAGTCCCTACAAACCAAAACGACCTAGTGAAGTCCAGGGCCTACTTCAGCATCAAAAACCCAAAAGGGTGGCGTGGCCACATGGGCTGACACTCCTCGTGCTCCAGCATCTTCCTTTAAACACAGTTCTCTTCCTAATAAGGATATTCAATATGTATCTAACCTTAGGGTATTTCCACATGAGTGGAAGGAGTCTCGGGTGATATGCATATGTAAGCTTGGAAAGAATACAGTACATCCTTCCCGCTACCGCTCCATAAGCCTCCTTTCCACTGTCTCGAAGGTACTCTAGAGGTTCATTCTCATCCGCTTGTCCCCAATACTGGGTGACATTCAAGCTGTCCCAGACCACCAGTTTGGATTTTTTCCTGGTCACTCGACAGTCCAGCAACTACTGCATATGGTTGAGACTGCTGACCTGGGTTTCCAGGAAGGAGCCTTCACGGCCATAGTGTCGTTGGATGTCAAGAAGACCTTCTCAATGAAATGGCATTCGGACTCCTATACAAATTGATCCATCGGGGACTCCCAACACAGATGATCAACATATTACATAGCTTCCTCAGACACCAAACCTTCTAAGTCACATTCGCAGGGAACACATCTACACTAAGACAGGCGAGAGGCAGAGTCCCCAAAGGTTTCCCCACACAGCTGCATGTCAAAATAGCACAATATGCTGATGATATGCTTCTGTTCTGCAAAGAAGAACACATTATCAGAGCCTTCAACGCCATACAACAATGACACCGCCACCTCCCACAACAGTGGTGTCGGCATTGGCGGATGTCCATTAATCTGGACAAAAGCCACACCATACTTTTCACAAAGTATGCATTCTCGAAGATGCCCCAACTTCTACTTCTGAAGCTGAAGGATTCAGTGGACCAACTCTGTCCAATACCTATGGGTTAAATGGGATAGAACTTAAACTTTCCACCACCACGTCACAGATATCTCAGCAAAGGTGCAGGGGCAATTGCTTCCCTGCATCCAATGTTGGGGTAGGGTTCGGAGCTGGTCGGCTTGAAGTCACCTATTCCAAGCACTGGTAATCCTGTTGATGCTGCATACCTCCAAGAACTGGGGCATGGCCGCAGACAGCTGGCTAGCATGGATTCAACAAATACAGAATAGAGGACTTCAGTTCATTTATTCTGTGGGTTGCTATTTTCCTATAAGGTTGCTTCACGAAGCCTTGGCTCTTCCATATGTGGAGGACGAAATTAGGCATTGCACATCAAAATTCTGGGCTAAATTACCAACACACAAAAGTGCCCATTAGAACTTTGGGAGATTGTGACCCCACTAGATGCTGATTTAGGCTGTTCCGGGTACCCTGCATGTCTTCTGGATACCTGGGATAACGATGCAACTAATCCATACAGCAGCAAAAGCAGAGCTCCACATAATCATTCCAAATTGTTCTGCTTCAAAATTTCATCACAAATTTAAATTTACAAAACAAAACACCAGGGTGCATAGAATTTGCATCCTTTCTTCCATCCTGAGGAACTTTACAGTTACCTCCTGAATCAATTTATCCTAGAAATCTCATACCTTCCAAAAAATTCCCAATAAGAACCCCAATCTGCGGTTTAAGCCTTTACGAGTGGGCATGCAGCAAAAATCTTCGGCTATATACCAGCATCTGACTGGATTGGACCTCTCTTTAGATCCTGATGAAGGCCATGGAGTGTAATATGGCTGAAAGCTTGAGCATCATAGATTTAATACAGCTGATTACCTGTGAAGCAGTTTTAGTACAAATTAATATGCAGATTCAACATCGCTTTCTCAGATATAAATATCAGTGAAAAAGAAGTTGATTTTTATTTATATTAGGTTTACCTGTGTGCTTAAGCAATTTAATTTACAACTTCATTTGATTCTGTTTTCCTCAGTTTTGTCAGATTCTACAATAATACAAAATGTTTAAATGTTTTTTAAGTAATTTTCACAAAAATTCCCTGGGATATTTTATAATCTTCAACAAGTACCAACATTATTTTAAACATTTTAAATAGATCTCTTCTCAAACACTGACATATTCACAAAGTATTTCTTATAGCCACTAATGTTGTATTACAAAATTCAAAAATTTTATCAAGTGTACAATATACAAAAATTATGAACACATCAGATATTTATAAAACTTACCTTAATGTCATTACAACCAGATGAAGTTTCTCTATCCAACAACCATGGTTCTCCTAAAATTTCTATCTTGTTATCCATTTTACGATCGCTGTTGCATTTCTTGGCATTCATAACAAGATCCCCTGAAAGATAATCTCTATTTTTCTCTGAGTCAATTTCTATTTTGGTCTCTATCTCACACCTATTGCTGCTTGTAATTGTTTCAGACTTAATCTGCTTTACATGATGCTTGATAAAACATTTTCCATTTTCCAGTGAGGAACAGTCTGTAGAAACAGTCTCTGATTTAACTGGCACATCACAAACACTGTCCACACCACCATTTGTCTTCAAGATAAAGAACTGACTCTCATTCTGTCTGACTGAGAAGGGATCCTCTTCTTTGATTTCTATGTTGGTGTACATTTCTTGGTGCTGATACATCCGATGGACTGTGAACAAGTAAACATATCATAAATATCAGAGCAAAGACAAGTAAAATGAGACAGGATTACTGTATATAGTTGTCTCTCTTAATGGCATACCCAATCCCCTTCTCTACACCTAATGGCTCAACTCTCATGTTTTCTAAAGCTATACACTCAATGTGTCATATGAATAAAAATGAGATGTATCTGTTAAGATGGATAGTGAGCTACATATCACATTCAAATCACCAGCAAGATGTATCTCACAATGTAGATAAATAACATTCGGGTGGTATAAATACAAATTACCCCATTTTGTTCATCTGTTGCTATTAACAAAGCTTTTGTTCAGTCACCTACAAAATGTTACTTCAGCTGAGTAAACATAAACATCCTTTTTCTGCCAGAAGGGGACTTAAATATTCACATTATAAATATACTTAGTCACTTAGAGTAGTACTTTAAGTATGAACATACTTAGTCACCTTACTTACTAAACCAAATAAAGATAAAGATTTTTAAATAACAGAAATATAACTAAAGATATGAGGTAAAACTAACTTTCAACAGATAACTCCCATCCCCTTCCAAATTTCAATTTGTGATTTCCTTAATGTGAGAGTAAAAGGCTACCTGACTAATTCATATATTACAAGTATACTACTTGTAGTTGCGCTTTTGTGTTCTTATATTGGTATTGTCGTGAACCCGATCGCGATAAGGCGGCTTGGCACACAACAGACGGATTGGTGTCATGCAGATAACGAGCTTGCATAAACAGATAATGCCAGCAAGCAAGATAACTGAGGCAAAGGCCTCGCCAGCGTAGATTAAGTTACGTTTCTAGAAGGTGATAGAATGTTCGAATTATGTAATTAGATGCCTTGTTTTCCAGAGACTTCTAGTGATTGACAGAACAGTCTGGTAATCATGAATGGAGATATAATAGGGATTGTGACACGCCAGCAGACAGTTGTGGTTGTGAAACAGTTGTTGTGTAACAAGAGTGTTGTTGTTATGAAAGCTGTCACAGTTTGTTATTGTCATCGGCCTTGGTAGACTGATGGTGTATGTAACGTAATGCTGCTGTAATCTATAAAAGTATTTCTACGAAAATAAGGGAGCTTTTTAATTTCTGCAACTTGGCCTTTTAATTCTAAAAACCTACAAAGTTACAACTGGTGTCAGAAGTGCGACATGGAGGCTACACTGGAAAAGATTTTGGAGAAGATGGCGGAAATGAAAGCAGCGAACGACAACCTTGCTGCAAAAACAGAAAAAAAAAATTAAAAAAAATAAAATCTGCTTAACCATGTCTTGGCATCTTGAAGCAAAACCAAGACATAGCTTCCACAAATTTTATTTCCTTTTTTCTCTTTTCAACTTTATTTATCATCTTTGTATACATATTTGCAGATATTTCTAAAACTAAACTATCTAAACCTATGTCACTGGAAACCAGTGACTTACAAAAACTCAAAACGAAACTATTCTAAAACGGTAATTGTTTACAGGAATACAACAGATATAAACTACATAAAATACATAACCACAAATACTATGACTACTAGAATTACCGTTCCTACATACTAGCTTGATTAAACACCTGTCCCTGGTATCCGATCCTTTCCTCAACCGGAATCACATAGTTTCCTATATGCATCAGGAGAAAAGGATGGTTCATCAGTTCCAGGTGTAAAATCTACCTAACTCTATCAATATTCTTCTGGATCTTCTTATGGAGGCTCCATCTCTCGTTCCATCCTTCTCCTGCCAGCTGTCCCGATCCTGCCCAGCGACACCCAGTAGTGCTGTCTGCGGTTGATCGTGCGTGGCTCCTGATGTTCCTGCTCCTCCTGCTCCTCGCTCCTCTGTGAACTCCGGTCCTCTTGTGTTTGGGATCTGGTGATTCTTAATCTGGTGGATTCTCTCGTTTTTGTAACTGCCGTTCATGATATACTTTAACTCCTCTTCTGGATTCCCTCTGTCTGGCTTCGATATAACTTTCATGTCCTTTAATAAAACAAAACTTGCGATTTCCTCTAACATTTTATAATCATCACTATTCCGGACTATCTCATAGATTTTCCTGCTATCAGTTGTCGTTGTCCAAATACATCCTCTTCATACTTCACACATTCAAAGAGACAATGTTCGGGAGTATCTTGCACACCACACATGTTACAAATATCAGAATCAATTCTTTTTATCCTCTTGAGATACGTTCCAAAGGCACCATGTCCCGTAAAATAATGTACAAGTCCTTATTTGGGTGAAATATGTGTCAATTTAATTCTTTCTCTTACGTTTGGAGAAATACTAAATACTCTTCTACTTTCTTCCATAATATTCCACTCATGTTGCCACTCGTCCAATATTAAATGATTCACAATTCGTTTATCATCGCATCTTCTACCCATAATTTCTTCTATTTTATCTTGTCTATCTTTCTTCAGCCAATATAGCACACCTCTTCTTTTAATAACATAATCTATAGGCCATATTCCCAATATAATCAATAATGACATGGTCGATGATGTTCTAACTGCTCCGATTGAACGTAGCAGAAACTGTCTCCGCATACTTGGAAGAATCTTTATATTTTTCTGAAGTCGAAGTCGATGTGCCCAAATGGCTGCCCCATAACTGGTGATACCAATCATGATACTATTGATATAGGTCCTAATGGCTTCTATCGGTAATTTAAAATTTCTAGTTGATAACGTAGCTATTTTCATCATGATATTCCCAGCCTTATCCGATACTTTTTTCACATGCTCATCAAAATTTAATTTCTCGTCGACTTGTAGTCCTAAATATCTAACATGGGTTTCACGTTTGATCATTTGTCCATTTATCATCAAGATGGGATTTCTTTTCAGCTGTCCTTTAAAGATGAGATACGCCGATTTTGCTGGTGCTACCTGTAATTTAACGGTATGACACCACTGTTCCAAAATCTGTAGAATACTTCTTCCCTTTATTTCAATCTTATTTCTACTATTGGCTTCAAATAACACCACGACATCATCGGCATATGCTATCACATCCTTTACTTCAGCCATACTTAACAATTTTTCGATGAAAGGTTTGATTAAAATATCCCAGAAAAGGGGACCGAGGATTGAACCTTGCGGACACCCTTTCGTGATATTTTTAATAATCTTATGATCATTCCCCGTAATATATACTCTTCTATCCGTACAATAATCCTTTAATAAATTAACTATAGTTGCTGGATAATTCTTGGTTTTAAAAATATCAAACAATTCGGGCCACCATACATTATCGAAGGCGCCAGATGTATCAACTGTTACTCCTACCACATATTTTTGCTCTGAATTTTTTACATTCATCGTTAAAGCATTTAAGGCATCCTCTGTTGAAATTCCTTTTCTGAATCCATATTGATTTTCCGTCATACCTATCATTACTCTATACTCAATAATCCTTTTATATATCAATTTCTCCTGTAATTTTCCTAAACCATTTAACAAGCAGATAGGTTTATATGACTTGGGATTTGTCGGATCCTTCTCCTTTGCTTTTTTCAATATTACTACATCCGCTTCCTTCCAACAGTATGGTACTCTACCCTGGATTATACATTCATTTAGTAAAGAGGTCAGATAGGGAGCTATTTGATATTCTAAATTTTGGATAACTTCCACTGGAATACCATCGGGTCCTGGTGCTTTCCTTTTCTTCAGACTTTGTATGGCTAATCTTACTTCCATTTCATCAAAAGGATATATGACTTTATTATTAATATAAACACTATTATATTTATCTCTTTTTACACGATGTTCTTCTTCCTCACCTCCAAAATCATCCGAAGGTAGTAATTTTGTCATTAGGAAATTTATAGATTCAATCCAATTTTTCGTATATTGCCCATCATCTTTTTGCAGAGTCGAAATTACTTCAGGTGCCCTTATCTTATCCATTATAATCTTATATGGCACACCCCATACCTTATTTCTTATATTATCCTCCTTATACCTATCCCACGAATCATTTCTATATATTTCAATATCCTTCTTATATTTATCCTTCAACTCCCTATAAATTGTAAGATTTCTTTCCTTTTCTTCCGCAATCAGACTACGTTGATAAATTCTTCTAGCTTTCCTTACTTTACTTCTTAGGGTCTGCAAATTTTCATTCCAGAATGAAAGGGTATAATCCTGTTTAATCTTTACCTTCTTCAAGGTATTCCGCATACATTCTTGAATTTTGGTCATCAGAACTTTTGCTTTTTTATCCACATCCATACTGACATTATCATATTCTAAATGATTAAACTCTAACTTCAATTTACTCCAATCAGCGTCCTTTATTATATATCTTGTGATGCTTCCATAATTACGAACTCTATCACCTCCAGTCACACTGAGATCAAAATATATTAGAGTATGATCACTGGACGTCATATTCTGTCCTACTTTCCAATTTAAAACTTTATTATTGATATGCCCTTTAGTGAGTGTTAAATCAATATTTTCACATGCGCCCGCTCGGCCCTCGAAAGCAAATGAATTATTTGGCTGATACTGGATTACTAATTGATGTTCCATAATAAAATCTTGTACCAGCCTTCCCCTATCATCAGTCTGCTTACTCCACCACCATGAGGACTTTGCATTAGCATCCATTGTCATCAATATTGTTTCATTTTTAAAGGTATCAATAATTTTCTTTAATTTATCTAGATGAATTTCCGTATCATCCTTATCTTGAAAATACTGATTACATAAAATGAATGTTTTGCCCTTATACTTCAATTCTGCGCAATTTATCCATTCATCACAGAACTGCGTTATTTTTAAAACTTGAATTTCTTTATTTAAAATTACCATTGCTGCCATCGGTTGTAGACCCATCATTATACATCTCGCCGAAACTGGCATATGCATCAACTTTTGTCCTATGGTATATGGTTCCTGTATACCTGTATACAAATGACATCATACTGCATCTCGCCTATGAGCTGGCGTAATTCCAACATAACAGTCTTGCTGCGTTGGGTATTTATTTTTCCAAATTTTAAAATGTGATGTGTATTAATCATTTGTCAATTTTACTTTCCTATAACACATTCCAAAACCTTAATCCTCGAACATATGGGGATTCTTCCCAATAGCCACTTTTTCCTTCTTTATCCTCTTGTGTGAAAAAGGCACTTTTATCCGGCAATCCTTTTGTCTTCCTTAACACAATTCCTTGTTTGCATTGTAATTTTGGTGTCTTCGGTTTAGCACTATATAATATCGGCGTCATATTCCTTTTCGTCTTATAGGTGCACGATGAAGGTTTCTTCCTATCTGGCTGTCGTATAAATCTATTATCTACTGGTTTATCAATTACTTTAGTTATTGTTTTCGGTTGCATTGTCTGTTTGATACCACTATCATGACTGATATGGACATAACAATGGGGAAATTTTTGGGTTGAATCGAACACAATCCGTCCATAACTCAAAACAAAATCCTTATAAACTTCATCTAGATCAAACTTTTCCCCTCTCCGATCATATGCCATCTCTATCAGTTCCTTTAACTCTTCTGGTACAGTCGGTAAATTTTTGGTACGTAGATCTATTCTGTCTATGGAGTCTGGTATAGGAAAAGTGATTTTATCACCATTTGTATGTAATTTCCTGATTAGATGCCTCAGCGCTGCTGAATGGGTCTCTCTTTCCTCCAACCGTGATAGCTTGAGCATTAGCTCAAATTCATCATATATTGGAATAGGATTCACATCAGCTTCCTTCATTTGTACTTCCTCTATAATATTCTCATCGCTTTCAACATATAACGGATTAGATTTAATTTTCCCTTCTACTTTCATCCATGGCGATACATCTATTTGATCATCTAGATCAAAAGATTGAAAAACTATATCTTTATTCCTTTTCTTTCTTAAAAATTTGAAAAATCCTTTCTTGGCTGGTTTTGAAATATGTTGCTGGATTGATATATCTTGAGAAATAATATGAGACATATTATTTTCTTCTTCATTATCTGTCACTGGTGTAAGATAACCATCTAATTCTTTATTAGATTCGGTCTGGATTCCAACACTTCTACTTTCTTTTTGGGATATTTTTAATCTATATGCCATTGCTCTGAATGCATTTCTTCTTTTTCTACTGGGATTATCTTTATTCCTATTCCTCTTTTTATGATTATTTATAATATCCTTATCCATAATCGGTCCTAGCAATTAATCGTCCCCAATATATGGCATATGTTGGGCAATCTTTAGTTCCTGGATGCTGACATTGTTTAAAATGTGGCTGTTGTTTCCTCTCCTCAGGTCGAGACTGCTCATTCATTCTCTTCTTGCGCATGATATCTCTATTCAGGCAGGGTATACATACAGATGCTTGCTCGATCTTTTTACAATCCTTCTTTTCATGATCCTGCTCACCACAGTGGGAGCACACCATCTTATTCCTGTTGCAGTATTTTGCAACATGTCCTAGAATATGCTGCAAAAACAGAAGCGGCAATTAACAACCTGGCCGCAGAGTTGAAACAAATGAAGACGGCTAAAAAAAAAAAAATCACCAAGAAGATGGATGAAATGAAGGCCGAATTAACAGCGAAGACAGAAGCGGCAAATAATATCCTGGCCGCGGAACAGCAAAGACGGAAGCGGCAAATAACAACCTGGCCGCAGAGCTGAAACAAATAAAGACAGCTAACGATAACCTTAACGAGAAGATGGAAGCCACAAACAACAGCCTGACCACGAAAATGACCGAATTGACCACGGAGATGAAAGCGGCAAACGAGGCCCTCGCCGTTAAGTTCGAAGAGCAGCTGACCGGCGTGAGAGATGACGTCACAGAGCTCGGCAAGCGGATGGGTCAAGTGGACGAGCGCGTCAAAGATCTGGCGAGCCGCGTTGACGAGCTGGAGGGAAAGTCTGACAGCAACGCAAAGTCACTGAACGCCATGGTGGAGGACGTCGTCAGCAGGAGGTTAAAGGACTTAAAGGTCGACGCATCGGGACGCGACACAACATATGCACGCGTCAAACCTAAGTACGACGGCACAACAACTTTCGAAGTCTTCCGCCGTCAATTCGACACAGTGGCCAAACACAACAAGTGGTCACCAGAGGAAGAGGCCACACAGTTAATAGCCAGCCTCCAGTGACGGGACGCGGAAGTCCTGAACGCGGTACAGACAACAGCGGCGCCCAAGGACATCTGGGAGGCCCTGGAGAATCTTTTGGAAACCACCGCTTAGCCGCAGCGTACCGCAGCCAGCTAAAGGCAAGGTCACAGCAGCCAGGGGAGACGCTGCAGGAGTTCGCCCTGGCAGATGAACAACTGGCTAGCAAGGCCCTAGTCGACCTCCCACCAGAGTTCGTATCCCGGGAAGCTGCCTACACATTCGTTGACAGGGTACGGGACACGGAGATTCGTCAACGCCTAATGCTCGGCGATTATAAAACCATCCACGAGGCGCTAACGGCAGCATTAAGGATGGAGGCGGCCAAGGTAACAACTATCCCGACGTCGAGATCGAGGAGCGTCCGCTACACCGGGGAGAGAAGACCACCCCAGGGGCGCCAACGAAGACCTAGTGGCGTGTGCTGCGGGTGCGGCCAGCCGGGACACAGGGAGAGAGGCAGCCGATACCAGGAAGAGTAGCTGGAAGAACGAGTCAGGCCCGTCGTGGAGAGGGGCACATCGGCGCCATCACCACCATCCCCTCGAGTGACACTGCGCGCCGTCAGCCAGCGTATGGATGACAGCCTCGTCACGGACGGTTGGGTAAGAGGGAAGCCGTGCCGTGTGCTGGACACCGGGGCAGCCGTGACCATCATCAGACCTGACGTGGCGAAGGTTTTGCCGACAAGGAAGCCGAGCCGACCATACCAGCTTGTGACGGCATCGGGTGACACCTTGCCTGTAGAGAAGGATGCCTTGCTAAAGTTGACCTTGGGCAGGAGTGCCGTACGTCTGTGGGTGTTCCTCGCGAAAGTGGCTGAGGTGATACTGGGATTGGATGCCCTCAGGAGCCGCGAGGCGACGGTCGATGTCGGCAGGAAGGTCCTGCGGCTCAATGGAGAAGAGGTGACACTCCGGCAACCCGATGAGCGCCTTGGAATCTGCAGGGTCATCTTGAAGGAAGACGTGGTGGTCCCCGCGAGAAGTAAGGTGGTGGTGACGGCGCGACTGGAAGGCCAGCGGACGAAGAACATGATGCTGGACCAGATGACGCATGTGCACGGACTCTGTGTAGCCAGGACATTATTGCCGTGGCGAAAGGAGGTACCAGTGAGGCTGCTCAACCTGGCAGACACCGACCACGACGTCCAGGCCGGAACGGAGCTGGGGACGTGCGAGCCCGTGGTCAGCGTGACACCTATCGACAAGACACAGGAGCCGCTGCCGACGCAACACCTGGGGCCACGGCTGGAAGCCTTATTAGAGAGAGCGGCCGACCACCTGGCCGCAGAACAGCTGGAGAAAGTTCGACTCACTACTGAGGCGATTCCAGCGCGTCTTCAGCCAAGGCGACAGTGACTACGGCCGCACGGATAAAGTGCTTCATCGCATCGACACCGGAGACGCCCGGCCTATTCGGCAACCATCAAGACGCGTTCCGTTGGCGAAACAAGCGGCAGTACGGGATATGGTAGACGACATGAAATCCAGGGGAGTGATTGAAGAGTCTGACAACCTTTGGTGTTCCCGTGTAGTTCTGATGACGAAGAACGGCCAGCTACGCTTCTGCGTGGACTACAGGAGGCTGAACGCTATCACCCGAAAGGACTGTTTCCCCTTACCCGGGATTGACGACACCCTGGGCACGCTAGCTGGTGCACAATGGTTCTCGACCCTGGACCTGATGTCGGCTACTGGCAGGTGGCTCTAGACCCGAGAGACAAGGAGAAGACTGCATTCTCGACAGGCCAAGGGCTTTGGCAGTTCACAGTTATGCCCTTTGGCCTCTGCAATGCGCCAGCCACATTTCAACGCCTCATAGAATCAGTAATGAGAGGATTGACATATGACACATGCCTGCTATACCTTGACATCATCATCGTCGGCAAGACTTTCGAAGACTATCTCGACAACTTGAGCAAGGTGTTACAGAGACTGCAGGCAAACAACTTGAGCAAAGAAGTGCCAGCTCTTCTACAAAAAGTCAACTACTTAGGCCACATAGTCTCATCAACCGGAGTAGCCAAAGACCCGGAGAAAACCCAGGCTGTGAGAGATTGACCTCGGCCAAAGGATAAGCGAGAGTTGCGCAGTTTCCTGGGGCTGTGCAGTTATTACCGCCGTTTCATAAAGGGGTTCTCCAACATCGCCAAACCCCTTGCCCGCCTGACAGAGGAACAACGACCCTATGTGTGGACGGAGGACGCTGAACACGCTTTGCAGCATCTGAAGAAGACACTGTGCAGTGCTCCTATTTTGGGATTTGCACAACCAGATGGCGCTTTCATTGTGGACACCGATGCCAGCGATCATTGCATTGGAGGCGTCCTATCGCAAATTCGGGACGGCCACGAGCGGGTGATAGCCTACTACAGCAAGACGCTATCCAAGGCAGAGAATAACTACTGCGTCACCCGGGGAGAATTACTGGCGGTAGCAAAGACCTTGGAGCACTTCCACAAGTACCTGTACGGTCAGCCATTCCACCTCACGACTGACTATTCCGCCCTAACCTGGCTAATGAGCTTTAAGAACCCGGAAGGCTAGACAGCACGTTGGGTCCAGAGGCTGCAGGAGTACGACTTCACCTCTGAACATCGTAGAGGGAAGATCCACGGTAACGCAGATGCCGTGTCTCGAAGACCCTGCCCAGAGGAGTGCGGCCAATGCACAAGAGTGGAAGAAAAGGAGCATGCCGCAGCAGTCCAACTAGTCACGGCCGTGCCTGCGGATGGCTGGGATAGCGCAGGCCTGAGGAGGGAGCAGCTGGCGGACGCAAACTTGGGGCGACTCTTGAGAGAAGTGGAGGCAGGGACAAGACCAACCAGGGAGAACATCGCACCGAGGAGCACCACCTACAAGTCATACTGGGTTCAATGGGATTCATTGAAGACAAGAGAGGGCGTGCTGTTCCGGGTTTTAGCCCAGAGGTTCTACTCCCATTAGTCCTGAACCCGTAGGAACTGGAGCCGGGCCTCCTTCGACCAGGGAGTTATCCGAGCTGTCCCAAAGGGCGCTCGGCGTCCTCCGTGGGGCTTTCCATGGGACAAGACCTAGAGACCAACAAGCCCCCCCATCTGGTCCAATGGACTCAAGACGGGATGGAAGTGGATGCGCCACTTACGCGCGTCAACACTCATGGTGAAGACTACCGAAAAACCTCGGTGGGGCCGCCTGATGACCTAGCACACCTTCTACTAGCTTTGCAGGCTAGTACCCGGGAGAATTAATGGCTTCCCTCAACCCCGTCCGAAGACGTACCCGATTCCCACGGGTTTCGGGAACACACTGCCCCCTCGAGTCCATCCCAATCCGAACAACTCCCGAAGGAGGGGCTCGGCTGTTCGGCCCGAGGTTCCTCTAGTAACGTCAGAGGTACCACGAGTGCTAAGGGTCCGCAGCGCCCGCACTTGGGCAGCTGAAAGGGACGGATCCCTTCCCCTACGGGGGCTGTTCCGGGTATGGGAATCGCCTGATGGGAAGACGCAGAAGGTGCAGTTGGTACTTCCCCGAAGTAAGGTCCCGGAAGCCTTGGAGGAAGTGTACGCCGGTACTTCAGGACACCTGGGAGCAAACCGGACGATCGACAAACTCCGACAGCACTACTACTGGCTGAGACTCCGAGCAGACGCTGAGAGATGGTGCCATCAAAGTCATGTGTGCACGGCGAGTCGCGGCCCCCAGACTAGGAGCCGGGATCGCATGCAACAGTACAACATCGGTGCGCCATTCGAAAGGATCGCCGTCGACATAGCTGGACCATTTCCCGTGTCCGACCGAGGCAACAAATAGCCGATGGTGGTCGTGGACTACTTCACCATGTAGCCGAAGGTGGTTCCCATTCCAAACCAGGAGGCGAAGACAATCACGGACTGCCTTGTGGAGCAAGTGTTCTGCCGATTGGGGATGCCACTAGAGCTCCACAGCGACCAGGGCACCAATTTTGAATCCAACCTGATGAAAGAGGCGCACCACACCCCTACATCCACAGTCGGACGGCATGGTCGAAAGATACATCAAGAACTTAGAGGAACACCTGAGGAAGGTCGTGGCCAGCCATCAGCGAGACTGGGACATTAAGGTGCCACTGTTCTTACTGGCCTACCGCTCGTCAACAAACGACACCACTGGAATGGCGCTAGCCAGTTTAATGTTCGGCTGAGTGTTACGCCTCCCCTGTGATCTGGCTTTTGGAAGCCCCCGGACAATCGAGTATGTGGAGAACCTAGTGGACCATCTCCACGACAGGCATGAGGTTGCTCGTCAGAACATCCCGAAGGCGTGCGACCGCATGAAGACCCGATACGACAGGCAAGTCAATAGCCAAGGGTTCCAACAAGGTGACCTGGTATGGTTGTACCTGCCCGAAGCTTCAGCAACCATGGCAACGAGCGTACCGGGTGGTAAAGAGGATAACGACGTGGTCTACAACATCGAAAAGGTGCCCCGAGAGAAGATGCTGGTGGTACACTTGGATCGTCTGGACCGCTACGATGGTGCTGTTCGGGACGACCAGCCTTGAGGAGGGAGCATTGTCGCTACCGGGTGGTAAAGAGGATAACGACGTGGTCTACAACATCGAAAAGGTGCCCCGAGAGAAGATGCTGGTGGTACACTTGGATCGTCTGGACCGCTACGATGGTGCTGTTCGGGACGACCAGCCTTGAGGAGGGAGCATTGTCGCTAACCCGATCGCGAAAAAGCGGCTTGTCACACATAGACGGATAGGTGTCACGGAGATAACGAGCTTGCATAAACAGATAACGCCGGCAAGCAAGATAACTGAGGCAAAGGCCTCGCCAGCGTAGATTAAGTTACGTTTCTCGAAGGTGATAGAATGTTCGAATTATGTAATTAGATGCCTTGTTTTCCAGATACTTCTAGTGATTGACAGAACAGTCTGGTAATCATGAATGGAGATATAAAAGGGATTGTGACACGCCAGCAGACAGTTGTGGTTGTGAAACAGTTGTTGTGTAACAAGAGTGTTGTTGTGTAACAAGAGTGTTGTTGTTATGAAAGCTGTCACGGTTTGTTATTGTCATCGACCTTGGTAGACTGATGGTGTATGTAACGTAATGCTGCTGTAATCTATAAGAGTATTTCTACGAAAATAAAGGAGATTTTTAATTTCTGCAACTAGGCCTTTTAATTCTACGAACCCACAAAGTTACAGTATTCTCTGGATCTACAATAAAGTATCACAGATTAATCGAAAGATCTTACATGGTGTTATTTTTTTCCATTGCCTTTAACTGTAATGGTCATATCGGTGGCCGTTCTCCTTTGGAACATATCGAAGGTGTTAACTCGTATTCATTGGGTTTTAATCATTAGGAAAGGGTAGAGCCAGACTGAAAAATTCAATGCCACAGCCGGAATTTGAACCATGGATCTTTTGGTCTCCGTCCAGCCTCTCTAAACCATTGAGCTACTATGGCCAATGTGCCAACATGACATTAAATTCTCCAACTGACTCGTGTTTTTCCCAGTAAACCACTAGCAGTTCTCATAAACACATGAGACAACTACCTTAACGGCGACTTACTATGCTGTAAGTACTTTAAGACCTGGACTTACCGCTAAAAACACGAGTCAGTTGGAGAATTTAATGTCATGTTGGTGCATTGGCCATCGTAGCTCAATGGTTAGAGCGGCTAGACGGAGACCAGAAGATCTGTGGTTCAAATCTCGGCTATGGCATTGAATTTTTCAGTCTGGCTCAACCTTTTCATGGTGCATGGTACAAACGGCTAGTGTGAAAGAACAATTAATTTCCTTTAATCATTAGATAACACACACATTTGCACTCTCATTCATACTTCCAGACTCTGGGGAAGATGAGGAATTATCTTGGTCACAGAAAAATTCCCACCCCATTGCCGGAAATCGAACTAGGGCCCCTAGCACAAAAGGCAGGTACTCTACTGACTGAGCTACTGGGCCAGCCAATTACTCGGTGTTCTTAAGAAGTAAAGGTGAATTAAAGAGTTACATTGCCTTAAATGTCAAATTTAGGCTGTTTTGTTGAAAATACTATAATAACATTCAGATTTTGAGTTGCACAAGCACTGTGTTAAACTTATGTGTACATCACTTCATTATTACTTTGGTAATGAGAGTGGATCATTGTGACTTTACTCACATTATGTTTAGCATAATTGTCTATAAGCAAGATGAAAATACTTCAATACTGTTAAAACTTTTACTTCATGTTCCATTTGCTGCACACGCTAGACTACCCTTTCTCTTAAAACCATGTTTTCACATCCAGATCCCTGCATGTTCTATCAATTTTGAGTTTCTGTAAGATTAACTTATAGTAAGCCAAGTTACTCTTTACATGGAGTACTTTCAGAAAATGTTATTTTCTCAAAAATCACTAACCATTTTGATTCAAATACTTTATGTTTACAATATTTTCACATCAAATGAAATTTATATCCTGAATTTTCTGGCAGCAGCCTCTGAAGTTACTTTCTTAGGGGGGGGGGGGGACTTTACGTCCTCCAATGTTGTCATATCGGACGATGAATGGAATGGGTGAAATGACGCTCAAATGAGCCCAGGGTCCATAAAGCTTAGAGTTACCCGACAATTGTCTTTCAGGATAAGGGAAAAACCTGCAAAAAACTTTACCCAGGTAACTCACCCTAACCGAGATTCGCACTCGGGACCTCTTCAACGTGAGTCAGACTTGCTACCACCACGCTACCGAGGCGGGCTGAAGTTACCTTGCTACAAAATATGAAAGAAAACACAGATTGTGATAAAGCACACAATTTGTTGATTTATTTTTTGATAAGCTATGCATTTCTGAGATAATCCATTGAATTTTTATATATTTATACTTCTAACAAATGGAATCTAAATGCCATAGCCGGGATATGAACCATGGCTCTTAACCATTAAGGTACGATGGCAACATTCCAGCATGACATTAAATTTTCCAACTTATTAACATTTTTCCTGGTAAACCACTCGGAGTTGTCATATACACATAGACAACTACCTTAATGGTGATTTAACAACACACAAGTAGTTTCAGTCCAACCACTATCAGGTAAATTAAATGAAATTAATTGTTCTTCCGCACTAGCCATATGCACACTAGTTTGGATAGGTAGTCACAATCATTTAAGCAATCAAGAGCGAGAGCTACCTGCAGCGGATGTCAAATGTTACCCAGGAGCTGTCAAAGCCATCCTCATAAAGGAGCGCCCGAGACACTCCAGGGCTCTTTCCAGTAGGACAAGACCTAGAGACTAACAAGCCCCTCCATTACAGGAAGGAAGGGGATACGCGTCTTACGAGCATCAATCCATCTGGGAAGACTAACGATTGCCTCGGTCAGGCTGCCAGTGATCTAGCACACCGACTACTAGCTCTACAGGTTAGCACCCAGGAACTCATTCCCCTCTAACGTCCCCAGTCTCCCATCGGTACCGGAACCACTGCCATACTGAAGCCTACCCAACGAACAGCTCCCCAACGAGAGGGGGTTGGATGCTTGACCCGGTGCACTTCTAGTAACATCAGAAGTACCACGAGTGCTAGGGGTCCGCAGTGTTAAAGATTCATGTTTTGAGTACAGTTGTATTTAATAACTTGTATGTAAATGTTGGCAATATGGTTATGTAAGTGTTGGCAATCCTGTGGCTAAGCGCCAGTTGTGTAATAATGTGTGTTCTTGTTCAGCTGAAAATAAATCAATGCTATTATGGAATAACGAAACATTAACATGCAGTGTCCGCACCACAGCAGCTGAAAGGGACGGATTCCCATCGCTACGGGGAGGTAGAGTTACACTGAAAAATTCAATGTTATAACAGGGATATGAACCATGGATCTCCAAGTCTCCGTCCAGTTGCTCTTAACCTTGAGCTACCATGGCCAACATGACAGCATGACTAACTTTTCAAACCTTGGGCTACACATGGCTAGTGTAAAACAACAATTAATTTTGATATACAGATTGTTTGAACCTCAGTCACTTACCTACTGTATTGAACCATGAAATGTAAACTGGTCATTTGTCTGGATTGACAAAAAGTAGCCCTTGAGATTTTGTAAGAATAGTTTTCTAAGAAATGAGTAGAAAAAGTCATGTAAATGTGAACACATATTAGGCACTGCCATTTGATCAAACTTCTCTTAAGGACCCCAAGCAAATGTTTACAAAACGTGAACAGCAACTGTTTTTATACGGTCAGCAATAGCTCAGTGATCAGGAGGTTCAAGAGTTTATTTATACAGAAATAAGAAGTGACCTGATGTTAGCTCTACCACCTTTATCTCCTACAAACCATGTAACTGTCAAATTTATATAAACAAATGTAACATTTTAAAAGTTCCAAGATGCTTGCACTTGTTCTGGTTTACACCTGATGTCAAAATATTAGCAATGCAGGAAGAATGTACAACATATGGTACATTTTCACTGAAGTAATACAAGATAATGTGAAACAATACTTTCAAAGTCTCAGTTTCCAGGAGTGTGCAGGAGGAAAGTAGCTGCAATTGGGAAAATAAATAGCAAGTGCCATGACCCGTTTAAACAGTGCTAACAAAAGTCTAAATATAAAAATGTATGATAAATATGAAAAGGTTTTCCTATAGAAGCTGTTGTCCAAACAAACTGAAAATACACTTTCACTTAGCATCAAATAACCATATTGGTTATGTCATGAGTGGAGCCCGAAGTTCATGTCTTAAAACCTATCTAATATGCATGCAAATATGCCCTGAAAAATCTAAAAATAAGTAAAAAATATGTCCTAAAAATTGAACAAATTATATGATCCCTGAGAACAGAGAAAACAAGTTAGCAAGAAGTTAATAAACTTACTTCTTTCTTTAGAGGTTGAAATGAATGTGGCCTCCATGCCGATGTTCACTAATGAATTATTGCAGTTCACAACCATCACTTTACACAGGTTTTCAACTGAAAAACTTCTGTTGTAGTGCAAAACACTTCTCTCTCTATATCGAAAGGTGTTACTTGGGCATATTTAAATGATGCTAACTGCTCCACTGACAAATATGAGTCTCTTGTCATGGTATATGGGTTCCCTTCAAGAATGTCTTGAATATTGCATATATGTTTATAATCAGGATCTTTTTAAATTATATTGTTCACTTTATCTTTCACTTTGTGACCTATACTACCAGGAACACAACTTAGTTTGCATAGTGATTCTTAAAAAATAATTAGTGATTCATTTAGTAGAGTACATACAATTTCCAGTGATTTTTATTAATAAGGTTTTATTTATAGTCACCTAACTACTAGGTCTTTAAGCGACTTTTACAATTACAGTTTAAAGAATAAACTTAAGGACACAGAGAGATATTGAACAGGCTTCGGAAGTCGCAGACTATCCTAGCGATGGGTATCGACAACATGAAGCCTGTGATGTCACTGTTACCAAATTCCTTCAAACACACATAATATGAAGCCTATTTATAATCTTGACTCTGGATATAGGGTTAGTTTTCTGACCAGACAGGAATGGACTCGTGGCTCACGGGTTCCTAGATGTGTCAAGGGGTCCATCTGGTACACAGATGGTTCCAAGATGGACACAGGGACCAGGGCTGGCATTTACAGGCCTAAGAGGAGGCTATTCATGCTAAGTGGGAGGTTATTCTACAGTATTCCAGGCTGAAATATATGTTATTTTGGCCTGTACTTAACACAACTTAGGGATGCCTTGGCTGCATGGTCAGATCCGTAGATGTTCTGACAGCCAGGCTGCCCTGAAGGCACTATGTGCTAGCACAACAAGGTCTAGGTTGGTACAAGAGTGCCAAGAGACCTTGAATGTTCTCTGTTCTCGCTGACCAGTACAGCTTTTCTGGATTCCTGGGCACGCTGAAATCAGAAGAAATGAACTAGCTGATAGGCTATCCAGGGAGGCCTCAGCCAACATGTTTATTGGTCCAGAACCTGTCCTTGGTATTACCCCAAGAAGGGCCAGATGCGAGATACTTGATTGGGTATCACTTCAATATGGCGTAGTCTTACTACAGATAGGCAGGCTTGGTCTATGATCGAGGGACCTAGCAAGAACAACAGGTTTCTGCTAACCTTTAATTGGGTACAACTTAGAAGTATAGTTGGCCTGTTGACAGGGCACAACACCCTAACAAGACACCTACATGTGTTGAAGCTTAGCGCAGACCCCACATGCAGGTAGTGTGGTGGAGAGTATAAGTCTTCTCTACATATTTTGTGTGAATGTGAAGCACCTGCTACATTTAGACATTTCATTCTGGGCTCAGACAAACTGATATAAGGAGTGCTCATCCAAGACTTACCCTGTCCTTTTTGGAGGCCATGGGATTTGAATAAGCACTCCAATAAGAGTGGCACAATGAACCCAACATGCGGCCTACGTGCAAGGACCAAAAGGGCCCAACCCATTTACTTTGATTCATTCATACACAAAGTATGTAGTTGAGTATTTGTGTCATACTGACACTATGGACTGTTTAGCACTCCAACGAATGTCAGGTCTACTCCTTGGCGTAGTGTTTAAATCAGTTAAAAGTTTCGATTAGGAGAAGTTAACAAGTTAGTCTTTACTACATGTAACTATCAGATATAATTAAGACACAATGTATATAATAATAGTTAACAGAACTAAGTGAGAAAAACAGTGTTCGCTATATTGCTTTGAATGACACAATATTGTGACTTTGTGAGTTCATAGAAGTAAAAGTCAAATTTGCAGAAATTCAAATCGTTTTTTATTTGCGTAGAAATACACTCACAGTAGCAGTATTACATCACATACACAATCACAATCTAACAAGGTTGATGACCACAACAACAGCGTTCTGATTACATCACCTCTCGTTACAACACTTCACAACTGTTCACTCCTGTTTACGACTGACTCTTAGTGAGTCGTCGCTTCCTTAAATACCTCATTGATAATTCTAGATATTTCTGAAACAAACAAGAAATTGCATGTTCTATAAAACAGTCAAGATGTCACCAGAATGCTCCAATTACCTCACTTATCTGTGTCGGTAAGTCTTTTATCTCACGCAATCTTTATCTGTTTTTGCAGGCTCTTTATTTCCACACTGTCTGCCTATCGGTTCCTTTGTGTAAACAAACCACACAAACCAGTTTAGCATGTATGCCACCAATCGTAAAACAATATTGTCGCCAATCGCATTGTTGCGACAAGCGTGGCCAATGTGTACAAAGAGACAGATAGTGCGGCGCAGATATAAAAGCTTCCCAATAAAGAGCATTTTGGAAATTGTGCAAACTGAACTTTTAATGTTACGAAACCAAAAAGTCACAATATGAATATGGCTGCCCTTCCAACAAGAAATCAGTAAAATAATTCCAAATATACATTACACCAAAAAATGCAAAAATTTAACCTGAAGGACTTGGAAAAAATATCAAACCACGTGTGTCTGTGTCTGTGTGTGTGTGTTTCTGTGTGTATGTGTGTGTGTCTGTGTGTGTGTGTGTGTGTGTGTGTCTGTGTGTGTGTGTGTGTGTGTGTGTGTGTGTGTGTGTGTGTGTGTGTGTGTGTGTGTGTGTGTGTGTGTGTCTGTGTGTGTGTGTGTCTGTGTGTGTGTGTGTCTGTGTGTGTCTGTGTGTGTGTGTGTCTGTGTGTGTCTGTGTGTTTTTTTTTTTTTTCTTTATTGATAACAATCAGCATGCCCCACTACATGGTAGTATTACATGCATTACATTACATTTTTCCAACATTTGATTTTACAAATTGTACATATTTACATGTTAATATTACATTAGATCTTTTAGCAGTTGATTTCACAAGTTATACATATTTACATATCTTTACAGGTTAATTGAATTTATGTATTTACAGAATGCTTTTAAGTGGTGTTTTACAAGACTCTCGTTGGTTACTGGCCACTTGCTTCCATTTAGAGTTACATCTTCAATTAGCTTGGCTCTTTGTTGACTTTTGTCTACACATTCGTATATTAAATGGTTTACGGTTTGTTGGGAGCTGTTACATGTGCATTTTGGATCGTCTACTATATGGAATCGGTGTAAATAAGCTTTGGTTTTTCCATGACCAGAAATTATTGCTGTGAAAATTGGTGTTAAAGGAAGCTTTCTCTTGAGCCTATCTTTTATTGTTGGAAAAAACAATTTGCTGAGTGCCCCTTTGTCCGTGGCATTCCATCTATTCTGCCAGACCTGATGTCCTGTTTCTTGTACTTCAGAAATAATTACAGATTTAGGTATCAAACTGTAGCTATTGGGCAGATCTCCATCTAGAGCAGCAGATTTCGCTAGTTTGTCTGCTAACTCATTTCCACATATACCTACATGGGCTTTCACCCAACTGAAGTGTATTCTCCATTTTTGTCTTTGTAAGGTATTACATATATTAAGGGTTTTCTCTGCTATGGAGTTATGTTTATTATTATTCCGCAGAATGTCTAGGGTTACTGTACTGTCTGAATACATCGCTACAGTCTTCTCTTCCTCCGGTGTGTTGTTAAAGTTTTGAAGTTCTTGTAGCGCATTCAATATGGCCAGTTGTTCTGCCTGATTATTAGTACATCTTCCGTCTAGCTTATATTTTAACTCTCGAATTGAAGTCCCTTGTTTGAATATTACAAATGCTGCACCCACTTGTTCTCCTATTTTGCTTCCATCCGTGTAGATTGTGAATATAGAGTCTTCATCATCAGCTTCTTTAACTTCAGGTACTTCTGCAGGGTGGTTCCAGTCGCTGGGGGGCAGGGGTGCGTCATAGTCTTGTTTATTTTGCAAGAAGTTGTACAGTTTGACTTTCCCTTCAATTGTAATATCAATGGGTTGGATGCCAGCAATGACACAAGATGCGTCAAATGAAATTGTCCTGTATGCCTTCGTGATTTTTATGTTAAACAACCTTTGAATTCTCTGAATTTTTCTCAGATTCTTCGGGTTGTTTAATGCAGATGCCCATAAGGGTGCTCCATACGTCAGTATAAGTTCTATAGCTCCTCTGTATATTGTTTCTAGTGCTTTGCTTCCAAGTCCCCAGGTTAGTTTTGCTGATTATATATAAAGTGTGAATTAGGCTTATAGCTTTATCATGCACTTTGTCAATATGATAATCAAACTTGAACTGTTTGTCGATATGAACGCCTAAGTATTTCATGATGTCTACTTGTTCTATAATTTTGTTATTAAGATAGATGTTTATCTTCTCGTTTGCAGCTTGTTTCTTTCTTGATATCACTAATACTTTTGATTTAGCGTCATTGAAAGTAATTTTATTTTCTCTTGCCCAATATTCAATCTTCTTCAAGTCGTGATTTGCAAAGTTTTCTACGTCTATTATGCTCATTCCTTTTGTCATGAGAAGTAGGTCGTCGGCAAAAGCGATTAATTCAGTTCGATTTGTATAGACTAAGTTGAGCAGGGAGTTGTACAAAATATTCCAGTAGCCGGGTCCGCAGCATGAACCTTGTAGGCAGCCCCTTTTTGCTTCTTTCTCAGTGCTAAACTCATTTGTGCTTAGACTTGTTGTCCTGTTTTTGAAATAGCTCTGAGATAAATGGTATAAATTTCTTGGGCATTTCAGTTCTCTTAAGTTATTTAATATGCTGGGCCACCAGGCAGCGTCAAAAGCTCCTTTTACGTCAAGGCTTATGAGAGCAATATATCCGTAAGTATTCAAGTTGTTCTCAATGAAAGTTTTCATAGTCATAAGTGCGTCTACCGTGCTTTTCTGGGTCCTAAATCCAAACTGTCTATCATTCATAAGATTTCTGGTGTTGATGTGATGCTGAATCCTAATCATCATAATTTTTTCTAAAATTTTCCCATTTATATTTATCAAGCTGATAGGTCTGCATTTCGTTACGCTTGGGCTGTCTTCTTTACCCGGCTTGATTACCGGAACTATTACTGCACGCTTCCATCTTTCTGGAAATTGACCGCTATTGAGGCACTTGTTGTATAAGGCTGTGAAGAAAGTTGGGAATCTCTTGAAAACCTGAAGCAGGATATCACTAGTTATTCCATCCTCTCCTGGTGATTTTCTTGGGTCGAAGTTTCTCAATGCTGACAATATTTCTATAGTCGTGAATTCCTAATCGTTTGGTGTATCAATTGGTTCCGTTGCCCGTCGTCTTAGTTCTCTTTGTCGCTGAGTATCATCCTGTTCACTGTCATCCGGGATAACCTTGTCTAGCATGTACTGAATTGTTCTTAGAGTGTCTTCGGTATAAGTTCCGTCTTCTTTCTGTAGTGTAGTAAGAGAGATCTGGTTTCTAGTTTTCCCAGCCGCAATTTTGTAAACAACTGACCATGGATTATTTCCGTCAGTGGCACTACAAAATTCCTTCCAAGATCTT
The DNA here is from genome assembly GCA_030765055.1 of Mantis religiosa. Classification (NCBI taxonomy): domain Eukaryota; kingdom Metazoa; phylum Arthropoda; class Insecta; order Mantodea; family Mantidae; genus Mantis; species Mantis religiosa. Next base: position 113,827 of record CM060952.1, read on the forward strand.
AGCTTTTCGGTGTTCAATTTTTCCCTATACTCTTGGTTGCCTTTCCAATATTGCATTTTTCTTTCTTGTCTTAGCTGCTCATTGTTCATGGTTCTTTGATAGTGTCGTCTTAATGCATTTGCCCTTTTTCTTAATATTGTAAGCTCGGCCGTCCACCATGGAACAGATTTGCCTCTAAACTCCTTTTTCCTGCACCTACCCACTCCAAATGCATCTCTGCATACTTCCTTCAGGGAAGAGTGGAATATTTCGGTTAGATGATCAGCGTTCAAATTACTGTTAACTTTTTGGGCGAGTTCCTGGTCCAAGTTATCGCTACAACTCTTGCAATTAAAATTTGAGGTCAAGTTTGTTGCTAACAGGTTTATGAATTTGTTATATTTCTCTACTTTTGTTATGTATCTTATGGCTTGAAACTTCCATGTGGGATTTTGTGATTTATTTCCTATTTTGAATTAAATTATTTTGTGATCCGAGCAGCTCTCTTCTCCTACGTTCCAACAGGTTATGTCTCAGAGAAGTCTATTGTTGACTAATGTCAAGTCAATCCAGCTCCTTCCATTTGGTGATTCAAAGGTTGACACTCCTGTATTTTCGTTTACGATATGTAAGTCGTTTATGGTGATGAATCCTTCCAGTGTTTTCCCACGTTCATTTGTGAGCACGTCGTACCACAGTTTACTTCTGGAGTTGCTATCTGCTAGTATCATTAACTTTTGGTTTCTAGAGTGTCTTAATATGTTTTCTATTTTCCTAATATCATGTTCTATATCCGTCAGTCCATCAAAATACATACATGCTGCAAATAATGTTTCGTTCCTATGTGTTATCTGTATGACCACACAATCTCCATCCGAAATTTGACTGAGAGTAGTGACATCAACAACGCTGTTATTGATTAATATTACTGCTCTTTTAACCTGATTTCCGGCTGTAAATATTCGGAATGTTGAAGGTATGGAGGCTGGTTTATTATTAATTATAAAGGGTTCTTGTACGAATGCTATATCAATGTTTCATTCTATCATCAGCTGCACTAAATTACTAGTCGCTATTCTTGAGTGTTGCAAATTGACTTGATAACATCCTAGGCCAAAATGGTCCATGCTAGTAGTCAGTGTTTTGTTGCTGTTGCTTCAGCGCTGCTTGGTAGAAGGGACAGTTGGGATCTAGTGCAGAGTGATTTTCGTTTATGGACGTATCTTTATTGTACTTCTTATAGTTCATGCAATTAATGCATTTGAAATTATCCTTGTTAGATTTGCACTCTTTTATTGTGTGGGTTCCCGTGCAATTTGGGCAAGTCTGTTGACCTCTGCAGTCTATAGCACGATGCCTATATTTACAGCATTTAAAACATCGGCTCACTTTGATGTAATCATCCCAAATACACATGCTCCATCCTAGTTTCAATTTCCTACCAAGGATCTCTCTCCTTGCAGCAGAAGGAACTTCAACGACAATATTTTTGTTCTTCCGTCTATCCTCAAATCCAAATTTAATTTGAATCTCATTTTCAAATTTTTCCAGGCCCTTATTTTGTGTAGTTAACGCCTGAGCTGCATTCTCCAACGTGATTTCTTCTGGTGTGTTGAAGATTATTATTCGCGGGTTTCTTTTCTTTGAAACAGTCGCATCTAACTCTCCTCCACATCTATCATTAATGTTAGTGCATATTATTTCTGCTTCTTCTTTTTTATTGGATTCGATCAGAAGATGGCCGTTTCTTAGTGCTTTAAGAGAATTAACACCGACCTTCATTTCTACAGGATTCACATTAGTCTTCAACAAGGTTTTCATGTATTCTGAGCTTTGTTTATTCTTACTTTTAACTATTACTTGGTAGGACTTTGGTTCAGATAAATCATTAGCTCCGCCCACTACTGCCGCGTAACTCCTCCCACGAGTTGTAGGTGTCTCCTGTGTGTTTTCATTGTGATTCCCAAGCCGACTAACAGATGGCTCACCAAATGCCATATATGAAGTTCTTCTATTGTTTCCTCCGGGAATATTCTTAGCTTGTGCCCTTGTCAACTCATCTTGTAGGATTTTTATTTCTTTATCTTTGAGTTCTATTGCATTAGAAAGACCCGCTCGCAGGATGCTTACAGCATTTATAATGTCCTTTTTCAGGTCTTGTCGAAGATTCTTGCTTGCTTCAGTCACATGCAACAGCATACTGAACGCACTCTCGATTCGGTTCTCAACATCAGATGCCATTTTCTGCCTTTGTCTTAATTTCGTTTTGAAGATCCCGGCTCCTGATTGCTAATTTAAATGAATCAATAACATTTGTATATATTACTTTCGTTTCGAGTATCACGGCCTCCTGGATGTTAGTTCATGTGCTTCACTAACCTAAGACAATGTATGTATTAACTCCCTTAAAACAAAAATTCAGCCCTGCCCTTTTCAAATAACATGCTCGCAACGAAATAACTTCAAAACTACGACAATGAAATACCAAACTCAATCGAAAAATTCCAATTAATATATAACTTTGTATTTCTCAATTTAGTCGTGAGGTTCACGGCCTCCTGAATGCTAGTTTCTGTGTTTCACAATCCTTGAACAATGCTTGTGTTTGTTAATTCCCTTAAAACTCTGTAAATCAGCAATGCCCGTTTCAAATAACATACTCACAAAGAAATAACTTTGCTACAAACACCATGAAATACCAAACACAAAAAAGTACTTGCAAGTTACGCCACTAACACCAAATAATTAAGAGCACATTCACTCGCATTCTTTCTCCACGAATATCACCTCTGTCCCGTCGTCTGTGTGTGTGTGTCTGTGTGTGTGTGTGTCTATGTGTGTGTGTGTGTCTGTGTGTGTGTGTGTCTGCGTGTGTCTGTGTGTGTGTGTGTGTCTGTGTGTGTGTGTGTCTGTGTGCGTATGTGTGTGTGTCTGTGTGTGTATGTGTGTGTGTGTGTGTGTGTCTGTGTGTGTATGTGTGTGTGTGTGTCTGTGTGTGTGTGTGTGTGTGTGTGTGTGTGTGTGTGTGTGTGTGTGTGTGTGTGTGTGTGTGTGTGTGTGTGTGTGTGTGTGTGTGTGTGTGTGTGTGTGTGTGTCAGTGTGTTTTTTTTTCTTTATTGATAACAATCAGCATGCCCCACTACATAGTAGTATTACATGCATTACATTACATTTTTTTAACATTTGATTTTACAAATCGTACTTATTTACATGTTAATATTACATTACAACTTTTAGCAGTTGATTTCACAAGTTATACATATTTACATATCTTTACAGGTTAATTGAATTTATGTATTTACAGAATGCTTTTAAGTGGTGTTTTACAAGGTTCTCGTTGGTTACTGGCCACTTGCTTCCATTTAGAGTTACATCTTGTATTAGCTTGGCTCTTTGTTGACTTTTGTCTACACATTCATATATTAGATGGTTTACGGTTTGTTGGGTGCTGTTACATGTGCATTTTGGATCGTCTACTATATGGATTCGGTGTAAATAAGCTTTGGTTTTTCCGTAGCCGGAGATTATTGCTGTGAAAATTGGTGTTAAAGGAAGTTTTCTCTTCAGTCTATCTTTTATTGTTGGAAAGAATAATTTGCTGAGAGCCCCTTTTTTCGTGGCATTCCACCTATTCTGCCAGACCTGATGTCCTGTTTCTTCTATTTCAGAAATAATTACAGATTTAGGTATCAAACTGTAGCTATTGGGCAGATCTTCTTCTAGAGCAGCGGATTTGGCTAGTTTGTCTGCTAACTCATTTCCACATATGCCTACATGGGCTTTCACCCAACTGAAATGTATTCTCCATTTTTGTCTTTGTAAGGTTTTACATATATTAACGGTTTTCTCTGCTATGGAGTTATGTTTGTTGTTATTCCGCAGAATGGCTAGGGTTACTGTACTGTCTGAATATATCGCTAGTCTTCTCTTCCTCCAGTGTGTTGTTAAAGTTTTGAAGTTCTTGTAGTGCTTTCAATATGGCCAGTTGTTCTGCCTGATTATTAGTACATCTTCCGTCTAGCTTGTATTTTAACTCTCGAATTGAAGTCCCTTGTTTGAATATTACAACCGCTGCACCCACTTGCTCTCCTATTTTGCTTCCATCCGTGTAGATTGTGAATATAGAGTCTTCATCATCAGCTTCTTTAATTTCAGGTACTTCTGCAGGGTGGTTCCAGTCGCTGGGGGGCAAGGGTGCATCATAGTCTTGTTTATTTTGCGTGAAGTTGTACAGTTTGACTTTCCCTTCAATTGTGATATCAATGGGTTGGATGCCAGCAATGACACAAGATGCGTCATATGAAATTGTCCTGTATGCCTTCGTAATTTTTATGTTAAACAACCTTTGGATTCTCTGAATTTTTCTCAGATTCTTCGGGTTGTGTAATGCAGATGCCCATAAGGGTGCCTCATACGTCAGTATAGGTTCTATAGCTCCTCTGTATATTGTCTCTAGTGCTTTGCTTCCAAGTCCCCAGGTTAGTTTTGCTGATTTAGATAAAGTGTGAATTAGGCGTATAGCTTTATCATGCACTTGGTCAATATGATGATCAAACTTGAATTGTTTGTCGATATGAATGCCTAGGTATTTCATGATGTCTACTTGCTCTATAATTTTGTTATTAAGATAGATGTTTATCTTCTCGTTTACAGCTTGTTTCTTTCTTGATATCACTAGTACTTTTGATTTAGAGTCATTGAAGGTAACTTTATTTTCTCTTGCCCAATATTCAATTTTCTTCAAGTCGTGATTTGCAAAGTTTTCTACGTCTATTATGCTCATTCCTGTCGTCATGAGAAGTAGGTCGTCGGCAAAAGCGATTAATTCAGTTCGTTTTGTGTAGACTAAGTTGAGCACGGAGTTTAACAAAATATTCCAGTAGCCGGGTCCGCAGCATGAACCTTGTGGGCAGCCCCTTTTGGCTTCTTTCTCAGTTCTAAATTCATTAGTGCTTAGACTTGTTGTCCTGTTTTTGAAATAGCTCTGAGATAATTGGTATAAATTTCTTGGGCATTTCAGTTCTCTTAAGTTATTTAATATGCTGGGCCACCAGGCAGCGTCAAAAGCACCTTTTACATCAAGGCTTATGAGAGCAATATATCCGTAAGTATTCAAGTTGTTCTCAACGAAAGTTTTCATAGTCATAAGGTGTGTCTGTGTGTGTGTGTCTGTGTGTGTGTCTGTGTATGTCTGTGTCTCTGTGTGTGTCTGTGTGTGTGTCTGTGTGTCTGTGTCAGTGTGTTTGTGTCAGTGTGTCTGTGTCTGTGTGTGTGTGTGTCTGTGAGTGTGTGTCTGTGTCTGTGAGTGTGTCTGTGTGTGTCTATGTCTGTGTCTGTGTGTGTGTCTGTGTGTGTGTCTGTGTGTGTGTCTGTGTCTGTGTGTGTGTCTGTGTCTGTGTGTGTGTCTGTGTCTGTGTGTGTGTCTGTGTCTGTGTGTGTGTCTGTGTGTCTGTGTCTGTGTCTGTGTGTGTGTTTTTTTTTTCTCTTTATTGGTATCAACTGCATGCCCCATTACATGGTAATATTACATGCATTACAATACATAATTATACATTATAATTTACAGATTCAATTTTAAATGTATAAGCTTAACAGACTTGTTCCTAATTTATTTTTATTATATACACCTTTGAGCTTTTTCTAACCTATATATTGGTAGTTCCTTTCTCTAGTTTACTAGCCTATTCTTGCATTGTATTGTTTTATAGTATTTTTGTAGTCTTATCTCTAATTCTAGTAGTATATTTATAAATATATTGAATTTAAAGTTAACTACTTTTTATAATTTCATTGAATGAATATATTTGCAAAATGGTTTCAAGTATTTTGTGATTAATTCCTGGTTGGTTGTGGGCCATTTTCCTCCTTGTTTTTGTACTTCTGCCACCAATATAGATCTCTGCTGTTGTCTGTCTTTACATTCAAAAATTAAATGGTTAACTGTTTGTCGGAGGTTACTGCATGTACATTTTGGATCATCAATAATGTGGAACCTGTATAGGTAATCTTTAGTTTTTCCATGACCTGAGATTGTAGCAGTAAGTTCTGGTGTAATGGGAAGTTTTTTCTTTAACCTATCTTTGATTGTTGGGAGGTAAGTTTTACAGAGAGCCCCTTTGTTTGTGCTGTTCCACCTATGTTGCCATTGTTCGTGTGCTCTTTCTTTTATGTCTGCTTTGATCGTTGACCGGGAACCTTATTGTAAATGATTGGAAGTCCTTCATCTTGAGCAGCTGCCTTGGCCAATTTATCAGCCATCTCGTTGCCAGGTATTCCTACATGGGCTTTCACCCATTTGAAGTGGATTCTCCAATTATATTGTTGCAGGGATGTTAGAGTGGCTGCAATGTCCTCCACGACTGAGTTGTGCTTTATGTTGTTTACCAGTGTGTCCAACGTTACCTTGCTATCTGAGTAAATTGCTGCTGTCTTTTCTTCAGGTGCTAAGTCTATATGGTTTCGAAGCTCTTGTAGCACTTTCAATATAGCTATTTGTTCTGCTTGGTTGTTTGAACACTTGCCATCCAATCTATATTTTAGTTGAAGACTAAGTGCTTCATGTTTGAACACCACTGCTGCAGCTCCAACCTTGTCCGCTATTTTACTCCCATCTGTGTAGATTCTGAATATGTAATTAGTGGCTTCCTCAGCTTCTGTGATTTCAGGAACTTCTGCAGGATGTTGCCATTTCCTTGGTGGTAAGGGTGCATCATAGTTGTTCCTTTCATGTATAGCCCTGTATAGTGCTATCTTCCCATTGATGGTTATGTCAATGGGTTCAATACCAGCTATGACACAGGAAGCATCATAAGATATTATTCTGTACCCTTTTATGATTTTAATGTTGAATAGTCTCTGTATTCTCTGTATTTTCCTTAGGTTCTTTTGGTTTTGTAGAGCAGCTCCCCAAATTGGGGCTCCATATGTTAATATTGGCTCTATGGCACCTTTATATATGGTGTGTAATGCTTTGTTTGCAAGCCCCCAGGTAAGTTTTGCAGTCTTGGATAATGAATGTGTCAGTTTTATTGCTTTGTCATGTAGATTAGCAACATGATGGTTGAATCTAAATCTTTTGTCAATATATATGCCAAGGTATTTGAGTATATCTACTTGTTCAATAACTTTGTTGTTAAGATAGATATGAATTGCTTCGTTGTTTACCTTTTTCTTCCTTGTTATCATTATGGCTTTTGATTTATACTCATTAAATTTTATTTTATTTTCTTTGGCCCATAATTCAATTTTCTTAAAATCCTGATTGGCAAAGTTTTCGGCATCAAGTGTACTCTTTCCCTTTGTCATGATTAAATTTTATTTTCTTTGGCCCATAATTCAATTTTCTTAAAATCCTGATTGGCAAAGTTTTCGGCATCAAGTGTACTCTTTCCCTTTGTCATGATTAGCAGATCATCTGCAAAAGCAATTACTTCTGTTCGCTTAGAGAATTCTAAGTTAAGCAGAGAATTATAGAGAATGTTCCAGTATCCAGGTCCGCAACACAATCCTTGTGGACATCCCCTCTTAGCTTGCTTTTCAATCTTGAACTCACTAGAGCAAAGACTGGCTGTTCTGTCTTTGAAATAGCTCTGGGATAGCTTGTATAAGTTGCTTGGGCACTTTACTTTTCTTAAATTGTTTAGTATTCCAGGCCACCAGGCAGCATCGAATGCACCTTTCACATCCAAACTTACTAAAATAATATACCCAAATTCATTTAAATTAATCTCCACAAATAATTTCATTGACATGGCTGCATCAGCTGTGCTTTTTTGGGCCATAAATCCATATTGCCTGGTATTAAACAGATTTCTTGAATTCATGTGGTGCTCAATTCTTTTAATCAAGAGCTTTTCTAAGATTTTCCATTTACATTTAGTAAGCTTATAGGTCTAAATTTTGTCACACATTCACTTTGTGTCTGTGTGTGTCTGTCTCTGTGTGTGTGTGTCTCTGTGTGTGTGTCTCTGTGTGTGTGTGTCTCTGTGTGTGTGTGTGTCTGTGTGTGTGTGTGTCTCTGTGTGTGCATGCGTGTGTGTGTGTCTGTGTGTGTGCGTGCGTGTGTGTATGTGTGTGTGTGCGTGTGTGTTCACTGGTTTCAAATAATGGGAGAACTGAACACAATGCCACCTTTGTAATATATGTTGTCCCACATGGAGAACTGCATACATTACATAAACACTGCCAAACTTATGTAAATAACATGTCATTTACTGTCTTAATATGAGGAATAGAGCCTTAAGCTGCAAAACATAACCAAGAATTTGGCATGATTCTGAAGAGAATCCTGAGTGTGCAGATTTCTGAAGTGGTAACATCCACCAGAAATATTTGCTTAAGTACTATAATCGGTATTACTAACTTTTACTAAACATTTTCCTTTCTTATCCTAACACAACACAGCCGTTGTGTATTACAACAGGAAGCTTGAAGAAAACCTTCAGGTTAGTGTGTTCTAGTCGCAACAATGTTGCTACTTAATTCATATGTTTTTAGTTCTACTCTGATTGTAAATTCTGACTAATCCTCTCCATTAGTAACCACAACACAATTCTGTTCCTGATCCTGAAAGTCTGAGTTCCTCTGAGATTGAGCCACACTAAACACTGTTCACACTATAAATGGCAGACACAAGCAACATGTCATTTCTAAAATTTCCTAGACATCTAGTCAAAAGAATGTGTTGGATTATAGAAATTTCAGGAGCTGTGTAAATATGAAAGATCTCTCTCATGTCACATTAGCATTATTTTCAACTTGTCCTTCAATCAAGTTGTCTCCACATCACCACTTTTATACAGACCTATAATTACCCAACAATAATTCCAAACAGATACAAGATTCTCTTGTCTAGATCATGTGAGTGAGTGAGTGTGTGGTGTTTTAGGGCCAGTCGACAACAAGGTCATTTGGGCCCGAAGTCAACGTTAAAACCTAAAAGCTGCACTAATTAAGCTAAAAAGGTAAAATAAAATAAAAACATTCAACTATTAAAAGTACATAAAAACTCATCCCAGTCCTATTAATTTAAAAGCTCTAAAATTAATAAATATAAAATACAAGTCAGACTTGTTTATTAAAACTGATTTTAAAAACAAACCGCAGTGCCTTATCCACGGCCACTGGGTCGTCACCTAAAACACCGTGCAAGTTAGTCCCCAAGCCCAAAAACTGGCGAACGCGGGTGTACTGCGGGCAATCCAGCAATACATACCGCATAGTGAGGCGTACTACACATGGAGCACACACAGGGGCCAGTTCCCCTCTTAACAAATGGCCATGAGTCGCTCGTGTGTGCCCAACTCTCAGCCGGGTGAGTATCACCTCGGCTCGCCAGTTATACCTGCAGGAAGTTAGCCAGGGTTGTACGCTCTCCTTTATTGCCCGGAGTTGTGTGCCTTCCAAAGCTGTCCAGGAGTGCTGCTAAGCAGATAGGAGTTGGCGACGGAAAAAACGTTGAACATCCTGGTATGGCACCGTAGTTGTTAAACTCCGGGGCAAACGGCAAGCAGACTTAGCAGCCGCGTACGCCTCCTCGTTCCCGGAAATGCCAACATGGCCTGGGGTCCAAGTAAAAACAAAATTGTATCCGCAACTGAGCATTTGCGAGATCTGGGCCTGTATTTTTAAAACAAGGGTGTGAGCGGCAGTGTGCTGTTGCAAGGTCTGAAGAGCACTTAGCAAGTCAGTGCAGACGATAAAAGAGCCAGGAGCTAACTTGCAAATAAAAAGGAGCAAATAGAACATGGCATACAGCTCTCCGGAGAAAACTGAAGTGGAGTCCAGAAGGCGAAATTTGTGAGCCTCACCGTTAATGAAGAACGTGCAACCCGTAGCGCTACCTAACTGAGAACCGTCTGTAAAGACCGGAACATAGGGTAACGGCCCAGTAGTTCGGCAAAAAGTTGTTGGAACACCGAATGTGGAGTAGCGAGTCTAGAGTTGCTTGAAAGAGCGAGATCGAACCACGCACGATTGAGCTGCCATGCAGGATAAGGGCAGATGGACGACCTCTTCACGCGAGGCATTCGGAGGCCATTCGAATGTAGGAGATCCCGAAATCTTATACCCATGGGACGTGTCCGAGAACCAGGGCGCATATAATGGTGGACTAAATCTGGACACAGAACTGGTTTAAAACAAGGATGATTGGGATAACTTGCCAACTTCGAGACGTATGAGCAGAGTAACAGCGACGAATAGGGAGTGGAAGTTCGCCTGAGTCTGCATACAGGCAGTCGACTCGAGTGGTGCGGAAAGCTCCTGTGGCAAGGCGGATACCAGTATGATGCACGGTGTCTAAAAGGCGAAGTTTAGAGGCGGTTGCTGCGCCATAAATAAAACTGCCGTAGTCCAGCTTGGACCGAACCAGAGAGCGGTACAGCCTCAACATTACCGTGCGATCGCCCCCGCAAGATGCTCCAGATACCTTCAGCACCCGAAGAGAACGATCACAAGAGGCTCGAAGGTGACGAATATGGTGCTCCCAGTTGAGTTGTCTGTCCAAGTAGAGGTCCAAGAACTTCAGGTGCGAGACAAATGGCAGGGGTGTGCCGTTCAAATGAAGATCAGGAGGCGGGTGAATACCTCGTAGGCGGTGAAAGTGGATACACTGTGTCTTCGCAGCTGAAAAGCGGAAGCCGGTTTGAAGCGCCCAAGCTGCTAGCTGGGTGATGGTCAGCTGCAGTTGGCGCTCAATGTGATCTATGTTGGCTGACCTATAGTATATTGCGAAGTCGTCAACATAAAGTGATGATGGAATTCCGCTTCGAACGGCACTAGTGATGCCGTTGATAGCTACGGCAAAAAGGGCGACGCTCAAAATCGACCCTTGAGGTATGCCCTTCTCCTGTATCCACTCCCGGGATATCGTGTTTCCTATGCGGACACGAAAACGGCGAAGTTTTAAAAAGTTGCATAGGAATTCGGGTAGATGACCACGCATACCGTAACCATGTAGGTTATGGAGTATGCTGTATCGCCAAGTGGTGCCATAGGCCTTCTCCAGGTCGAGGAACACGCCCACGGCATGCTGCTTCAGTAGAAAGGCATCGGAAATATACCCCTCAAGGCGTGTTAGATTATCGACACTTGAGCGATGGCGACGAAAACCGCATTGCAAGTTGGAGAGATGGTTATGTTTTTCTAGCCACCAATTTAACCGAGCGTTTATCATTCGCTCAAAGGTCTTACAGACGACACTCGTCAGGGAAATGGGGCGGTAGCTAGAAAGAACTGTGCGGTCCTTTCCGGGTCGAGGCATGGGGATGACAATACCCTCTCGCCAGGAGGAAGGGAAAACCCGCTCATGCCAAATGCGGTTATAGATGTTTAAAAGGAAACATAGCGCCTCAGATGGAAGATGTAGCAGCATCTGTCGGTGTACGTCATCGGGACCTGGAGAAGAATCCTTTGCTAACGCTAGAGAATGGGCGAGCTCGACAGCGGTAAAAGGTTGGTTGTACGGCTCGGTGCAGTCACTATTAAAATTAAGTGGTACCCGCCCCGCCTTTTCCTTAATAGGCAGGAAGAGAGCGTCATAGCGGGCAGTTTGGCTAGTAGCAGCAAATGTTGTAGCTAGGGTTTCAGCTATGTCCTGCTCGATGGTGCACATGGAAGCGTTGATGGCAAGGCCGGGAATTACCGTCCGGCGATACTTGCCATACATCCGCCGAACAGCTGACCATACTTGTTGGGTAGAGCTGCGCCGGGAAAGGGAAGACACATAGGCTTCCCAAGATTTACGCTTTGCGTTGCGCAGTATAAAACGTGCCCAAGCGCGAGAACGTTTGAAGGCGACGAAGTTCCCTTCCGTCGGGTGCCGCTGAAAAACGCGCAAAGCACGTTTGCGTGCTTTGACAGCCAAACTGCATTCCTCAGACCATCACGGTACAGAGATACGACGTGGTGTAAATAAACCTCGAGGAACGCTGGATTCTGCAGCGAGCAGGATCGAGCAAGTAAAATATTCGACCATTGCATCGATGGTGTCGAAACCATCGTCGATGAGATGTATGAGGGAATGGAACTTTCCCCAGTTAGCTTTGGAAATAATCCAGCGAGGATGTCGAGAAGGTACACGTTGGCGGCCAGAAAAATAAATGTTAATGGGGTAATGATCACTGCCAAAGAGGTCGGAAAGTACTGACCACTCAAGTAGTGGTACTAATGACGGACTGCAGAAAGAAAGGTCTAGTACGGAATGTGTACCATAAGTGGATGATAGGAATGTCGGGTCACCAGTATTTAGCAGAAGCAGGTCAGACTTATCGAAGACGTCTACGAGGAGGCATCCACGGGCATCATCAGTGTCTGATCCCCAGAGCGTGTGCTTGGCATTCAAATCTCCCAAACGGAGTAGTGGTGAGGGGAGCTGAGCCAATAGAGCTAGAAGATCCCGCTCTGGAACTATACTGAGCGGCGGAAGGTACATGTTGCAGATGGTAAAACTGATGCTCTCCAGCTGTATCCGAACGGCCACAGCTTGCAATGGTGTGGTGAGAGGAACTTGGCGGCGGAGATGTTAGGCGCCACTAAGGTAGCAACGCCACCGCTTGCACGCATACCTGCAAGAGAATCGCTTCTAAATGCCGAAAAAGAGTGAAGATGTAACGAGTGATTGGGATGTAGGTGGGTTTTCTGGATACAAATAATTGACGGTGACCGTTGAGAAACTAAATGTTGTAGGTCTTGAACCCGAGCTCGAAAACCATTGATATTCCACTGGATTATTTCCATAGAGTTTTTAACGGGCCGTTTTAACCTTTTTCTTGACCTTGGCTGACTTGGGCCCTACGATTCGAAAATCGTTAGCCTCCTGTGACTCCGTTGATGTTCGGGAGTCAGAACTCCTACGGCTTGTAGAACGAGACCGGGATCTAATAGAAGGCGAGCGACTTCGCGATCTATGTTGTGGCCGGGATCGGTTTTTCACATTTACTACCGGATTGTTGTTACTCGCTGATGGCTTGGTGGCTGGAGTCTGTACGGCTGAAACGGAGGTAGTGCTGGTGGATATACAAGCAGTCTGAGACGTGGGTTTAACGGCTAGAAAGTCAGTCTGCGTGGATGCGTGGGCGACAGGGACGTGTTGAACAGCAACAGTGGTATTAGGAGTACGGCGAGCTGCTAATGCATATCCAGTAGTAGTAGTAGTAGTAGTAGTAGCAGGAGCAGCAGCAGGAGCAGCAGCAGTAGCAGTAGCAGTAGCAGTAGTAGTAGTAGTAGTAGTAGTAGTAGTAGTAGTAGTAGTAGTAGTAGTAGTAGTAGTAGTAGTAGTAGCAGCAGCAGCAAGCTTTAGTTCAAAGCGCCGTCGTACCTCTGGAAAAGTCAGGTGTTCTTTTACACGTAGCTCCTGAATACTTTTTTCGTCCATGAATCTAGGGCACTGTCGCGAGCTGGAGGGATGACTACCGCCACAGTTCACGCAACAAGGTGTTCGACTGCAGTTTGGGTCGTCGTGTTTCGGTAGGCCACATTGCTCACAAAGACCCTGGTGCCTTGAGTCTATACCAGGACATAAGTTCCACAGTTACATCTCTTTATTATTATTACATTTCTTTAGATTGGAACATTATTACATTTCGCAGATTACCTATATCTAAACTAACTACTACTAACCTACTAAGCTATCTAACCTATAGCAGCCGGTTTGCCAGCTGCTTTACATATATCTTTAATCTATATCCTAAGCTGGCAGTTCTACTCTATTACAAAACATTCTAACTAGTTAAATTAATAATACATGTGGATGAAAAACTGTTTACTGCCAGCACTTTCTACCAATCTGCTATCTATCAATTTAATTTCAACAATTGTTGTCTCTAGCTATCTTCGCTATCAGATGAGCTCCGTGTGATGATCTGTTGTGGCTGTCCCCTTCTCCTCTCAGCCCATTCTTGACGTCCTGTTGTGGTCCGAAGTTGCCTACGTCTATTCATGGATTGATCGCCCTGTTCTGGCCTGAGATCTGCGCCATTTCTATCCTCTTCTTCGACGTGGGTACTTATTTCTTGTTGCCTTATTCTTTGTGACCTTCTTGGTGATTCGTCCTGGTTTTGGTGTTGCTGCTGATGTATTGCGTCCGTTATTTGCATTTCCGCTGGTCTTCTGTACTCCTCCATGACTATTTTCGATATCTTTGCCACCATTCTGTGCACTATACACAAATCCTCGTGACTTCTTACGATGTGCCAAACTGCTTTTCCTGCTAGCATTGCGCGTTCCTCTTGTACCTCATCGTTGTATTTCGTACATTCAAAGATCACATGTTCGGGGTTGCCTACTATATCACATGTATTACATTTATCACTTTCCTTGCTTCGAATCTTCGCAAAATATGTATCAAATGGGCCGTGTCCTGTAATATATTGAATGCTCTCCTTAGTTGGTGATATGGTGATACGGTGGCTTCGAGACGCCGAAGAGGAAACATCGCTTGCGAGCATCTAGAGCATTGGAGTCATCATTTGCCGCCATCGGGAGGGACCTTCGGGAAGCTCCCGGCAAACCTCCAGAGGAGAGCAGCAGCAACAGCGTGCGAGCGAGCGACTGACAACCTAATAGAAAACACACCATCAGAGCAGACAGGGAAACACAAGGCCACAGCCAACACCGAAAGGTGGTTTCAAAGGCGCTTAATTGTCCGGTCCTCTGTGTTTCACGCAGTTTTGCAGCCTGTACTGCCAGGTAAGTTAATAGCCTAAGGTTAGCTGTAAACTGCACCTTGGTGCAGGGCAAAATGCCCACACCAGGAGAGGGTTCTGACCAACCCACCACCCATCCCTCATCGAAACATCCATCACAGGATGCCAAACCAAGCACCAGCACTGGTGTGACTCACCCTGTAGACAGGGTAAAAACCACTGCTACAGGAACCAAAAGGCAGCGCCGACAACGCAAAGAGGGCGGAAATGGCGCTGTAAAACGTTTGGCTATAGCCGAACAGGCCACCAACCAGGGCCCTTCCCGGGATAAAAATTCTCGTTCAGGCCAAAACTCATCAAACGACTCCTCAGATTCAGAAGGAGAATATTTTCACGGAGCTGCGGCTCCAGAGATTTCGTCCTCCAGGATGGAGGAAGAGGACTTCCAGACCAGCTCCTCGGACGTCTCCACAGACGTCGATGACGCAGAATTCCAGGAGGTAACCTCAAGGAGGAAGAAGGGACAGTCAAACGTCCTGAAGACTGATGCTACCAGCCAGCCAACCCCACCTAAGCGGCATATTCCTCCCATCATCGTGGATGATTTCCGGGGGTCGGTAGGCTTCCTAAAGGAAGTAATGCCGTCCCTCTCGAATAAATGCGAGGTGACGAGGAGGAAGAGCCGCTTTGTTTTCAAGGCGACAACCATAGAGGACTACCAGCTGCTCCTCAGGGCACTCGAGGGGAAGAAGATCCCCTACTTTACCTTCGGCCTGGACAAGGCACGTGACTTAAAAAGGGTGATCAGAGGATTACCAGTGGATACACCGGTAAGCGAGATCACCGATGACCTCACCCGACAGGGTATAACACCGCGCTTGGTCAGGCAGCTGACCAAGCCAGGACCACAAGGTCAGCCTGGCCCCATCCCCATCCCTCTCTATCTGGTGATAGTAGAGCGGTCCAACGACCCGGAGGCAAAGATAGATAGCGTCAAAACTATTTGTTACCTCCGGGTAAAGGTCGAGGCCGTCAGGAGTTCTGGCGGCCCTCCTCAGTGCCACCATTGTCTGGGGTTTAACCACTCCAGCAGGTTTTGCCGCAGAATGCAGCGTTGCCTGCGTTGTGGAGGACCTCATGACAAGGAGGCTTGTCCGAGGTCGCTTACCGATGCGCCCACTTGCGCAAACTGCAAAGGTGAGCATATTGCCTGCTATGGCGGCTGCCCAACAAGGAAGGCGGTTATAGCTGCCAGAAGACCGGCACAGGAAAGAACACTTCAAAGAGCGCCAGCCAGGGAAGAGACCAGGGCTCTCCCTTCCTCAGTCTCCAAGGCTACGACATCCAGCAGGCAGCCACCAAATGAAGACCGTCAGCAGGTTGAACGGCGCCCATCTTTTGCTGAAGTTGTGCAAAGATCCTCTGACACCCCAAAACAGTCTCGTGGGAAAACACAAACACCCACACAGAAACACAAACAGACACGGGCCCCAGCCCCAAAAAGCGCAGCTTCCAAACCAGACCTCAATGAGAGGAGACTATCTCGCCAACCCGAGAACCCGACTGTGGTGGTGGCGCATAGCGAACCTATGCCCCCTAGACAGTTGAGGGACGAAAGGGCTCGAGGTAGGCCTGCTCCCCTTAGGTCATCCTCCCCAGCCAACACCAACATAGTGCCCTCTACCATAAGCTCCACCCAACTAACGGCTTCCCTGGATCTCACGGAGATGTTTAGGTGGTTGCAGAATTTGCTGCAATCACATGGACAAAAGATCTGTGAGATCTTAGTGAAGTTCTTCTGTGCCTCAGACCCGGCAAGCAAGATGCTGGCTGCAATGGAGGGACTTGCCCTACTATCAACTGGTATCCAGCAATCACAGAATGGCGAATCGAACTAGGTCTCGTACCTCTTTTCGCTTCGCATTCTGGAATGCGTGTGGCCTGGTTGATCAGGGGGGCGAGCTATTGCAGTTCGCTCGAGCAAATGCCCTAGACGTCATCTTAGTCAGCGAAACGCATCTCCGTCCAGACACCCGTTTCCGCATCCCGGGCTACATTTGCCATCGCACGGATCGCCAAGGCCGCCCTGGCGGTGGTACAGCGGTACTTGTCCGGCAAAATGCAGTCCACAAACCCATCCAGCTCCCTCCTCTTCAAACCCTAGAGGCCACGGCAATCTGTCTTGACCTTGGCGGAACTGAGGTCCTAGTTGTCTCTGTGTATCACCCCCCCCCCCAACCGGCAGTTCGTTCCAAACGACTATCTATCTATCCTAAACTTACACCCAAGTGCTATCATGGCCGGGGACTTCAATGCAAAACATCAGCGTTGGCATTGTGGTCGTCGGGCAGATGCAAGAGGCAATCAAATCATTCGCCTAATAGATGGAGACCCACAGCTTCAAGTGCAGGGTCCCTGGCAACCAACGCACTACCCGCGAGGTGGAGGACTGCCATCAGTCATTGACTTCGCAATCACAAAGCATTTTCCATTTCATCTCACACTTACGTCACTAAACGCACTTCATTCTGACCATAATCCGGTGCTGACAGAAATCAACACTAGGGTTGCCAGTCATGACACCTCGCTTCAAACGCGAGAAGTCGATTGGGAAGGCGTAAGGAGCTGCCTCCGCACTTCCATTCCACCGAACCCAAAAGTTACAAACATCCCAGACATTGAGAGGGCAATCTCATCATTCACCTCTATCCTGACGCGAACTGCCAAAAATCTAACAGTTCATGGACCTGCACCTCTTCATCCAGACGTTCTTCCTTTAGACATCACCCTTCTTATCCGCCGCTCCTGGGCGGCACGGAGACTGTACCAGCGACACCGCACGCCACATAATCGCGCGCTCTTGCGACGTTTACGTCGACTGGTCAGGGTCCGACTGCGTGAGCACAAGGTGCAAGCGTGGGAGGACACAATGGCCAGACTGCGCGTTGAAAATGGCGACGTGTGGCGTATCGCCAGGACCCTCAGGAATCGCAAAGGTCAATACACCTCACCCATCCATGGCACCCAAGGCCTCGCCTATGAACCCCAAGCCAAAGCAAATGCGTTCGCTGACTATCTTGAACGCACCCTATGTCCGAGAGAGGACCCCCAGGACGACATCTTTTCCGAACGCGTTCGTAGGGAGGTACGCCGATTTTTTCGACGTCCTCCCGAGGACGCGGAACGACTTCCCGTCATTCGCCCCAGTGAAGTCCAGGGCGTACTCAAACGCCTCAAACCAAACAAGGCGGCGGGGCCGGACGGGCTGACACCCCTCATGCTTCGTCACCTTCCCTTCAATGCCGTTCTTTTCCTAACCAGGATCTTCAATATGTGCATCACCTTGGGGCACTTTCCTCGCGAGTGGAGAGAGGCTCGGGTGATATGTATATTGAAGCCTGGGAAGGATCCTGTACATCCTTCCAGCTACCGATCCATAAGCCTCCTTTCTACCCTCTCGAAGGTATTCGAAAGGTTAATCCTAACCCGAATGACTCCCATCTTGGGAGATGTTCAAGCTATTCCTGACCACCAGTTCGGATTTCGTCCTGGGCACTCGACTACCCAACAGCTGCTACGTGTGGTGGAGACAGCGGCCCTGGGTTTCCAGGAACGCGCCTTCACGGCAGTGGTATCTTTGGATGTCGAAAAGGCCTTCTCCACGACATGGCATGCCGGTCTGATCTTCAAACTTATCCAACTGGGGCTACCTACACAGCTAATCAACATCATACACAGCTTCCTCAGGCACAGATCATTTAAAGTCACAGTAGCGGGGAAAACATCTACACTGAGACCCGTGAGAGGCGGAGTCCCCGAAGGCTCTGTACTATCCCCCACACTATTCAGTGTTTTCATGGCAGATTTTCCAACTCAACCACAGGTCGAAATGGCACAATATGCTGACGACGTGTTGTTGTTCTGCAAAAACAGACATATACTCAGAGCCTTCAACCCAATTCAGAGACACCTCCGTCTCACACAAGAATGGTGCAGGCGTTGGCGGATGTCCGTTAATCCGGACAAAAGCCACGCCATTCTTTTTACGAGGCGCCACACCCCCGCTGACCGACCAAACTTCCACTTCAGGGGCCGAAGGATAGAGTGGACTAATTCCATCAAGTACCTGGGCGTTCAACTTGATAGAGGCCTAACTTTCCGCGGACACATCAGGGAACTATCGGCACGGGTGCAGGGGGCTATTGCCTCTCTGTAACCAATGCTGGGTTCTCGCTCGATGCCAGTCCGCTTAAAGCTACACCTCTTTTGAGCGCTGATAATCCCACTCATGTTGTACGCCTGTGAAATCTGGGGCATGGCTGCCGATAGCTGGATAGCATACCTTCAGCGTGCACAGAATAGAGGACTCCGATCCATCTATTCTGTGGGCCGTTCTTTTCCCGTGAGGTTACTTCACGAAGCTTCCCTTCTCCCATACGTGGAGGACGAAATTAGACGCCGGGCAACAAAATTTTACGATAAAATTCCAGCTCATAGAAGCGCCCTGGTTCGGTCTCTAGGAGACTACGACGCTGCGAGCCGCCGATTCAGGCTTTACCGGGTACCCCGTATGGCTTGCGGGCATCCGAGGTAACAAAGGAGTTAATCCTTACAGCAGCATAAGCTAAATTACAAATCTCCAAAAGAGCTGTTTGGCTACTAAATTTACCCCATTTTTAGAAAAAATAAAACACCATGGTGTAAACAAAAAAGCGGTTTGGCATCCTGTACAAAATTAAAGAGGAGCAAAAAGCTACCTCAACAAAATTTTCTTCAACAAAAAACATAACATCATCCTACAAACATCAAAATTAACAACCTGCGGTCAGACCCAAAACCTGGGTGGGTACGCAGCAAAAACCTTCTGGCTGTTAACAGCCTGTCAGTACACGACTTGGACTTGGACTTGGTGATACGGTTAATCTTAATCTCTCTCTTATGCTGGGGAATAGATCATATACTCTTCTACCTTTCTCCGCTTGATTCCATTCTTTTTGCCATTTGTCTATTAAAATTTTTCTTGCCTCTCTCCTTGTATTGCACGGTCTTCCTAAAATTTTGATGACCTGTTCTTGGTCTTGTTTTTTCATCCAATACATTATTGCCCGCAATTTTACCGTTAAGTCAATCGGCCATATGGCTAGAATCACTAGTAAGGCCATCGTTGGAACTGTTTTAATTAATCCCATACACCTTATTAAAGTTTGTCGTTGAGTACTCCTCAGTCGTTGTACATTTTTCACTAGGCTAGCTCTATGCGACCAAACACTAGATCCATATCCTATTATTCCTGTTAGTATAGCTGTGTGATATGTCCTTGTTGCTGCTAGTGGAATTTTATATTTATATTGAGCCGTCGTTGCTAGCTTCATCATCGTTTTTCCGGCCTTGTCTGTGACTTTCTCTATATGCTTATCAAAGTGTAATTTCTCATCCAAGTTTATTCCCAAATACTTAAAAACACTTTCTCGTCGTATATTGGTACCATTTACTTTAATGAGGGGATTTCTTTCTAATTTTCCTTTTAATAGCATATAAGCAGATTTATGAGGTGCTATTTGTAATTTTACTTCATTACACCATTCTTCTAACAAAGTCACTACACTTCGAGCTTTTCTTTCAATTTCCCTTCTATTATTTGCCTCGATCATAATCATAAGGTCGTCGGCGTAGGCTATAACATCGAAGGTATCCTCATGTTGTGCAATCCTTTCCAGTATTGGTTCCGTCATAATGTCCCAAAACAAAGGGCCTAATATTGATCCTTGTGGACAACCTTTGCTTATTTCTTTTGTTACCATATCATTCTCTCCTTTTAAATATACTCTCCGATCTCTACAATAATCTAATAAAGTATTATATATGCACCTTGGATAATTATTTTCTCTCATGATTTTAAAAAGTTCTGGCCACCATAAATTGTCAAAAGCACCAGATATATCAAAGAACATGGACAGCACATATTTACTGGAACTTATAGAAACATTTTTAATTGCACAGTTTATTGCATCCTCTGTAGATTTACCCTTTCTAAACCTGAATTGTTTTTCTGTTTCTCCAATCATTAGTCTATATTCAGTTATTCTCTTCAGCAACAACTTTTCTTGTAGTTTGCCTAAAGTATTTAACAGACAAATCGGTCTATAGGATTTTGCATATGTAGCTTCCTTATCTTTGGATTTTCTCAGGATTACGACATTGGCCTCCTTCCAGATATATGGAATTCTTCCTTCCACTAGACATTGATTTATGAGCCTACACATATGCATCGATATAAGAGGTTCTAACTGCTGCAACACTTCAGATTGAATACCATCTGGTCCCGGGGCTTTGCCTATCCTTAGCTCCTTAATTGCTATTTTTACCTCTTGTATATCGAAAGGATATACTACCCTATCGTTTAAGTAATATTGATTTATCTGTTGTTTTTTAATTCGATGTATAACTTCATCATTCTCGACCCTTTCATCTGGTAGTAATCTTTCTAGTAAGAGGTGTGCAGATTCTTTCCAATTTTTAGTAAAGTGTCCATTTCCTTTACTTATAGTTGACAGAACTTCGGGAGCCGCAATCTTTTCCATAACTAATTTATACGGAACACCCCATACATTTTCATTTAGAGTTTCTTCTACCATCGTATCCCATGATTTCTCCTAGTATCTTTTAGTTTCTGTTTGTATCTATCTTTTAGCTGTTGATATCTTAAAAGATTAAAATTCCTTTCATTTGCTGTTTTACTTTTTTGGTAGACCTTCCATGCCTTTCTCGCCTTCCTTCTAAGGTCCTGTAGTTGATCGGTCCAAATTACTGCTTCTTGCATCCTACACTTGTTTTTGGTTAGACCTTCGTGCATGGCATACTGTATCCTTTCTGTTAACATTTTGGCCTGGGCATCAATGTTCAGTTGCTGTATTTCCACTGGTATAATAAAATTTTCTCTAACTTTGCACCAGTTTGCATTTTTAATCTTGTATAATTCTCTGCCTCTCCTAATTTGTGTATCATATAGCCCTTCATAATCTATGTCAAAGTATATCAGATTATGATCACTAGAGGTTATTTGCTGTGTTACAATCCATTTCCATATTTTATTATAAATATAACCTTTGGCTAATGTAAGATCAATATTTTCGTAAGCATCTGCACGATTCATAAATGTGTAAGGATTATTCGGTTGATTTACAATCTGCATATTATACGTTGTAATCATTTCTTCCATTTTTAATCCTTTTAAATCTGGATTTCTGCTGAACCACAATTTTGACTTCGCATTAGCATCCATTGTATATATTATAGCTGCATCAAAATATGCTTGCAAAATCTCCTCTGTCTTACTGATGTGTATTTCTATATCATCCATAAATTGGTAATAGTGGTTACAAAGTATGAAGTCTATACCCTTAGTTTGTATCTGTACACAGTTTACATGTTTGTCACAAAATTGAGATATTTTGGTTGCTTGTATGTTTTTATTGTTAATCAAAATCATTGCTTGGGGATTTTCCCCGTCATATATCTTACGTGCAGTTGCAGCCATGTGTAACGGTTTTCCCCTAAGTGTATATGGTTCTTGAATACAGGCAATATCCAGAGCCATTTCGTTTACAATTTTCCTCAATTCTATCATTACAGTCTTTGATCGTTGTGCATTTATCTGTGCTATTCTTATATTATGTACTCCTACCATTTCACTAATTCTTGTACTAGCCATTTAAATAGATATATTTATTTGTTGTCCATAATCTGTTCGAGCTATAAGCCTCTCAAAATGTATCCTAAACAACGAGCATTCCTTTCCATGTTTACAGGGGGCTTCTTCTTTAAGCTTATGATCTGGGTATCTTTGTTTTTAAAACTTCCTCCTTTCTGCACAGGGGATACATATTGCTGGTTGATTCTTTTTATCCATTCATTTTTGCTGTGATCCTCTTCACCGCAGTGAGCACAAACAACCTGATCTTTTGTACAGTATTTTGCCACATGACCAAAGTTCTGGCATTTCATGCATGTTGCAACAACTACATAATCTTTTGCATTTACTGCTTGAAAGCCAAGGTAAATTTTCTCTTTTTTAAGAATTAGCCTCCGGACGTATGGTGAAACATCCATAACATGGTGAACCGTATTAGCATTTCTTGGACCAGTTTTGAACCTCATGTTTACTTGTTGATTGAATTTTTCCCATGACATCTCCTCCTCAAAGTTTTGGTGATACATGTTTTCTTTGATTGTTTCCTCTTTTTCGCTTGATATTACATCATACAGAATTATTAGCGGGTTCCTCTTTTTCGGTAATTCCACTTTTAATTTCATTTTCTTCAAACCTTCATGATTTAGCAGCTTTTCAGCGTCTTCAGTAGTTTCTGTTTCCAGAATAACATTTCTTTCTGTTCTTTTAATATTGCATATTTTAACCTTACCTTTTGTTGGTATGACAGTTGTAGTTACTATATATTGTACTACTTTAGTATCTTTTACTTCAGTTGATGACACAAATATCGTACATTTTTGTTTCTGCAGAACACGTTCAACTTTGACTGTATTATTGTCAACATTTCTAGTAGTTATATCGGCATAAGACATCATTGGTACTTGTTTCTTTTCATCTTTGTATACTTGCAACTTTGATTTAAGATTGGTACACGTGACCTTAGTATGTCCGAACCGCTGACATTGGAAACAGCGCATGGGGTTCGGGACATACTGGCGGACGCTCGCACGTTCATAGCCGCAATAGATGTACTCGGGTAACTTAGTCCCAGCAAAAGTTAGAAAAACCATACGTAATGGTAAGACCCAGGAATTGTATGATCAAACAAAAATGTAACACTAGTTTTAAGACATCTGTAACAAAACAATGTAATCAATGAAAAAGCAATAAAGTTAAAATAAGACTTGCGGACTACACTTGGGCTTAGACTCTAGACGCCCAAATTAAGAATGCAGATCTTATTTTTTTAATTTTTTTATTTTTTTACTCCTTGCCATCTTGTTTTCGTGTTAGCCGGTACGCCTGGCAAACAAGTTGATCAGAGAGGCAACTTACTATCTCTTCATTCGCAAGACCATCGAAGCTGGAGGTGGTGACTACCCCTCTACAGGTGTTAAGAGTTTTGTGTGGGGCTACCCGGATCGGGTAGTAGCCGAACAAAGTCGCCTTTTGCAGTTTTCGAGATTGGTCTGCATTTGTGCTCTCCAATAGTAAGGTGCCGTCTCGGAGGCGCGTCGCATTCTTAACAGGGCCACTGATCTTATCTAATTCACGCTTTATGTAAAAAGGACTAATATCTTTAAACGTTTTGCCATCACATGCCAAGGTCATCACTAAATACGGGTCGGTGAAAGAGGTTTTGCGCGGCGACATGATATAGACCCCCATCCGGAGCCGTCGGCGTCAGCCTGCCATCCGGGTGTTAAACAAAGAAAGACACCGAATCTTCACGGTCTGTGCCGTCATGGGGACCCCACCCATGACCGATCTCATTTGTACCTCAGAAAAGCTACCCTTCAATATCCACTGCTTGTCCGTATGGGTGAACCGTTCACCACGCACACCCCGGCTTTATGCCCCTACCACAGGAATAACCGCCTGTGGCTCCCCACTTTAGGCCGCGCTGCGTATAATAGGCACACGCGGATTCAGGGGACTTGTGGTTGATTACACCGGGGTTCCGTCAGCGGTAACACGTCCGGTCCGTGATACTAACCCAACGGCACACGGCCGTCGGGAGATTAACAAAGACCGGGCCCTCAAGGAGCTACGTGGGTGTACTTGACGGTGTGGACGGGCTCCGCACCTAATGCTACACATAGGGGCAGTGCGAAGGGTCCGCTCAACCTTCACTTTTGAGACCTCCGGAGAGCACACATGTCGGAAGCCGCGCTGAAAACCGTGGGACAGAACCACGGAGATAGGAGAGATCCCTGCTGGTGAGACAGGAATTATAAACCTAAGACCTTACGTGCTAATAATAATAATAATAAAAAACTAGAAGAAGAAGAAGAAGAAGAAGAAGAAGAAGAAGAAGAAGAAGAAGAAGAAGAAGAAGATGAAGATGATGCTTACTGAACAGCAGTAGCAAAACGTGGCGCAGTTGATGGAGATGAAGGGGATGAATTGAGGGTGAGTGGATAGGGACCCCGGGATCGCCAATCCCGTACCTACCGTAGTAGGTCCCTGGGGAAAAATACCAGAGCCTCTTCTGCCAGTTTTCGGGGCTACTGATGGGCCTTCTCGGCAGCCGTAGCGGTCTTGGGGTACACCAAGGCCCCGTCGTACATCGCCCCATCAGTCAATCCCCTACTTCCTGTTGCCCACCCCTCGGGACGAGGACCGCAGAGGTTGGATTTTGAGGGGCTCAGATCATGTGTCCCCACTAATATTTCCTATCCCAGTTCACCATGATAATTATCTGGCTAAATGAAAATGTATTCCTTTTACTAGCACATATCATTTCCCAGCTCCATTCCTTTTAAAATATATTAACAGCCTTCATTTTATGTGCAAATTATCCTTTCTCTGTCCCAGTTCCTTAAAAAAATATAAATAATAAATCTAAAATAAAAATAATCAAATAATAACTATGTCACATTGATGTGACTAGCTGTAGTTGTAACATTCTCTTTAGACATTTGTATGTGGCAACACATGGATGAACTCAGTGCATCGTACCATAGGTGGCAGGGAACTAACAACTGAGGAACATTTTTTCAAAACTCGATAGATGCACAACATACATTTCTGAGAAAAACAGTTTCTTCTATTTATTGGCAATACTAATTGGTTAGCACAGCAACTATATTAATCATTCAATTCTCCTTTCTGAAACTGTCTCAATGCATGTGAAAAGAAACAAATAGCATAATTTAACTAATGCAAATTTGTGGTATGAAAATGCAGAGTTTTTTCAAAAACCGATAGATGCTGATTAACTTTTCTGCATGGGCGAGATATTAACAATAGAAGTTTTGCTATTTTTGTCATTTATTGTTTTTGTTACTTTTTATTTATTTTCACCTTTTCATAATACATAATGTATTATACAACAAACATGTTAATGATTATAAGCATTATTTTATTAGGTATAAACTTAGAAACTAAGTACTCCTACAATCACAATAACAATATAAGATTTTGTTTTATTTACATAACATACTGAATACAAAGAAATTTCAAACAATATGAATAAGTCAGCTTTAACCTTTATTGGTATCTTCTAGTACATCTTCATAAAATTCTTTTGCAGTTTCTGGAATTTCAAAAGATTTAGCTAGATTTTGAACATCCTTTTCCTTATCTTTGCTCACTCTATTAGGAGGCATGTAACTGTATCCATGTATGTATGTAAATGCGGGAACATTTTTTATTCTTCTTCAGGAAAGCAATAAGCATGAACATCATCACACTACTCTTGTTCTGACAAGAGCAAGAGTCTGAAAATAAGCAAATGGTAGAAGGAGTATTGCTGGACATCCTATCTTCCAGTTCCCACAAGAAGTGGTGCAAAGCTGAGGGAACCTGGTTGCAGTCTTTAGCAGTCTTTATACAGCTATAATGTTTATTGTGGACAAGTCTAATCCAGTTAAAAACAGTCAGGTACATGAACATAACACCAGAACCAATATGAATTACTATAGAGATAGTGTAATTAAAACTGTCACTCAAAAGGATGTACATATACTAGGAATTAAGCTTTTCAATAAACTGCCATCTGATATTAAATGAATAGCTAGCATCTCAAAACAGCAGTTTAAATGGAAGTTAAAGGCTTTCCTCATAAATAAATGTTTATATAACTTAAATGAATTATGACATTGCAGCTTTAATTATACTTGAAAGTGATAAATTCATTAAGCTGATTAAGGGATCATGTGTAGAATTAGTTTCTAATGCTGTAATTGACTCTGTAAATTAGATTCTAATGTTGTAGAATTGACTATGTACAAGTAGTATTAATGATGAAATATTGACTATGTCAGAAATTGTAACCAACAATCTATTGACAGTATTTATTTGCTTTTTCTACTTTAGACTTTTGTTGGATCTTGTATCTGTTACACTTTTTAGTCTTATGTAACTTTTTATATTTATCTTTGTATCTTGAACTGACGTGTCCTATAACATAGGTGTTATGTTCCAAAGGATGAAATAAATCAATACAAGATTCAGTTTCCAACCATGTATACAAGAAAATGTTGTCTTTGTTTGAGGTTTTAGATGGAATCATTATGCATAGATTATACAGCCATTCCTGCCCTGCATAGAATCACTAACAGAAAAATTAGGCTGTGGTTGATTCTGCTGTATATCAAAGAAATAGTTGGAAATAATCATTTCTTTCACACTAGCCTTGTGTAGGCTAAGGTTTGAAGGAGTAGAGCCAGACTGAAAAATTCAATGCCATAGCCGGGATTTGAACCATGGATCTCCCGCTCTCCGTACGGTTGCTCTAAACCACTGAGCTACTATGGCCAACATGCCAACATGACATTAAATTCTCCAACTGACTCGTATATTTCCCAGTAGACCACGAGGGGTTCTCATATGCTATGAGACACACACCTTTACTGACCTTTTGTGTGTTATTACCACCCAATCTCAGTACTTCTGACTTTCTCAATTATTCTAGAAAAACTAGTACATTTAAAACTAATAACCGACCTTGAAAATGCTAACATTTTTAACAGCTCATAGCATGGATTTAGAAAAAAATTATCAACGCTGCACTCGTGGATTTTGTAAACAAGTAGCAAAAAATTTGGACGAAAAAAGACAAACTGCTGCCCTAATTTGTGATATATCTAAAGCGTTTGACTGTGTAAACCACAAAATATTAATAACTAAACTACACCAGTACGGCATAAGAGACACAAACTTGGAATGGTTCAAATCATATTTAGAAGGCCGTAAACAGAAAATTATAGTGGAGAGCAGTTTTGGTCCTATACATACAAAATGGGATTCCACAGGGTTCCGTACTGGGTCCACTACTTTATGTAATTACATGAATGATCTTTCAGTTACAGTCAGCGGACAACCAATATTTTATGCTGATGACACATTATTTTAAGCGGGTCAGCTATTGATAATTTAAAAACAAACATTGACCAGGCCATAAAACAATTGGAAGCATGGTTTACATGCAATGGTCTGAAATTAAATAAAACTAAAACTGAAATTGTACATTTTAAGACTACAGTAGAAAACACACAAAGTAACTCGTTAACTTCAGCTACCTCAAAACAAGCAAAACTTTAACAGTTATTTATAGATCAATGCCTTAAATGGACTAAACAATTAAATTACATAGAAAAAAAAATTAAATACTGCCTGTTTCAACATGTCCTGCTTGGCACAGATTTCAAATTTAGAAACAAGAAAAATTGCATATTACAGTTACTTTCACTCATTACTTGCATATGGAATAACTGTATGGGGAAACACAAGACTCTGACAGACTTTTCCAAATTCAAAAGAAAATCATACACATAATAAATAACCCATTCAAGTATCCTGCAGACCACTTTTTAAAACATTAAGAATTTTCACGCAACCTTGCCTCTATATGTATAATCTAGTTCTATATGTACACAGTAATTATAACGGTTTTCTAAAAAATCAACATCATCATGATCATAACACAAGAGGAAAAAGAGATATAAAATACCCTACTCATAGGTTAGCACTGCTCGAGAAAAGTCCACAATATATCGAGATTAAAATATATAATAAATTGCCACAAACAGTTAGGGAAATTCAAAAACAAAATCTTTTTAAGAAAACAGTCAAAAGTTTATTCAACAACAAAGCACATTATTCAATTCAGGAATAAATGGATGATGCACTGTGATCTCAATGTTATCTTAGTGTCTGTTCAACTTTAGGAAAACTATATACTCTAGAATTTGTACATAATTAATATTCTCTTGCTTTATTATACTTTGTAACACATTGTATTGTAAATATTGTAGACTTATTAATTTTTAGATGAGTCGTATTTATTACACATCTGCTTCACTTTCATAAGAAAGTAGACTTATTTCTGATCTTAAAGTTAAGGTTTAAAATTTTGACGAGTCACCTATTACGAGCGCCTCCTCAACTATGTAAGTGTAATGTGACGAATAAAGTATTGTATTGTCGCAACTTACTGTGCTGTAAGTACTTAAGTCCCAGGCTTCATAGTTCAATCACTATGTATTTTAGGTAAATTGATGGAAATAATCATTTTATATACAAGTCAGTTGGAGAATTTAATGTCATTTCGGCACATTGGCTATAGTAGCTCAGTGGTTTAGAGCAACCGCATGGAGAGCGGCAGATCTGTGGTTCAAATCCCGGCTATGACATTAAATTTTTCAGTCTGGCGCTACTCATTCAAACCTCAGGCTATACATGGCTAATGTGGAAGAAATGATTATTTCCATCAATTTACCTGAAATACATAGTGGTTTAACTATGAAGCCTGGGACTTAAGTACTTACAGCATATGAGCTGAATATTTCCTGGCGGCGTATATGTTCTACACGTTCTCGGGCTTCGAGCCAGGTAAGCAGATGTTGAGACATTGACGTTTCGGGAGCTTACATCTCTCCCATCATCAGGATGTTGAATGACTTAGGGCTGGGGTGACCCATATATATATATATATATATATATATATATACTGGTCGCCAAGAGATGCTGGGCTACAATTTAGTGCAGCATGGAATTCTGCATTAAAACTCGAAAAAGAGAGACTCAGGAAACACAGATCTGGCTTACTGAGCAGCGACCAGAGCAGCAGTGTTTTCTGAGAGGTTGTCATATTCACCAACGCGAGCCCGCTCGAGGATTGGTCCACGTCATTTTCTTGGCGACCAGTATATATATGAGTCACCCCAGCCCTAAGTCATTCAACATCCTGATGATGGGAGAGATGTACGCTCCCGAAACGTCGATGTCTCAACATCTGCTTACCTGGCTCGAAGCCTGAGAACGTCTAGAGCACTTACAGCATAGTAAGTCGCTACAAAAGGTGCATGTCTCATAGCTAGGGAGCAGATTTATAGGCACTAAAAATGTGTGAAATAGGCAGGCAAAAAGGCACTAAAGATGGGCAAAATAGGCATTAAATAGGCACTCAAATTTGTTAAGTTATCTTTTAGAAATACACAATTTTAGTAAAATGGCTCTTAAATTGACAGATATTAACAGATATTATCATATAATAAAAATACATATAAATCCACTTCACTAATAAAAACCATAATGTTTAGAAAGGTGTGAAGCAATTAACTATGTCAATAAAAAAAGCATGGATTTTGAGGGGGGGTGCCCTTAAGGGTGAAAATTGAAGAATCTGAAGCTTTTGTGAGATTTGTATCAAATTTACACCATTTATTTTTGTGATCGATCAATAATGGAATAATACCAAGTTTTAGCTTTCTAGTTACAATAGTTTCTGAGGAATTAACACTTTATGTCTAAATTACAGGGGATTTTCAAAATGTTCCAGATATTGTAATGTTAAAAATTAATGCTTGGGGTGTAAGTTTCTGCACCCATTTTAACCTATTAATGACCTGTACCTATGTGAAAATTTGTCCTTGCCATATCAAAGAAGGGCAAAATAATCATACCTATTTAACAATTTTTATTTTCCTAAGAGTTTTCAATAAGAAGCAAGCATTATAATCCTTTTCAATACAAATAACAAAAACACAACAAATGTAAATGGGTACACTTAATATGCAGTTGCCCTTACAGGTATGTTTAGAATTTCATACAGGTTAATAGAAAACTGAATCCTGTGGAACATTTTGAAGTTAGGAAAATGAAGAAAATATGGAATCTGAGAAATCTGAGGTTAAAATTACGTAATAGCAGCTACTATACAGGTGTAGGGTTATTTAAATAGTCACGTGACGTTTTCTGTAGTACCGCTAGGAAAAACAAAAGAACTTTATATTATTGAAGTATGTCTATATTAATTTTAAGACAAAAGAAACTAAATTTGGGACTGTTGTAAGTTTTTAGTTCATTTGCAAAGATGATTTCCTTAATAGAAACGATTGTTGGAAAGATAAGAAATTCAAAAGTTTATCATAGCAATCTTAATATCACTTAAAATGATACAAAGCACAGAGCAAAAATTAACTAAAAGCTTAAGCTATAGAATCCTAGTTTTTGTAATAAAAACCTTAAATGCCCCATTGTCCACTAAGAACAAATAATAAAGCACAGCTTTTTAGTAAGTGTTTCCCATTCATTCAAACAGAACTATAGCAATTAGGGCATAGTGAAAAGAATTCTCATACCTACATTTATAAAGGCATTTCTGTAAAATTTTACACAAACCATTAAGATTTATTGAAGTGCAGTTTCATTTTCAATGTTGGAAACAACAAATGTAGTCTCCAAGCAATCGATTTCATGATTCCTTGAGATACATGTAGAAAAACGCAAGTATGAGATAATCACAATTTTCTCATATATATAATCTTAGTCTGTGTAGCATAGCTAATTAAGCGCTGGCCTTACAAGTTTAAGTTGTAACCTGAACAAAGTCCCAGAGTGGTGATTTTAAGATTAGGTAAAACAGCAGCTTTGTATCAGTAGATTTACACACATATAAAAGAAATATTACGGGAGTAAATTCCTGCTAACCAACAGCACTGATTGTGACCTTTTATGATTGTTAACAATTCACACCATCAATAATTTAATTAATAATCCCTCCCCCAAGTATAACTATTAGCTCAAGAAATAAGCCTTTACACCAGCACAAAAATATCATGCTACTGCATTGAAACTGCCACTTGTAACAAAATTGTGAAATCCAGTACAATGAGTTTGCAAAGCTATACCTATACGTTTCAAATAAATAATATTCTAATCAAGATGAAAGCTGGGCTTGTTTAACGATTCAGACATGTTTTAAGCTAGATCTCAATTTAAAGTCGTATCATGTGATGAAGAAAGTTTTCACATTAGGCAAATTTGTGCTTTACTTTGGAAAACTGAAAACATTCAGTTTCTCTTCTTTGAGCTCTCCTCAACATACTAATTTGTGTTCGGCATAATGTTGCTACAGGGGCTGATTTTTACAAGATTTTTTGAAACTAGGATAATATATTAAT
The DNA here is from genome assembly GCA_030765055.1 of Mantis religiosa. Taxonomy (NCBI): domain Eukaryota; kingdom Metazoa; phylum Arthropoda; class Insecta; order Mantodea; family Mantidae; genus Mantis; species Mantis religiosa. The sequence goes on from CM060952.1 coordinate 145,572, forward strand.
TTTTAGATGAGTCGTATTTATTACACATCTGCTTCACTTTCGTACCTATTTTGAGGACATGTTTCGCAAATCACCGTTTGCATCTTCGGCTCTTATGCGACTTAAGTTTGATCCAGTGGTGTGGGTAATTCTGGAGTTGTTGCTGCCATCTGTTGATTTAGTGATGAACTTAAATGTGGGATTCTCTTCTGGCGGGATTTCAAAGTTCATTAGTTGGTTTTTATGTTTTTCTATGTATATTCTCTCCCATATGACGACTTCACTATGCTTTTGTAAGTATTTTAGTAATTCGGTGCTATCTTCAATTTCATGATTTTCAGATCAGAAATGAGCTGCTATTGCGGACTTATCAATATTTTTGTATCTTAAGTGCCTGAAGTGTTCTTTCTTTCTAGTGCTTATGTTTCTTTTTGTCCTCCCTATGTAAATTTTTTCACAGTCTTTAGGACAAAAAGAAACATAAGCACTAGAAAGAAAGAACACTTCAGGCACTTAAGATACAAAAATATTGATAAGTCCGCAATAGCAGCTCATTTCTGGTCTGAAAATCATGAAATTGAAGATAGCACCGAATTACTAAAATACATACAAAAACATAGTGAACTCGTCATATGGCAGAGAATATACATAGAAAAACATAAAAACCAACTAATGAACTTTGAAATCATGCCAGAAGAGAATCCCACATTTAAGTTCATCAATAAATCAACAGATGGCAGCAACAACTCCAGAATTACCCACACCACTGGATCAAACTTTAGTCGCATAAGAGCCGAAGATGCAAACGATGATTTGCGAAACATGTACTCAAAATAGGTACGAAAGTGAAGCAGATGTGTAATAAATACGACTCATCTAAAAATTAATAATTATTTCGCTTCACTGTGGTGTTCCAATACAGCTAAATCTCGATATATAGGATAATATAGTATTAATACAAACATGAATGATTAATGTGTGTTTGGAGGAATTTAGTAACAGTGACGTCAAAATTAATATAAAAATTATTTGTGGTTGGTTTATTGACACTCGTCACTTACTTTTTCATATATTTATGAGAGACTAGTTTCAAAGGCCCTGGCCTCCATTTTCAATCTCTTCCCAACTGGCATCTGTTGTTATCTGCTCTCTCTGGTGGTGGAACTATGAACTTTTTTGTCAAATTATCTACTGGCGGGATTTCAAAGTTCATTACGCGATCCTTATTTTTCCAGATGAATATGTTCTCCCATGTTGTCAATCTATTTTGGTTTATCACTCCTTTTAATAATTTTGGATTTGGATCAATGTCATGGTTTTCATTCCAAAAATGAAATGCTACTGCTGACTTGTCTTCTTGTTTCAATCTGATGTTTCTACAGTGTTCTTTGACTCTGGTTTTTAAATTTCTTTTTGTTTGACCTATGTAGCATTTTTCACAATTCTTACAATTTATTTGGTATATTCCAGATTTGTTACCTGAAGGAATTTCATCTTTTGTTTTTGAATTTAGTAATTTTAAAATTGAGTATCTATTAGTAGGTGCCAAGATGATATTTTGTTCCTTGAATATCTTTTTAAATTTATTAAATGTTTTTGGATGATATGTGAATGAACTGAATATGCTGTTGCTTTCTTTTTCTTTAATAAATGTGGTTGCTTCCTTAATGGTTTTCTTTAGTTTAGATTTTCTAATTTTCTTCAACACCAAACTTTTGTTGTATCCGTTTTCTTCTGCTATGTGTATTATTGCTTTTTGTTCCTTGAAATATTCTTCTTTTTCCATGGGTATGTTGACTAGTCTGTGTGTAAGGCTGTTTATTATTGCATGTTTATGTGTAATTGGGTTGTGGCTATTATTTTTTATATAATTTTCTGAATGTGTTGGCTTCCTGTAAATTCCAAATTTTATTTTTGTATCATTCCTGATGATATTTAGATCCAAGAAAGGTAGTTGTCCATTGATTTCCTTTTCTATTGTGAATTTGATAGTCCTTTCTTGCAGATTGAGTAATTTTAATGCATCATCTAAATGTTTACTTGGTACAATTGCAAAGATGTCGTCAACATATCTATACCAAACCTTGAAGATCAATGGGAAGGACTTTTTAATTTGTGTTTCAAATGCACTCATAAATAAGTTAGCCAAAAAAGGTGAAAGTGGATTGCCCATTGATAATCCTGATTTCTGCTTGTAGTGTTTTCCATTAAAGCTAAAGAAGTTTTGATCAATGCATATTTTTGTTAGAGAAATATATTCTTCTGCTTCTATTGCTTCCATATCAATTGTAGCTAGCCATTTTTTTAACACAGTCTACTAAATTCAAAAACAAAAGATGAAATTCCTTCAGGTAACAAATCTGGAATATACCAAATAAATTGTAAGAATTGTGAAAAATGCTACATAGGTCAAACAAAAAGAAATTTAAAAACCAGAGTCAAAGAACACTTTAGAAACATCAGATTGAAACAAGAAGACAAGTCAGCAGTAGCATTTCATTTTTGGAATGAAAACCATGACATTGATCCAAATCCAAAATTATTAAAAGGAGTGATAAACCAAAATAGATTGACAACATGGGAGAACATATTCATCTGGAAAATAAGGATCGCGTAATGAACTTTGAAATCCCGCCAGTAGATAATTTGACAAAAAAGTTCATAGTTCCACCACCAGAGTGAGCAGATAACAACAGATGCCAGTTGGGAAGAGATTGAAAATGGAGGCCAGGGCCTTTGAAACTAGTCTCTCATAAATATATGAAAAAGTAAGTGACGAGTGTCAATAAACCAACCACAAATAATTTTTATATGAATGATTAAACTCACCTGCTTCACACAAGGCTGACAAAAAATTACTTTCTCATCTGTGCTGAATGATGGAACACCATTTATCCACTGTTTAGGAAGTATACTTCTGTTGCTTCTCTCATTTGGCATATTTGCATAGGAAATTGATGTGTACACTTGAAATACTGCTTACAGAATAGGCTCTCCATTCCCCATATAAAGAGTGATCATTTGTCAATCCACTGAAATATCATTTAGCTGGTCTTTGCTACTCGTCCGTGAGCGAATTTTAAGATTTTTTCATGACGTCATTAGCGCATTGTAACACATATGTAAAGCCGATACCTACCTGGCTAAACCCCACTTTCTATATCTAATGTGCAGCATTAAGAAATTTCTCTTCTCCGAAAACTTCACGTTGAAACCAATAAATGCAAAAACTGTCGTCACAAATTACAAACAGAAGAAATTGGCTAAAAAGGCAGTTTTAGGCACCAATAAGCAGAATAGACACATACGTATGAAATAGGCATCCATCGGCACTATAAAATTAAGAAATTAGGCTAATAATTGTAGGAAATGTACTTATAACTTAAAAGCCTACAATTCTGAACAAAGAAATAAAATAGGCAAATAGGGCAAAATCCACCCCTTACCTATAGCATAAGAGAACCCTTAGTGGTCTACCAGGAAATATATGAGTCAGTTGGAGAATTTAATGCCATGTCGGCATGTTGGCCATAGTAGCCCACTGGTTTAGAGCAACCGCACAAAGAGCAACAGATCCGTGGTACAAGCCCCAGCTATGGCATTGAATTTTTCAGTCTGGCACTACTCATTCAAACCTTAGCCTACAGATGGCTTAGTGTGGAAGAAAAGATTATTTCCATCAATTTACCTAAAATATATAGTAGTTTAACTATGAAGCCTGGCACTTAAGTACTTACAGCATAGAAAGTCGCCACAAAAGGTGCGTGTCTCATGGCATACGAGAACCCCTAATGGTTTACCACGTCAGTTGGAGAATTTAATGTCATGTCGGCACATTGGCCATATTAGCTCAGTGTCTTAGAGCAACTGCCCAGAGAGTGGGGGATCCATGTTTCAAATCCCGGCTATGGCATAGAACTTTTCAGTCTGGTGCTACTCATTCAAACCTTAGCCTACACATCGCTAGTGTGTAAGAAATTATTATTTCCATCTATTTACCTAAAATACATAGTGGTTTAACTATGAAGCCTGGCACTTAAGTACTTACAGCATACTAAGTAGCCACAACAGGTGTGTGTCTCATGGCATATGAGAACCCCTAATGGTTTACTGGGAAATATACGAGTCAGTTGGAGAATTTAATGTTACGTCGGCACGTTGGCCATATTAGCTCAGTGATTTAGAGCAACCGTCCGGAGAGTGGGAGATCCGTGGTTCAAATCCCGGCTATGGCATTGAATTTTTCAGTCTGGTGCTACTCATTCAAACCTTAGCCTACACATGGCTAGTGTGGAAGAAATGATTATTTCCATCAATTTACCTAAAGTATGTAGTGGTTTAACTATGAAGCCTTTGACTTGGGTACATACAGCATAGAAGTCGCCACAAAAGGTGCATGTCTCATGGCATGAGAACCCCTAGTGGTCTACCGGGAAATATACGAGTCAGTTCTACAATTTAATGTCATCATGGACATAGTAGCTCAGTGGTTTAGAGCAACCACACATTTACCTAAAGTATGCAGTGGTTTAACTATGAAGCCTGGGACTTGGGTACATACAGCATAGAAGTCGCCACAAAAGGTGCATGTCTCATGGCATGAGAACCCCTAGTGGTCTACCGGGAAATATACGAGTCAGTTCTACAATTTAATGTCATCATGGACATAGTAGCTCAGTGGTTTAGAGCAACCACACGGAGAGCGGGACGTCCATGGTTCAAATCCCGGTTACAGCATTGAATTTTTCAGTCTGGCTCTACTCGTTCAAAGCAAATAGTGATTGCCTCGGCATTTTCCTCTTTCAATATCTGATAAAACCTTTTTGAACGCAAACTTTTGCAGTCTGTACATGGTTGTTAGTTCGCCTTTTTTTTTCCATGTCTACCTCTGTCTATATCTTCATCAGTCCCATTTTGCATTTGGAGCATGTGTCAGTGTGTGGTGTACAGAAGGAAAAATTGAAGGTGTAAAATGTGTATTCATATTGTGACAATAAGCAGACTGGTAGATTTCTTAATCTTCTTTTTTTAACAAAAGTTGTTCCACATTTTATCTTCTTTTTTTAACAAAAGTTGTTCCACATTTTTCAGATATTAAGTTATGGAGGTAAATATCCTCTCCTTGATTTTGCTCTTCCATAGTTGCTTTCTCTACATCTGTACTTCCTTATGTCTTGCTTTATACCAGCAGAAATGCCCTTCTGTATTATTCCTGTTGTCACTTCCTCTGGTTTCCTTTGGTGCATTCCCAGATAAGTGAAACTTTCTAGCCAGAAGACATTATCTGTCTTTTGACACCCCTGTGATTCCTTGGAAATTGCAGTGCATTCTGACAATACTCGGCCAACATTAGTTCTCAAAGCTCCATGGACCCCGGACTCATGTGAGCATCATTTCACCCATTTCATTCATTGTCCAATAAGACAATGTTGGAGGACGTAAATTAAAAAAAAACTATTAGTTTTCATACTGTATTTAATGCCAACAGTCTGCTTTGTATTTGGAGCTTCTTTCTTCATCACTCTGTGATTGGGAGATATAAGGAATTTATCTTGATCTATTTTATTTAGCACGGAAAGAAGTTAAATCAGCTACATCACAAAGCTTATACCTTTTACTTTTAGGATTTTATGGAGTGCACTCAAGGCCATGTGAACACGAAATTGCTGGAGTATGAGCTTTCCTTGCCTTTTGACTTCCTTTCTTTGTTTTTGCAAATTCTACTTCCTGCACATTCTACGACTGGTACAGTTTCACAACCTGAGCTCCTGTCCATTGTGCACAGTACAGTGCAGTGTCTCAGCTAAGAATAAAAATGTCATGTAAGAATAACAAAGCTTTCAGAAATGAATGTGAAATGCAAGCGCACAACTTGAGTTCGCTGTTATTGCCAATGCTGCAGCAGTTTACAAAGCTTGCAGAAATGATTGAGAATTCCAAGAATCGCAATAGTGAGATGGCAGTCAATGACAACAAGCACTTCATAGAATTGAGGTTGCTACATGCTGGATCATAAAATCATAAAATTGCATCTATCGACTTTTGCTTTAACTGAGCTAAGTGCATCTATCAAGTTTTGAAAAAACTGCTGATATTCCCTATCTTCTACAAAAGACATGAATCAAATTTTACAAAATATGATTTCACAGAACAATGCAGAAGGTGAAAATTATGCCGATACTATATATAACTCAATTTCGTAAAATTTTGCATCTATCGAGTTTTGAAAAAATGCTCCTCAATTGATATCTGATGCCATGATATAGTTGCTACAAAATAATGATTGGAGAGGAGTTCAACTGTGGTCCTGGGAAAGTGCTAGTTCACAGACTGTTTCTTGGAAGGGAGGTTAAATGTGATTGGACCCGGATAGCAGACGACTGAAGGATAACTGATACTATAATAGCTAACAACTTGTTCTGAAGTTTCAATAACCATCAGTGATACTGACATGGAACACATACTTGCTAATAATAGTTCTGCTATTGGGTTTAGTTTAGTTTTCCTAAGTACTGGAGCAGGTACATTAGGAAAACAGCAGACTTCGATGAGCATAAGTGCAGGTCAGAGAGGTAATGCATGCAGTGGCATTAGTCAGTCCTTGTAATGCAGCATATTTTTGGGTAAATGCAACTTACAGTTCGGCCGTTCTATCTCCGGCTCTGACATTTCTCGAGAGGGGGAAGCGGGTTGTTGCCAGTTCTTTAGTGGAAATTTCAAGCAGAGCAACATGCGTATTTGAAATATTTCACGTATTTGCGTATTTCACGAACCAGTAGCCATATTATTACAACAGCGATAATAATAGGACTTACGAACACTAAAAATCGGAATTCACGCACGAAAAATATACCAAAGAAAGTTTACCAGCCCAAGTAGCTAAAAGGCCATGTGGCTCAAGCAAAGTTAACCTGGCAACATGGTGTTGGGTTCGGAAGCCACGCCTAGCAGCGACAATGTTGATTGGCGCTAGCAGACAGTTTTAACCTCCTGACCAGAGCACCGGATGTAGAAACTCCCAGTACCACCAACAGATGCAGTTAGTGTGCGTGAAAGGTGTGAACGAAATATTCTAATAGAGTTTTGTTGTAATGAATATCTTGCATGATAATGAAATTGAAGTTGGATTTTATTGTTTTAAAGCTAATATGAACCTATATTTTCATTTTAAAGATAATTTTGACGATATGTTTTCAATTGCTCATTACTGTATGTTGGTACTACGAAACTTCCCCCTCCACCTCTTGCAGTCGCAAAATGTCAGAGCCGGAGATACAACGGCCGGACAGTAGGAATGTTACATGTTTTGCCATCTTGTGTAACTGTTATGTAGCCCAGAACACTTTAGGAATTTCTCACTGTAAATTGTATTACACAAATAATATGAGTCAAGAAAAGCTATTAACCCTTTCACCGATATGGATGTCATATGACGTCCATGTTAAAATGCCCCAAACCGATATGGATGTGTATAGACATCCTGTGCATACATGCATTTAATGCTTATTTAATGCCAATTATTTTAATCTTCCTATTTTCCAATAAATTTAAATTAGTTCTATAAGCGCTGAAACGTACTCTTAAAGGTTTCTTTTTTAAATGTACACCTCAAAACCTGTATAAATGCACAAGGGCACATCTTCAGGTTCATGGCAAATAATATTGGTTTCCTTGCAAACTTCTTTTTTGCGACACACTAGACATTTTCGCAATGGTAGCAATTGTTTTGGCTGTGGGTGTTATTCTTTTAATTAAGTGTTTTCTCTATAGTATGAGCGGTGTTGTGCTGGATTGCTTACCCCCGGTATGAACAGGCCTCTAAATATTATAGCACTCAATTAGGTTAGGAGCTATTGAAGCGCCTAAGTCCAGGTAGATCATTGTCTTGCATGAATTTAGAGGTCTGCAAATCACTAACAATTGTGTATGGTTACATCCAGCTGGTATAATAAAAATACTTTTTTTAACATTTAACTGGTTTTTGTAAAGAGGAATAGCTTGTAATAACTGATCCACCCCACCCACATTTGACCTGTCATTTCCCAAACAATGGAGTAGCTAACATGTCATCTGTAGACCAGTACACATCTAATGTAGGCTTACAAATAACATGTCCACTGTCCATTCCTGAATTCTCCCCTTAAGCCCTAAATTGCTTTTAGAGGTCAGGGCTTCCCTCATCCGTTTGTTTCCGTATGAGAGACACTAAGTCAACAATAAAAAATTGTGGAAACGTAGAGTCAGACTGAAAAATTCAATGCCATAGCCGGGATTTGAACCACGGATCTTCTGGTTTCCGTCCAGCCACACTACCATTGTGCTACTATGGCCAACGTGTCGATATGACATTAAATTCTCCAACTGACTCGTATTTTCCCGGTAAACCACTTAGGAGTTCTCATAAACACATGAGACAACAACCTTAATGGCGACTTACTACATGTAAGTACTTTAAGGCCCGGGCTTTGTAGTTAACCACTATTAGGTTAATTAATGGAAATTAATTATTCTTTCACACTGGCCATGTGTAGGCTAAATTGTGGAAACGTAGAGTCAGACTGAAAAATTCAATGCCATAACCGGGATTTGAACCACGGATCTTCTGGTTTCCGTCCAGCCACACTACCATTGTGCTACTATGGCCAACGTGCCGATATGACATTAAATTCTCCAACTGACTCGTATTTTCCCGGTAAACCACTTAGGAGTTCTCATAAACACATGAGACAACCTTAATGGCGACTTACTACATGTAAGTACTTTAAGGCCTGGGCTTTATAGTTAACCACTATTAGGTTAATTATTCTTTCACACTGGCCGTGTGTAGGCTAAATTGTGGAAACGTAGAGTCAGACTGAAAAATTCAATGCCATAGCCGGGATTTGAACCACAGATCTTCTGGTTTCCGTCCAGCCGCACTACCATTGTGCTACTATGGCTAACGTGCTGATATGACATTAAATTCTCCAACTGACTCGTATTTTCCCGGTAAACCACTTAGGAGTTCTCATAAACACATGAGACAACAACCTTAATGGCGACTTACTACATGTAAGTACTTTAAGGCCCGGGCTTTATAGTTAACCACTATTAGGTTAATTAATGGAAATTAATTATTCTTTCACACTGGCCGTGTGTAGGCTAAATTGTGGAAACGTAGAGTCAGACTGAAAAATTCAATGCCATAGCCGGGATTTGAACCACAGATCTTCTGGTTTCCGTCCAGCTGCACTACCATTGTGCTACTATGGCCAACGTGCTGATATGACATTAAATTCTCCAACTGACTCGTATTTTCCCGGTAAACCACTTAGGAGTTCTCATAAACACATGAGACAACAACCTTAATGGCGACTTACTACATGTAAGTACTTTAAGGCCCGGGCTTTATAGTTAACCACTATTAGGTTAATTAATGGAAATTAATTATTCTTTCACACTGGCCGTGTGTAGGCTAAATTGTGGAAACGTAGAGTCAGACTGAAAAATTCAATGCCATAGCCGGGATTTGAACCACGGATCTTCTGGTTTCCGTCCAGCTGCACTACCATTGTGCTACTATGGCCAACGTGCTGATATGACATTAAATTCTCCAACTGACTCGTATTTTCCCGGTAAACCACTTAGGAGTTCTCATAAACACATGAGACAACAACCTTAATGGCGACTCACTACATGTAAGTACTTCAAGGCCCGGGCTTTATAGTTAACCACTATTAGGTTAATTAATGGAAATTAATTATTCTTTCACACTGGCCGTGTGTAGGCTAAATTGTGGAAACGTAGAGTCAGACTGAAAATGCCGGCTATGGCATTGAATTTTTCATTCTGACTCTACGTTTCCACAATTTAGCCTACACACGGCCAGTGTGAAAGAATAATTAATTTCCAATAAAAAATTGTTTGTGAAAATGTCAGTTGGTTGGATGTCAGAAGTTAGCTGTACATAAAAGAATATATATATTTGTCTGTATGTCTATTTGCCTACATGTTATTTGTGTTTTGAGTTATTTTGAACACTGCACAATGTTAATTTTTCACCAACACCTGAAGGAAGTCGGTAATTTTATTCTTCACTGCTACCTATATCCTCAACACATCTCTCATAATCACCTTCAATATCCAAATCATGTCAAACACCAAAAGGTCTTCCAGATTTTCTAAAGTGATATCAGAAGTTCGTACACATCCTAAGAAAGCTAATTTATTTGCTACATTACTAGGATAAGCCATAGTTAACACTGAAATTAAAGAATTTCAAATGTGCCATTCATTTGACTCTAGATTGCTGTAAGATTTGTCTCTGAACAGCCACAGAGTACATATAAATAACTATAATACTAAGCGAAAACAGCTGCGTAAAGCTACCATAAACTTCGGTTGGGAAATACTGTAATAAGAGGCGCTGACAGAGAGGTTTGTTTCTTTCCGGCATGTGTTTCATACAATATATGTAATGATTATCGCTTGGTGGTATAAACTAGAGCCTAAAACCTTGAACTGCAGAAGTCGTTTATGAAGATATATATATATTCATTCATATGCACGCAAAACCTAATGACTCAAATATTAGGTGCAAAGAATAGCTTCTGCTACAGTGATACAAATTAATGATATTTCAACGATTTATTAATATTGTGTCTACTTTATTGATACTGTATATGTATACTGCCTTTAATGGTTTTTAAACCAGTTTTTGTTTTGTTTAAATAACTTAATAAATATGGAAGATACGAATATGTATTTATGAAGCATCTTACAGCATTTAACAATTTAAATGTCTTATGTTGTTTATTGGGTATCCGTTTCCGGCCATTGAAAGGTTTAAATGGTCATTGGCAAAGCGGTTAATTATAATGTATATATTGCACGTGATTACCACATAATAATTATTCATAATACACTTTTTGGAAACTTATCCAATGTTATTTGTCCAATAGCCCTAATGAAACTTTCTTCGCTGTAAATTTTATTTAAAATATTATAGCTTTGTAAAGAACAATTGTGAACAATTGTGAATGATTAACAATAATTAACATCTTTTATGTATAATTAATGTGTAATATTGATAGTAAAATTGTAGAAGCTTCACTAATTTTGATCTACCCACAGGCTTATAGGAATTTCTTCACCATCATATTTTCTTTCAGAAATATTTTTCTCATGGAAGAATTATGATAATTATTTTAATGGTTAAACTGCAGAACAGCAACATTGAGAATGGCGGGTGTCACATCAGTGTCTGGAGTGTTTCCAACAGTGAAGAGCCATGTCAGTGGCTGGAATGTTACCAACAATGAAAACATGTATCACTGAAAATACCATGCCATGTAACCAAAGTACTACATGGCACATCCACCCAAGCTAATAAAAATTAAAAGATACTGATAATGTCACATATCGGTAATCATACAGATCTGCAGCGTGGAGTTATGTTGGTATGGAATGACATCACGAAAACAAGCTGTTGCCAACTGCAGCGCTCCGATATACGCGAAATACATTTTCTTTTTCTTATTATAAACTAGCGATAGTAATGGGAATACTGTGTAGTAAGCTTTGTTTATTATTATAATAAACTCTAGCATTGATCCACTAATCTTTACGTCAGTTTATTTGGGTATTATAGTATCGCTGGTTTACTTATGTCATGTTGACTATTCCAAAACTTTGTGCTAAATTGTTTTAAGTTTTTAAATAATTATGAGAGTAACAATATTAAGAATATAACAATTTATAATGATAATAACTCTGGCAATAATCCACTGATCTTTATGTTACGTATTACAGTATTGCTGGTTTGCTTGCATAATGTGGGTATTTTCCGCAGTAGCATGCTCTGGAAGTTGGCAATGACCAAGCTATGACGTCAGAGTCACGTTATCCCTACGCCGCTAATTTGCATGATTACCCAGATATGTCATTGTGAGTTCTCTGTACTGTTAAAACATCACACACCACATTCACGGATGATACATGTTCCTGCTTATCTGGATGTTTCAAAGGATATTTTCCTCTTTAGATAATAACGGATGTGCCACTGCATGTTTTATTGGACAGCCTTGTTTTATAGAAGCATTTGCTACCTTGAAAGATGGGTTAAACTGAAGAAAGACAGTGTAAACTTAGGTTTGTACGGAATGACATCACAGAAACAAGCTGCTGACAACGCATTTTCTTTTTCTTATTACAAACTAGCAATTCTGTTATGCGCAAGGAAACTGACAGTGTATAATGATAAATGCATGTTAGTGAGTCATATATTATAACACAAAACATTGATTAGTGCATTAGTATGCTGTTAATGATATAAAATCATATATCATTTAAAAAATAAAAGAAGCTGAAACTGGACAGACTAGAATGGGTAAATAATGATACATTACCAGTTTACTTACTATTACAGTAACGCAAGTTTGCTTACGTATGGTTGATATTATCAGCAAGAACATGCCTTCATTGTTGGCAACGCACCAACCATGTCTGCAGTTTAACCGAAAAATGGATAATTTTATGCAATGATGTCAGTAACATCTGTATGCAACAATGATACTGGAAAACAATAACAGCAAAAAACGCGTTGGCAACAGTTCACTCTCTTGACAGCTTGTTTCCGTTCCTTATCGTAGCAAACGAAGCCAAGACGACGCCAGTGTCCTGTAGTGTAACAAGTTTAATAATAATAATATGGGCTGTTTATTTAGCTATGTTTAACAATAAGATATTTACCTTACCATTTACTTAAAATAAATATTATTCTAACCTTAGTAGCAGACCTGCAGCAGATTTACCGGCCGTCTTCTTCACGTGTGAATGTGTCACCAAAGTCTTAAGTGCTAAAAATTCTCAGTACACAACTCGCTGGCAATTCACGCATCCATTTATTCTACAACTTCGGTTAAGAGAGAACAAATCAAACAAACGAATAAATTCGGTATCGTATTTAAAACTTTGCAATCTTCCAATAATTAAAAAGTATTACTGTAAATACCAGCTACTTAAGAGATACGCACACATTATAGCGGCCACCGCATGACAAGTAAGCAACTTTACAGAAATAAAACTGGCTAAAATTGCTTAAATTTTGCCGAACAATTGGTTGCAATGTTAATAAGCGAGAAAATGAGAATTGCCTCTAATCATTATACAAATAAATGGACCTACTAAAATTACTGATATAAATAACAGCCCTCAAATAATTTTTATAAAAATTATAAAATTATAAAACATATCAAATACTTAACCAAAAATGCCAAATAAAAGGTACATAAATAATCTATTTTTCATTTTTGTACAGACTCTTGGACAGCAGACGTTAAATAAGGGTCGTTTGAACTATCAAGAGCGTCTGTATATGAAGTAAAATACTCATTGAATTACTGCGTCGACCAGATAATTTTTTTCTTGTCCGTTCCAAGAATGATTTAACCACACAAGAAAATCGTGGCCACAGACGTTACAAATGTAAGTTTATCATAAATTGTGTTGGCCTGTATTATGACTTTTACTCTTACGAATCCACAAAGTCACAATACCTATCATTATAAATTCATCTACTTCATGTTCATTAAAGTAAATATTATTTTGTTGTCCATTTTTGTAGGTCAAAGGGACTCGAGAACACAATAGTCCTTAAAGGAGAGTCAAAACTTTTAAGAGCATAGCTGGTCGCAAAATCATATTCTCTTTGTGTAGCCAAGAGAAAGTGAAAACAGTTGAATGCACAGGTTGAATGTCTTCTCATTTGAAGAAAGTTAAGTACTTACGATTTCACACAATATAAAAGGAGTATCTTAAAATTTTTGCAATAAAAAATAGAAAGAAAAAAAGAAAGAAAGAGAAAAAAAGAAAATGAAAGCAAATACATATACGGCCTCTAGTTGATAAAAAAGAAATAGTGTAATTGGGACCAACAATGCCGTTAATTTCAATATTAAATAATGCTACAAACCAAGGCCGACCCTTGTTACAAACAGTAGCATTCTTTACAGTTTAGTATCATGGTTTCTAAAGGAAACACGTAACGTGAGACCTCAAGCAATTCTCGTCAAGCAAACAATCGACATTTTCGACAAGTTGGAAAGAGGTTCTCCGAAAATTAAATTGTTAATGAGTATAATGTTGAACAAGTGGTTATTTATAACAATAAGTAGAAGTAACACGTTACGAACAGAATGTAACTCAAATGCGGAGCAAATTGTGACACTTCAAAGTGATGCAAAAGTATGAAAATGCTGCAGGTGAAAAAAATCATGTGAGTGGTCCAATAATTAGGGCAGAATCAATTACATTTAACGAAAAACTTTGTTGTGGTGACTTGACTACAGCAAGAGAGGGTTGGCTATCAAAATGGGGAAAGCAACACTACTTGCGATAGCTGTGAGGCATCGAAGATTTGTGAGCTGAAGAGAAAGATGCTAAACAGTTTGTAAAACGGTTGGGAAAGCTTATATGGGGAAGATTTAATTGCTGATGCCTTCTGCAACACTGATGTAACTGTTCTTTTTACAAGATGCTTCCTTACAGCAGCCAGAAGGAAGCTCTTAGGGACAAGCAAGAGACTGAATGAGTAATATTAACCGCGCGTTGTAACACAAATGGAAGTGACTGGTCAACGTTCTTTTCCACAGATTGACAGAAATGCAGTAACTGATCAATATTGTGCTAAGAAGGACGGCCGCACTGTGGCTGAGTGGTTTGACCGCTTGGCTTTCACCAAGGCTGTTCGGGTTCGATCCTAGGCGATAGCAAATTGACATAGATGTGGTGGACAACACGACGCTGGGGCGAGTTTTCTCCGGGTTCTCCGTCATCTCATTCTCTTTATGTCATGTAACATCAGTGTCATCGTCCGCGGTGCCGTATATAATAAAAGACAATAGTACACCTGAACTCCATATTGACAATGCTACCTGGGTAAACAAGAAAATATGTTCTATAAACCTAGACTTAACGGAGATGTGTACAAAATATGACCATGTGAAGCTAATCAACACCAACATAAGGCGGGAACTGCACACAAGACACGGGATGCATCTGAATAAACTGGGGAAAGGATACTCAGTGAAACACTAGTGAAAGTGATTACAATTTGTGTGGACAACAAACCAAGTGGTGAAACAGAACAATCTGAGGCAAATAGAGTAAATTTATCATGTGGTTAAAAAAATTAGGCATCTTTTCAGCAGTAAAGCAAGAGGGAATGAGATGAAATACAAAACATAGTGCAGGCATTCATAAGGAAAAGAGTAAAAAATATCAAAATGTTCAAAAATCTTCTAAAAATCAGTCGACAGAGTTAAAAATATTACATCATAATGCCCAGTCTCTGTCTAATAAAATCAGTGAGCTAGAAATTATCCTCAAGGAAAGATCAGCTATGCATATGCTATGTTTTTCAGAACATTGGCTGAAAGAAAACCATATTGTCGCCCTGGCGGTAGGCTCACGAAGCCTAAGCCGAAGCCGGTGGAGATTCGGAAAACTTCTGAACCAATCGTTACCGGTAGCGACAGACAGTTGAGAGTAGAGTTGGAAAAATAAACAGTTTGAGGTTCTAGAAATGTTTTAATGTTAAACAGTGCATTTCGAGGAGAATAAAGTGTAGTTTTTTGTGTTTCGTAACCTCGTTTTATTATTTCACGAACCCACAAAGTCACAACTGGTGTCAGGAAGCGGGACAACATCACCGAAGATTACGGCCATGGAATCGGTACTGGAAATGCTTTTGCAGAAGATGAACGAATTAACAGCGAAGTCGGAAGCGGCAAATAACAACTTGGCCGCGAAGATGAACGAGTTAACAACAAAAACAGAAGCGGCAAATAACAACCTGGCCGCAGAGTTGAAAGAAATAAAGACCGAATTGACCACAGAAATGAAGGCAGCGAACGACAGTCTGGCCACGGAAATGAAGGAGGCGAACGAGCTCCTCGCCGCCAAATTTAAGGAACAGTTGGCCGGCGTGAGGGATGACGTGACGGAGCTGGGCAAGCGGATGGGCCAAGTGGACGAGCGCGTCGAGCACCTCGCGAACCGCTTCAATGACCTAGAGGAAAAGGCCGACAATAATGCTAAGTCCCTGAACGCCATGGTTGAAGACGTCGAAGACCTCGCGAACCGCGTAAACAACCTGGAGGGAAAGGCCGACAGCAGCGTCAAGTCCCTGAACGCCATGGTGGAGGACGTCGTTGGAGGAGACTGAAGGATTTGAAGGCTGACGCACCGGGACGCGAAACAACATCGGCGCGCGTCAAACCTCCGAAATATGACGGCGCGTCAACATTCGAGGTCTTCCGCCGCCAGTTCGACACAGTGGCCAAGCACAACAAATGGTCACCGGAGGAGGAGGCCACACAGTTAATAGCCAGCCTCCAGGGACGGGCCGCGGAAGTCCTAAACGCGGTGGAGACAACGGCGGCGCCCAAGGACATCTGGGAGGCCCTGGAGAATCGCTTCGGGAACCACCGCTTAGCCGCAGCGTACCGCAGCCAACTAAAGGCAAGGTCACAGCAGCCGGGGGAGACGCTGCAGGAGTTAGCCATAGCGATTGAGCAGCTAGCTAGCAAGGCCTTGGTTGACCTGCCACTGGAGTTCGTATCCCGGGAAGCCGCCTACAATTTTGTCGACGGGGTACGGGACACGGAGATTCGTCAGCGCCTAATGCTCGGCGATTATAAAACCATCCACGAGGCGCTGACAGCGGCATTAAGGATGGAGGCGGCCAAGGTAGCATCTATCCCGACGTCGAGAACGAGGACTGTCCGATACGGCGGAGACAGAAGACCAGCTGAGGGACGCCGGCGAACACCTAGTGGCCTGTGTTGGGGGTGTGGACAGATGAGTGCAGAGGATCTACTCCCATTAGTCCTGGACCCGTAGGACCAAGGACCCGGGCCTCCTTCAACCCGGGAGCAATAAATACTCCGGGGGTCTTTCCATAGGGCAATACCTTGTTTCCTAAAAAGCCCCCCCGCTTGTACTCAAGACGGGATGGAAGTGGATACGCCACTTACGCGCGCCAACCCCGAAGGGAAGACTACCGATAACCTCGGTGGGGCCGCAGGTGATCTAGCACACCCACTACTAGCTCTGCAGGCTAGCACCCGGAAACTTAATGGCTTCCCTCAACCCCCTCCGGGCGGCCCTGGCGACCTGGCCGGAGGTACCCATTTACCCGTGGGCTAACGGGAACACACTGCCACCCCGAGACCTACCCATCCGAACAACTCCCGAAGGAGGGGCTCGGCTGTTCGGCCCGAGGTTCCTCTAGTAACGTCAGAGGTACCACGAGTGCTAAGGGTCCGCAGCGCCCGCACTTTGGCAGCTGAAGGGGACGGATCCCCTCCCCTACGGGATGGGGGTGTGGACAGCCCGGACACCTGCGGAGAGACTGCCCACACCAGGAAGAGCAGCCGGAAAACGAGTAAGGCCCGGCGTGGAGAGGGGTACGTCGGCGCCATTAACACCATCCCCTCGAGTGACAATCCGCGCTGTCAGCCGGCGGATGGATGACAACCTCATCGCGGAAGGCTGGGTAAGAGGGAAGCCGTGCCGCGTGCTGGTGGACACTGGGGCGGCCGTGACCATCATCAGAGCTGACGTGGCGAAGGTTTGCCGACGAGGAAGCCGAGCCGACCATACGAGCTTGTGACGGCATCGGGCGACACCATGCCTGTGGAGGAGGCCCTGCTGGAGCTCAGCTTGGGACGGAGTGCCGTGCGTCTGTGGGTGTTCGTCGCGAAGGTCGCTGAGGAGGTGATTCTGGGACTGGATGCCCTCAGGAGCCACGAGGCGACGGTCGACGTTGGCAGGAAGGTCCTGAGGCTCAACGGAGAAGAGGTTATTCTCCGTCAACCAGAAGAGCGCCTTGGAATTGGCAGGGTCGTTTTGAGCGAAGACGTGGTTGTCCCCGCGAGGAGCGAAGTGATAGTGACGGCGCGACCGGAAGGCCAGACAGCAGGTGGGGTCCAGAGGCAGCAGGAGTACGACTTCACCTCGGAACATCGCAGAGGGAAGAGTCACGGTAACGCGGACGCTATGTCCCGAAGACCATGTCCAGAAGGGTGCGGCCAATGCACAAGAGTGGAGGGGAAGGAGCGTGCCGCAGCAGTTCGAGTAGTCACGGCAGTGCCTGCGGATGGCTGGGTTAGCGCAGGTCTGAGGAGGGAGCAGCTGGCGGACGCAGACTTGGGGCCACTCTTGAGGGAAGTGAAACAGCCAGCGACCGAGTATGTGGAGAACTTGGTGGACCACCTCCACGACATGCACGAGATGGCTCGCCAGAACATCCAGAAGGCGAGCGACCGCATGAAAACCCGATACGACAGGCAAGCCAACAGCCAAGGGTTCCAGCAAGGTGATCTGGTCTGGTTGTACCGCCCGACCCGGACCAAGGTACGCTGTCCGAAGCTTCAGAAGTCATAGGAAGGACCGTACCGTGTGGTGAAGAGGATTAACGACGTGGTCTACCGCATCCAGAAGGTGCCCCGAGGAAAGATGTTGGTGGTACACCTGGATCGCCTGGCCCGCAACGAAGGCTCTGTTCGGGACGACCAGCCTTGAGGAGGGAGCAGTGTCGCCCTGGCGGTAGGCTCACGAAGCCAAAGCCAAAGCCGGTGGAGATTCGGAAAACTTCTGAACCAATCGTTACCTGTAGCGACAGACAGTTGAGAGTAGAGTTGGAAAAATAAACAGTTTGAGGTTCTAGCAATTTTGTAATGTTAAACAGTGTATTTCGAGGAGAATGAGGTGTAATTTTATGTTTCGTAACCTCGTTTTATTATTTCACGAACCCACAAAGTCACAATATTTTAAATACTAACCTCACCAAGTTCAATCTAGCTGCACATTATTGTACAGAAACATATAATCATGGTGGAACTTGTATATATGTAAAAGATGCATTAAATTTAGTATGATATTGTCACCCGAACGTCGGGATTTCCTGTGGAGCCGACCGGCGGTGGGGCCGGACGGTAGGCTTTCGACCACGCCTACCCATTTGTCTTATAGCGCTAACGAGGGGTGGCTGGGGAAAACATCACTGTGCCGTCTCTTTCCCCTCCCCCTGCCATCTCGAACCTTCGTGATGATTCACTGAACCGCGAGACTTCGAGAAAACAGCGATATTCCTATAAAAGAGGCTGCAGTGGCGAGTGAGTTCAGTTCTTGGCGAGCAGTGTGTGGAGTATCGAGTGAGTTAACGGACAAGAAGACTGTGAACGTGCAGTGGACCTGTGAAAGACGAACTGGTGAATTGGAATTGTGTGCATTACGTAATTCTGTGTAATCGACAAGTGTTCCGACTGTAATTCAGTGGAAATAAAGAACATTGTTGTGCAATTGGACTTTTAATTTCACGAATCCACAAAGTCACAATATGCACATTCGGTCTGTCTCATGAAAAATATATAGAAATCTCTGCAGTCGAACTCATTGAATACAACCTTATTGTAGCTTGTATATACAGATCTCCTAATGGTTACTTAAATATTTTTCTGAACAAACTAGAAAAGGTTCTTAATAAATTTACACATTTAAGCAAAACACTCATTTTCTGTGGAGACTTCAATATTGATTTTGCTAAAATCTCAAAACAAAACAAAATTACTTAATTGATTTGGTAGCTACATTTAAGTGGAAACCTTTAGTGAATTTCCCAACCAGAAATACAAAATTCTGTGCAACCATAGTAGACTAAATTTTTACTAATGCTAGTCAGTCGTACAAAAACCACCCACTGAATATGGGTTACAGTGACCATAATGCTCAGTTAATATCAATGAATATGGAAAACAGTATAAATTCAAACCTTAAAAAAATTACCAGACAATTCATGATTCAAATATAGACTATTTCTTGCATCTACTAAAAAGTGAAATGTGGCATGAAGTGTATGATACATCTGATACTAATGAAAAATTCGAAACTTTTCAAAAATATTTAGTCATTATTTTTATATAGCTTTCCCACTTGTACAAATAAAAGAATCATTCTCAGGAAAATCAAATTTCTGGATTACTAAAGGAATTATAACATCTTGTGCGCATAAACGAAAATTACATGAAATTCTGCAAACAGTGACTGCCACCCCACAATTCAGTTACTATGTTATGAAATATAAAGCCACATTGAATACAGTTATAAAACAAGCAAAAAAGATGGCAAACGATAAATTCATCAAAAGTGCCCAGAACAAAATGAAAGCCTCATGGAAAGTTATACAAAATGAGTGAGTGAGTGTGTAATGTTTTAGTGCCCGTCGGCAACAAGGTCATTTGGGCCCGAAGTCAACACTAAAAGTTAAAAGCTACAGAAATTTAGCAAAACGGTAAAATACAATAAAAACACTCAACTATTAAAAGGACATAAAAACCATCAAGAGACTAATAATTTAAAATCTCTAAAATTAATAAATATAAAATACAAGTCAGACTTGTTTATTAAGACCGATTGCAGAAAAAACCGCAGTGCCTTAACCACGGCCAATGGGTCGTCCCCTAAAATACCGAGCAAGTTAGTCCTTAGGCCCAAAGACTGGCGAACGCGGGTGTACTGCGTGCAATCAAGCAATACATGCCGCACAGTGAGGCGTACTGCACACGGAGCACACACAGGGGCCGGTTCTCCTCTTAACAGATGGCCATGAGTCGCACGTGTGCGCCCAATTCTTAGCCGGGTGAGTATCACCTCGGCCCGCCGGTTATCCCTGCAGGAAGTTGCCCAGGGTTGTACGCTCTCCTTTATCGACCGGAGTTGTGTGCCTTCCAAAGCTGCCCAGAATTGCTGCCAAGCAGATAGGAGTTGGCGACGGAAAAAACGTTGCACATCCTGGTATGGCACCGTAGTAGTTAAACTCCGGGGCAAACGGCAAGCGGACTTAGCAGCCGCGTCCGCCTCCTCGTTCCCGGAAATCCCCACATGGCCTGGGGTCCAAGTAAAAACAAAATTGTATCCGTGACTGAGCATTTGCGAGATCTGGGCCTGTATTTTTAAAACAAGGGTGTGAGCGGCAGTGTGCTGTTGCAAGGCCTGAAGAGCACTTAGAGAGTCAGTGCAGACAATAAAAGAGCCAGGAGTTAACTTGCAAATAAAAAGGAGCAAATAGAAGATGGCATACAGCTCTGCGGAGAAAACTGAAGTGGAGTCCAGAAGGCGAAATTTGTGAGCCTCACCGTTAATGAAGAACGCGCAACCCGTAGTGCTACGTATCTGAGAACCGTCTGTAAAGACCGGAACATAATTAGGGTAACGGCTCAGTAGTTCGGCAAAAAGTTGTTGGAATACCGAATGTGGAGTAGCAAGTCTAGAGTTGCTTTAAAGAGCGAGATCGAACCACGCACGATTGAGCTGCCATGCAGGATAAGGGCAGATGGACGACCTCTCCATGCGAGGCATTCGGAGGCCATGCAAATGTAGGAGATCCCGAAATCTTATTCCCATGGGGCGTGTCCGAGAACCAGGGCGCATATAACGGTGGACTAAATCTGGACAGAAAACTGGTTTAAAACGAGGATGATTGGGATAACTTGCCATCTTCGAGACGTATGAGCAGACTAACAGCGAGCGACGAATATAGAGTGGAGGTTCGCCTGAATCTGCATACAGGAAGTCGACTTGACTGGTGCGGAAAGCTCCTTGGCAAGGTGGATGCCAGTATGATGCACGGTGTCTAAAAGGCAAAGTTTAGAGGCGGTCGCTGCGCCATAAATAAAACTGCCGTAGTCCAGCTTGTACCGAACCAGAGAGCGGTACAGCCTCAACATTACCGTGCGATCGCCCCCCCCCCCCAAGATGCTCCAGATAATACCTTCAGCACCCGAAGAGAACGATCGAAAGAGTCTCGAAGGTGACGAATGTGGTGCTCCCAGTTGAGTTGTCTGTCCAAGTTGAGGCCCAAGAACTTCAGGTGCGAGACAAATGGCTGGCGTTTACCGTTCAAGTGAAGATCAGGTGGAGGGTGAATACACCGTAGGCGATGGAAGTGGACACACTGTGTTTTCGCAGGCGAAAAACGTAAGCCATTTCGAAGCGCCCAGACTGCCAGTTGGTTGATGGTCAACTGCAGTTGACGCTCTATATCATCTAAGTTACAAGAACGATAATATATAGCGAAGTCGTCAACATACAGGGAAGATGGAATTCCGCCGCGAACGACACTAGTAATGCCGTTAATAGCCACGGCAAATAGGGCGACGCTGAGAATCGACCCTTGGGGTACACCATTCTCCTGGATGCGATCCTTTGATATTCTGTTCCCTATACGGACACGAAAACGACGTAGTGCTAAAAAGTTACCTAAAAATTCCGGTAAGTAGCCTCGCATACCGTAACTGTGGAGGTTACGTAGTATGCCATACCGCTAAGTGGTGTCATAGGCCTTCTCCAGGTCAAAGAAAACTCCCAAAACATGCTGCTGCAGTAGAAAGGCATCATGAATGTAAGCCTCAATGCGTGTTAGATTGTCAACACTAGAGCGATGGCGACGAAAACCGCATTGAAGGTTGGACAGCTGGTTATTGATTTCGAGCCACCACACTAACCGAGAGTTTACCATTCGCTCAAAGGTCTTACAGACGACACTCGTCAGGCAAATGGGGCGGTAGCTAGATGGAAGTGTGCGGTCCTTTCCGTGTCGAGGGATGGGGATGACAATACCCTCTTGCCAGGAAGATGGAAAACCCCGCTCATGCCAGATGCGGACATACATGCCTAAAAGGAAAGACATCGCATCGGGTGGAAGATGTAGCAGCATCTGTCTGTGGATGTCATCGGGACCGGCAGAAGAGTCCTTAGCTAGGGCTAAAGAATGTGCAAACTCGGCAGCGGTAAAAGGTTGGTTGTACGGCTCATTACATTCGCTATTAAAATTCAGTTTTATTCGCTCCGCAGCTTCCTTAATAGGAAGGAAGAGGGCGTCGTAACTAGCCGTTTGGCTAGTAGCAGCGAATGAGGTGGCAAGGTCTTCGGCTATATCTTGCTCGGTAGTGCAGATGGAACCGTTGAGGGCAAGTCCGGGAATGACCGTTCGGCGATACTTGCCATACATCTGCCGAACAGCTGACCATACCTGCTTGGCGGAGCTGCGACGAGAAAGGGAAGACACGTAGGCTTCCCAGGATCTTCGTTTCGCATTGCGAAGCACAAAACGTGCCCTAGCTCGAGAACGTTTAAAAGCAACGAAGTTCTTTTCTGTCGGGTGCAACTGAAAAAGCCGCAAAGCACGTTTTCGTGCTTTTATAGCCACACGGCATTCCTCAGACCACCAGGGTAAAGGGGTATGACGTAGGGTAGAAGAACCTCGAGGAATGCTGGATTCAGCGGTGAGCAGGATGGAACATGTAAAATATTCCACCATTTCATTGACGGTGTCAAAACCATCGACGGTATACGGGAATGAAACTTTTCCCAGTCAGCCTTGGAAATAATCCAACGAGGATGTCGCGAAGGCGCATGGTGGGGCCGGATAAATGGAAGTTAATTGGGTAATGGTCGCTCCCAAAGAGGTCGGAAAGCACAGACCAATCAAGGAGTGGAACTAATACCGGGCTGCAGAATGAGACGTCCAGTACCGAGTGCGTACCATAAGCGGATGACAAGAATGTCCGGTCACCAGTGTTCAGCAAAATCAAGTCATACAAATCAAACGCGTCTACTATGAGGCAGCCACGAGCATAATCAATGTCGGAGCCCCAGAGCGTGTGTTTGGCATTCAGATCTCCCAAGATGAGTAACGGTGAGGGGGGCTGAGCCAAAAGAGCCTGAAGATCCTGCTTTTGAATTACACAGAGCAGAGGCAGATAAATGTTGCAGATGGGTAAAAGAGGTGCTCTCCCGCTGTATACGAACAGCGATAGCTTGCAACGGCGTGGTTAATGGTATAATGGTGGCAGAGATATTAGGCGCCACTAAATTAGCAACGCCACCGCTTGCACGTGTGCCTGCAACGGAGTCTCCCCTAAATGCCGAAAAAGTGCTTAGGTGTAATGAGTGATAGTGATGCAAATGGGTTTCTTGGAGACAAATAACTGATAGTGAACGTTGAGAAGCTAAAAGCTGTAGGTCTTGGACGCGAGCTCGGAAACCATTGACGTTCCACTGAATTATTTCCATAAAGAGTTTTTAACGGGTCGTTTTAACTTTTTTCTTGGCTTTGGCTGACTTGGACCCTTCGATTCGAAAATCGTTAGCCTCCTGTGACTCCGCTGATGTTCGGGAGTCAGAACTCCTACGACTCGTAGAACGAGACCGGGATCTAATAGAAGGCGAGCGACTTCGCGATCTATGTTGTGGCCGGGATCGGTTTTTCACATTTACTACAGGATGGCTGTTACTCGCTGATGGCTTGGTGGCTGGAGTCTGTACGGCTGAAACGGAGGTAGTATTGGTGGATATACAAGCAGTCTGAGACGTGGGTTTAACAGCTAGAAAGTCAGTCTGAGTGAGTGTTTGTTGTTTTAGGGCCCGTCGACAACAAGGTCATTTGGGCCCTAAGTCAACTTTAAAACCTAAAAGCTACCCAAATTTAGTTAAAAAGTTAAAATTAAATAAAATATAAACACTCAACGTTTAAAAGCACATAAAAACTCATCCCAGTCCTAATAATTAAAAGCACTAAAATTAATAAATATAAAATTCAAGTCACACTTGTTTATTAAAACCAATTTCTGCCACAAACCTCAGTGCCTTATCCACGGCCACTGGGTCGTCCCCTAAAACATTGTGCAAGTTAGCCCTTAGGCCCAAAGACTGGCGAACGCGGGCGTACTGCGGGCAATCCAGCAGTACATGCCGCACAGTGAGGCGTACTGAACACGGAGCACACACAGGGGCCGGTTCCCCTCTTAATAGATGACCATGAGTGGCTCGTGTGTGCCCAATTCTCAGCCGGGTGAGTATCACCTCGGCCCGCCGGTTATCCCTGCAAGAAGTTGGCCAGGGTTGTACGCTCTCTTTTATAGCCCGGAGTTGTGTGCCTTGTAAAGCTGTCCAGGATTGCTGCCAAGCAGATAGGAGCTGGCGACGGAAAAAAAATTGCACATCCTGGAATGGCACCCTAGTTGTTAAACTCCGGGGCAAACGGCAAGCGGACTTAGCAGCCGCGTCCGCCTCTTCGTTCCCGGAAATGCCCACATGGCCTGGGATCCAAGTAAAAACAAAATGGTATCCTCGACCGAGCATTTGCGAGATCTGGGCCTGTATTTTTAAAACAAGGGAGTGGGCGGCAGTGTGCTGTTGCAAGGCCTGAAGAGCACTTAGACAGTCGGTGCAAACAATAAAAGAGCCAGGGACTAACTTGCAAATAAAAAGGAGCAAATAGTAGATTGCGTAGAGCTCTACTGAGAAGACCGAAGTTGAGTCCAGAAGTCGAAATTTGTGAGCCTCACCGTTAACGAAGAACGCGCAACCCGTAGCGTTACCTAACTGAGAACCGTCTGTAAAGACCGGAACATAGTTAGGGTAACGGCTCAGTAGTTCGGCAAAAAGTTGTTGGAACACCGAATGTGGAGTAGCGAGTTTAGAGTTGCTGGAAAGAGCGAGATCGAACTCTGCACGATCCAGTTGCCAAGCAGGATAAGGGCTGATGGACGACCTCTCCACGCGAGGCATTCGGAGGCCATGCGAATGCAGTAGATCCCGAAATCATATTCCCACGGGGCGTGTGTGAGAACCAGGGCGCATATAACGGTGGACTAAATCTGGACACAGAACTGGTTTAAAACAAGGATGATTGGGATAACTTGCCAACTTCGAAACGTATGAGCAGAGCAACAGCGAGCGACGAATATGGAGTGGAGGTTCGCCTGAGTCTGCATACAGGCAGTCGACTCGACTGGTGCGGAAAGCTCCTGTGGCAAGGCGGATGCCAGTATGATGCACGGTGTCTAAAAGGCGAAGTTTAGAGGCGGTCGCTGCGCCATAAATAAAACTGCCATAGTCCAGCTTGGACCGAACCAGAGAGCGGTACAGCCTCAACATTACCGTGCGATCGCCCCCCCCCCCAAGATGCTCCAGATAATACCTTCAGCACCCGAAGAGAACGATCGCAAGAGGCTCGAAGGTGACGACTGTGGTGCTCCCAATTGAGTTGTCGGTCCAAGTAGAGGCCCAAGAACTTCAGGTGCGAGACAAATGGCAGGGGTGTGCCGTTCAAATAAAGATCAGGAGGCGGGTGAATACCTCGTAGGCGGTGAAAGTGGATACACTGCGTCTTCGCAGCTGAAAAACGGAAGCCGGTTTGAAGCGCCCAAGCTGCTACCTGGGTAATGGTCAGCTGCAGTTGGCGCTCAATATGATCTATGTTGGCAGACCTATAATAGATTGCGAAGTCGTCAACATAGAGGGATGATGGAATTCCACTTCGAACGGCACTAGTGATGCCGTTAATCGCTACGGCGAAAAGGGTGACGCTCAAAATCGACCCTTGAGGTACACCGTTCTCCTGTACCCGCTCCTGGGATATCGTTTTTCCTATGCGCACCCGAAAACGGCGAAGTTTTAAAAAATTGCATAAAAACTCGGGTAGGTGACCACGCATACCGTAACTATGAAGGTTACGGAGTATGCCGTACCGCCAAGTGGTGTCATAGGCCTTCTCCAGGTCGAGGAACACACCCACGGCGTGCTGTTTCAGTAGAAACGCATCGGAGATATACCCCTCAAGGCGTGTTAGATTATTGACACCTGAGCGATGGCGACGAAAACCGCATTGCAGGTTGGATAGATGGTTATGTTTTTCTAGCCACCAATTTAACCGAGCGTTCACCATTCGCTCGAATGTCTTACAGATCACACTCGTCAGGCAAATGGGGCGGTAGCTAGATGGAAGCGTGCGGTCCTTTCCGGGTCGAGGGATGGGGATGACAATACCCTCTCGCCAGGAGGAAGGGAAAACTCGCTCATGCCAAATGCGGTTATAGATGTTTAACAGGAAACATAGCGCCTCAGATGGAAGATGTAGCAGCATCTGTCGGTGTACGTCATCGGGACCTGGAGAAGAATCCTTTGCTAACGCTAGAGAATGGGCGAGCTCGGCAGCGGTAAACGGTTGGTTGTACGGCTCGGTGCAGTCACTATTAAAATTTAGTTGTACCCGCTCCGCCTTTTCCTTAATAGGCAGGAAGAGAGCGTCATAACGGGCAGTTTGGCTAGTAGCAGCAAATGTTGTAGCTAGGGCTTCTGCTATGTCCTGCTCGGTGGTGCACATGGAACCGTTGATGGCAAGGCCCGGAATTACCGTCCGGCGATACTTGCCATACATCCGCCGAACAGCTGACCATACCTGTTGGGTAGAGCTGCGCCGGGAAAGCGAAGACACATAGGCTTCCCAAGATGTACGCTTTGCGTTGCGCAGTACAAAGCGTGCCCTAGCGCGAGAACGTTTGAAGGCGACAAAGTTCCCTTCAGTCGGGTGCCGCTGAAAAACGCGCAAAGCACGTTTGCGTGCTTTGACTGCCAAACTGCATTCCTCAGACCACCACGGTACAGGGATACGCCGTGGTGTAGATGAACCTCGAGGAATGCTGGATTCTGCTGCGAGCAGGATCGAGCAAGTAAAATATTCGACCATTTCGTCGATGGTGTGGAAACCGTCATCGATAAGGTTTATGAGGGAATGGAATTTTCCCCAATTAGCTTTGGAAATAATCCAGCGAGGATGTCGAGAAGGTACACATTGGCGGCCAGAAAAATGAATGTTAATGGGGTAATGATCACTGCCAAAGAGGTCGGAAAGTACTGACCACTCAAATAGTGGTACTAATGACGCACTGCAGAAAGAAAGGTCTAGTACGGAATGTGTACCATAATCGGATGATGGGAATGTCGGGTCACCAGTATTTAGCAGGAGCAGGTCAGACTTATCGAAGACGTCCACGAGGAGGCATCCACGGGCGTCATCGGTGTCTGATCCCCAGAGCGTGTGCTTGGCATTCAAATCTCCCACAAGGAGTAGTGGTGAGGGGAGCTGAGCCAATAGAGCTTGAAGATCACGCTCTGGAACTATACTGAGCGGCGGCAGGTACATGTTGCAGATGGTAAAACTGATGCTCGCCAGCTGTAGCCGAACGGCCACAGCTTGCAATGGTGTGGTGAGAGGAACGTGGGCGGCTGAGATGTTAGGCGCCACTAAGGTAGCAACGCCACCGCTTGCACGCATACCTGCAAGAGAGTCACTTCTAAATGCAGAGAAAGAGTGAAGGTGTAACGAGTGATTGGGATGTAAGTGGGTTTCCTGGAGACAAATAATTGATGGTGACCGTTGAGAAACTAAATGTTGTAGGTCTTGAGCACGAGCTCGAAAACCATTGACATTCCACTGGATTATTTCCATAAAGAGTTTTTAGCGGGCCGTTTTAACCTTTTTCTTGACCTTGGCTGACTTGGGCCCTACGAGTCGAAAATCGTTAGCATCCTGTGACTCCGCTGATGATCGGGAGTCAGAACTCCTACGGCTCGTAGAACGAGACCGCAATCTAATGGAGGGCGAGCTACTTCGTGATCTATGTTGTGGTCGGGATCGGTTTTTCACAGTTACTACGGGTTTGTTGTTACCCGCTGATGGCTTGGTATCTGGAGTCTGTACGGGGTAAACGGAGGTAGTGCTGGTGGATATACAAACGGTCTGAGAAGTAGGTTTAACGGCTAGAAAGTCAGTCTGCGTGGATGCGTGGGCGACAGGGACGTGTTGAACAGCAACAGTGGTATTAGGAGTACGGCGAGCTGCTAGTGCATATCCAGTAGTAGTGGTAGCAGGCTTCAGTTGTTCGAAGCGCCGTCGTGCCTCTGGAAAAGTCAGGCGTTCCTTTACACGTAGCTCCTGAATACTTTTTTCGTCCATGAATTTAGGGCACTGTCGCGAGCTGGAGGGATGACTACCGCCACAGTTCACGCAACAAGGTGTTCGACTGCAGTTAGGATCGTCGTGCTTCGGTAGGCCACATTGCTCACAAAGAGCAGGATTGGTACATGTGACCTTAGTATGTCCGAACCGCTGACATTGGAAACAGCGCATGGGGTTCGGGACATACTGGCGGACGCTAGCACGTTAGTAGCCACAATAGATGAATTCGGGTAATTTAGTCCCAGCAAAAGTTAGAAAAACCGTACGTAAAGGGTACTCCTTGCCATCTTGCTTTCGTGTTAGTCGGTACGCCTGACAAACAAGCTGATCAGAGAGGCAGCTTACTATCTCTTCATTCGCAAGACCATCTAAGCTGGAGGTGGTGACTACTCCTCTACAGGTATTAAGTGTTTTGTGTGGGGCTACCCGGATAGGGTAGGAGCCCAACAAAGTCGCTTTCTGTAGCTTTTTAGATTGGTCTGAGCTTGTGCTCTCCAATAGTAAGGTGCCGTCTCTAAGGCGCGTAGCGTTTTTGACAGGGCCACTGATCTTATCGAGCTCACGCTTTATATAGAAGGGACTAACATCTTTAAACGTTTTGCCATTACATGCCAAGGTCATTACCAGAAAAGGGTCAGTGAAAGAGGTTTTGCGCGGAGACATATTGAATTGGACCCCCATCCGGAACCGTCGGCGTCAGCCTGCCATCCGGGGGTTAAAGAAAGAAAGACACCGAATCTTCACGGCATGTGCCGTCATGGGGACCTCACCCATGACCGATCTGATTTGTACCTCAGAAAAGCTACCCTTCAATATCCACTGCTTGTCCGTATGGGTAAACCGTTCACCACGCACACCCCGGCTTTATGCCCCTACCACAGGAATAACCGCCTGTGGCTCCCCACTTTAGGCCGCGCTGCGCATAAAGGGCACACGCGGATTCAGGGGACTTGTGGTTGATTACACCGGGGTTCCGTCAGCGGTAACACGTCCGGTCCGTGGTACTAACCCAACGGCAAAACGCGGCCGTCGGGAGATTACCACAGACCGGGCCCTCAAGGAGCTACGTGGGTGTACTTGACGGTGTGGACGGGCTCCGCACCTAAGGCTACACATAGGGGCAGTGCGAAGGGTCCGCTCAACCTTCACTTTTGAGACCTCCGGAGAGCACACATGTCGGAAGCCGCGCTGAAAACCGTGGGACAGAACCACGGAGATAGGAGAGATCCCTGCTGGTGAGACAGGAGTTATAAACCTAAGACCTTAAGTACTAATAATGATAATAAAAAACTAGAAGGGGAAGAAGGTGATGCATACTGATCAGCAGTAGCACAGCGTGGCACAGTTGATGGAGGTGAGGGGGATGAAATGAGGGTGAGTGTCTAGGGACCCCGGGTTCGCCAATCCCGTACCTACCGTAGTAGGTCCCTGGGGGAGAATACCAGAGCCTCTTCTGCCAGTTTTCGGGGTTACTGATGGGCCTTCTCGGCAGCCGTAGCGGTCGTGGGTACACTAAGTCCCCACCGTACATCACCCCATCAGTCAGTCCCCTACTTCCTGTTGCCCACCCCTCGGGACGAGGACCGCAGAGGTTGGATTTTGAGGGGCGATAGTCAGTCTGTGTGGAGGCGTGAGCGACAGGGACGTGTTGATCAGCAACAGTGGTTTTAGGAGTACGGCGAGCTGCTAATGCATATCCAGTAGTAGTGGTAGTAGTAGTAGTAGTAGCAGGCTTTAGTTGTTTAAAGCGCCGTCGTACCTCTGGAAAAGTTAGGTGTTCTTTCACACGTAGCTCCTGAATACCTTTTTCGTCCATGAATCTAGGGCACTGTCGCGAGCTGGAGGGATGACTACCTCCACAGTTCACGCAACAAGGTGTTCGACTGCAGTTTGGGTCGTCGTGTTTCGGTAGGCCACATTGCTCACAAAGAGCAGGATTGGTACACGCGACCTTAGTATGTCCGAACTGCAGACATTGAAAACAGCGCATGGGGTTCGGGACATACTGGCGGACGCTAGCACGTTCGTAGCCGCAATATATGTATTCGGGTAACTTCGTCCCAGCAAAAGTTAGAAAAACCGTACGTAATGGGAACTCTTTGCCATCTTGCTTTCGTGTTAGCCGGTACGCCTGACAAACAAGTTGATCAGAGAGGCAACTTACTATTTCTTCATTCGCTAGACCATCTAAGCTGGAGGTGGTGACTACTCCTCTACAGGTGTTAAGCGTTTTGTGTGGGGCTACCCGGATAGGATAGGAGCCCAACAAAGTCGCTTTTTGCAGTTTGCTAGATTCATCTGCACTTGTGCTCTCCAATAGCAAGGTGCCGTCTCGGAGACGCGTAGCGTTTTTGACTGGGCCGCTGATTTTGTCAACTTCGCGCTTTATATAAAATGGACTCTCATCTTTAAAAGCTTTCCCATCACAAGCCAATGTCATAACCAAATAAGCGTCAGTAAAGCAGGTTTTGCGCGGAGACTTGATGATATAGACCCCCATCCGGAACCGTCGGCGTCAGCATGCCATCCGGGGATTAAACAAAGAAAGACACCGAATCTTCACGGTCTGTGCCGTCATGGGGACCCCACCCATGACCGATCTCATTTGTACCTCAGAAAAGCTACCCTTCCACATCCACTGCTTGTCCGTATGGGTAAACCGTTCACCACGCACACCCCGGCTTTATGCCCCCACCACAGGAATAACCGCCTGTGGCTCCCCACTTTAGGCCACGCTGCGTATAATAGGCACACGCGGATTCAGGGGACTTGTGGTTGATTACACCGTGGTTCCGTCAGCGGTAACACGTCCGGTCCGTGATACTAACCCAACGGCACACGGCCGTCGGGAGATTAACACAGACCGGGCCCTCAAAGAGCTACGTGGGTGTACTTGACGGTGTGGACGGGCTCCGCACCTAAGGCTACACATAGGGGCAGTGCGAAGGGTCCGCTCAACCTTCACTTTTGAGACCTCCGGAGAGCACACATGTGGGAAGCCGCGCTGAAAACCGTGGGACAGAACCACGGAGATAGGAGAGATCCCTGCTGGTGTGACAGGAGTTATAAATCTAAGACCTTACGTGCTAATAATAATAATAATAATAATAATAATAATAATAATAATAATAATAATAATAATAATAATAATAATAATAATAATAATAATAATAATAATAATAATAATAATAATAATAATAATAATAATAATAATAATAATAATAATAATAATAATAATAATAATAATAATAATAATAATAATAATAATAATAATAATAATAATAATAATAATAATAATAATAATAATAATAATAATAATAATAATAATAATAATAATAATAATAATAATAATAATAATAATAATAATAATAATAATAATAATAATAATAATAATAATAATAATAATAATAATAATAATAATAATAATAATAATAATAATAATAATAATAATAATAATAATAATAATAATAATAATAATAATAATAATAATAATAATAATAATAATAATAATAATAATAATAATAATAATAATAATAATAATAATAATAATAAACTAGAAGGGGAAGAATGTGATGCTTACTGACAAGCAGTAGCTCAACGTGGCGCAGTTGATGGAGATGAAGGGGATCAATTGAGGGTGAGTGGCTAGGGACCCCAAAGCCCAATAAGGATGTACATAATTTAGTACTGCAGAAGCATTCAAAATTAATAACAAACCCAAAGTTAATAGCAGAGACTTTTAACGATCACTTCAAAAATCTTGCTGAAAATATTGTTTCACAAAAGAACTGCACAATGGGTACTTCAGTAAAAACAAATGAGCATATATACGTGAAATAACAATGTTCTTGTGCCCTACTGATTTCGAGGAAATCGTTTCAGTAATATCCAAATTTAAATCCAAGTACTCTTCAGGTATTGATAACGTTCCTGATTTTTGCTAAAGAAATGTTCTATTCTTATTGCACACCCATTAGCAGACGTATGTAATAGCTCACTTGAACAGGCAGTGTTTCCAGAAGCTCTAAAAACTGCTGAAGTAAAGCAGTAAAGCAAAAAAGGAGATAAAACTGACTTACTAAATTATAGGCCAATTTCACTCTTGTCCAGCTTCTCTAAAGTACTGGAAAAGGTATTCTATAAAAGACTTATAACATTTATAGAGATGAAGGATTTAACATCTAAAACTCTGCATGGGTTTTGTAAACAAAAATCAGCAGAAACTGCACTTTTTGATTTTGTAAACAGTGTAATAAATACTTTGGATAACAAAGACAAAATACTAGGCGCATTCTTTGACCTATTTAAAGCATTCGATGTACTAAACCACAATTTACTATTCCAAAAATTAGAACATATGGGTATTAGAGGGCATGCATTGGAATGGATCAAATCATATCTAAAGGACAGGAAGCAAATAGTAGAAATTTCACATACAGAAAAAGATTGCATTAAAGAATACCGATCAGACACCAAATATATTAAGTTTGGTGTACCACAATGTTCTATTTTGGATCCTATTCTTTTCTTATTGTTTGTAAATGATTTACAGTCAAATATTACAGCTAAAACAATAGTTCAATATGCTGACGACACAAATATATTAATTGAAAGCAATGCAGTTGAAGAGCTACAAATCTTATCGAGAAGAATATTTAGTAATATTTCTAAATGGTTCAGCAATAATAATTTAATTGTAAACTTGGATAAGACACATGTAATTCATTTACCGTTTTCTCAGAATAATTCTCCTGTATAATCACAATTAATATGTAATAATAAAGTAATTAAGTATGTAAATACAACTAAATTTCTTGGTCTTTTGATACAGAGCAACCTAAAGTGGGAGACACATGTTGATCATCTAATTAAAAAACTGAGTACAATTTCTTATAATTTCAGACAACTGGTACACATAGTTAACATAAAAACTCTCAGAAGTGTGTATTTTGCGTGTACTCACTCCATTTTAAAATATGACATAAAATTATGCGATAACTCACCACACTGTAAATCATTATTCATAATGCAAAAACGGATTCTAAGAATACTTGGAGGAGTTAAATCAACATCTACGTGCAGACCATTATTTAAAAAATTTAAAATCTTACCTCTCCCATGTATTTTTATTTTTGAAATTTTAAAATTTACAAAGACAAATTTAATGAAAGGAAATGGCCACTGCACCTTTAATGACAGTTCATAATCATAATACTAGACAGAGAATGGATATTCATGTGAATAGAAGTACCACAAGAGCTTATCAAAACAGTGTAATAAACCTAGGAATCACTTTTTTTTAATAAACTGCCTATAGCCAATAAAACCACTTGCAATTTTTCGGCATTTAAAAGGTCAGTTTTGGCATACTTGCTAGACCACTGATTTTATTCTGTTAGTGAATTTATGGAAAGTTTATAGTATTGTTAGATTTCTGAATTAATTGTGTATATTATAAAATTCTTGAGATATCTTTATAAAACATTATTTTGTACAAACACTGACTTGCCCTTATTGGATGTGACTTGTTAATTTACAAGTATAGTTAATTGCACTGTAAATTCACAATTTGACGTGTCTTATCTCATAATACTCATGTACAATGTATGATATACAAGATGAATAAATTATCTATCTATCTACCAATATATTTCTGATGTAACGAACTCTTTGTTTTACTCAATGTGACAGGAACATCATTATAGACATGTACTTTTGTTGCTTTGCTAAGCGAATGTCGAAATGACTTTACAGAAGATCTATTAAGGGAGCGGGAAGCAATCCACGGATGTGAGTTGGCCTTCAAAACAACAGATAGCGTAATTAAAATACAGAGCTGCTGAAAAGCGTGGCATTGGAGCTACAAACCAAACCATCAAATCATCAGTTGCAGACATATACACTGAAATGTTACCTAAACTTTAGGATGAGCAGCTCTTTGTATGTGTTTTAATGACGGAAACTGTGAGATAGACCAAGCCTTAACATATAAAGAAATAAGTGAAAGCGTGCAAGAATTTACTTAAAAAGAGGGCACAGAACGATGCTAATCCTGATTATTCCTGAATGCGACAACCAGATACATGAAGCGGATGTATAATAAAGCGTGTCGCATTCAGGTATAATCATTCAGGACATGTTTCATAGTGATACTACAGCAGGTTTACAGAAGGGCTAAGTATTCTGTATATTTTAGAACTGATAATGAATAGTCCAAATGTGTTTAACCTAAAGCTCAAACATTCCTAAAACACCGGTACCCATAAGTACAAGGAATGGTCGGACTAGCAAAAACAGCGTATTTGACATGAATTGTAATTCCGTGCTCCAATTAAGATTCTACTTCTATAAAAAGTAAAATTGCCAATCCCTTTATTTCATATTTCTTTCAGAATATTGGCTTCTTCAAAAGGCATCAGTTTTTTAGTCGTGCACTATATTGAGCAGTTCTGCTGCCTTTCTCGACCTAATCCTACTATCTTCAAATCGCCAAATACAGTCCCCACCCGTGGATCAGAACGGGGGACTATTATTCAGCACCTTTTTGGTAGGAGAGACAACATTGTTTATTGAGCAGGCTTCAACATTCAGAGTCCGCGTAGGTAGCAGCCACTCTACTACCAAACCTATAACAGCAGGCATTTCTGAGTGATCTATCCTTTGACCAGTTCTATTCAACTTGTACACCTCTGATATGCCTGAAATGCCTACAGCTCAAATTGCTATGTCTATGCGGACAATACAGCAATCTTCGCAACATATCGCAATATCCACACCTTCAGGAGGCCTTAAACTTCATTGTACCCTGGCTTGATAACTGGCGTATTTCGCTCAACCAGCAAAAATGTCAAGCAATGACCTTTACACTATGCAGACCGGATTATCCTCCACCAGTAACACACCCAGTGAAACCTATACCCTGGAAAACAGACTGAAACAGTTAAATACCTCGGCGTACTCATGGATCGACGATTCACATGGAAACAACACATAAGTAACAAACTCAAACTAGCTCAAGCAAGACTGGCTCTACACGACTTTATTAAGACCACTCCTACTATATGGCTGGCCAGTGTGGGGAGGGACCAGTCCTTCCGAAATCAAACTTATCCAGACATTTCAAAACAAAGTATTACGAATCTCAACAAATGCACCATTGTTTGTCAGAAATAGTCAACTACATAGAGAAACTGTAATCAGCACCGTCCAACAGTCAATTTCACGTCTCAGGAGCCACTCACAATTCCCTTGGCAGAAAATCCAGCTTTCCAACCCGCATCAGGAGTCATCTACCACTGGATCAGCTCTCGCAATATCTTCTGAAATACTTAAAACAATACTGTACCTACTTATGGGGCGCCCAATGGGGCTTTTCTCATTTCATTGTTATTCATTGTATCACATATATAAATAATGTCTATGATTAGCAGATTGATCAATAAATTAGTTAAAAACATTGTTTATTGAGCAGACTTCAACTGCTTCTTTCAGAAACCTCTTTTTATATGCAGTTAGTTGAATCGTTCCGTCTTAACCCTTGTATTGTAGAGGAAACGCATCTGACGTTGATTTATGGATCCATCGGATCAGACTTGGCAAGTATTTAGGATATAACCAGGCTTTGCCATGACAAGTCAGCAGTAAATGGCTCTCCATAATTATGCGCCGGTTATGCTATTATAACACGGTCCCCAGAGACTCATCTGTACACCACGGTCAGGAAGAGGATTATACGTGGCGCAACAACAAACCTTTGTACTCCAATAACAAGTGAATTTCTAAAAAATGAGGATCCTGTCTCTATATACTGGGAAGCCGGAGAATGACTTTACTATCAAATTCTGAGCATCAGCCACATTCACCTTTAAATAGGAATCTTTAGTTTATCCCTTACTGCTTATCAGTCATCTGCACCTATTCATTTTTCAATTTATGGAGCATGCTAAGCGACATATGTGACGTATGACTTTGATGAATGTCTTTTAATGGATGATTTGCACAACAGTTTATTAGGGAAAGGGTAGGTAACTCAGTGCATAAGTGTTGAATGGGACAGAAATCAATTATGATGTATGTCGATTCCAAAAACGTCATACCCAGACACATAGAGCTGCATTAATAATTTAGACGAGTTTACAAACTTTTATTCATTAGAGTCCAGAGGTCCAGAGGTAGCGGGGCTATTTTTCTTTTTCCCGTCCGGATGACTTATGCCGCAGTACCTAGCCATTTTGTGGCTTAACCTGCGAAATGAGTTAGTAATTGGTTTCACGTTCTGCTGGGGTGTTTGAATTTTTTGGGAAATTTGGAATAGGATGCCCTTGTTTAATTCTCATAGGCAGCTGCACTTAAGCGTTCTCCCGTTTTGGGAGACACGATTTCAGTTTTTGCTCCGTTTTGGTTGTATATTGCTTGATCCATCAGGCGTAAAAATTGGTCCCAGAGATATCTGGGGTTTCCCTTGGGTTAACCAAGGGGCCCCAAGACGTCTCTTGGCAGCTAGAAGGATGGAAAGCGTTGATCCCTCTGGTCATACCTGCCCAGGGAGTTCACTAAAGGGTGAGGGTGAATTTGGATTTTGTCGTACTTTGATCGTGCCCACTCGCGGATGACATCGACAATGTACGGGATCTGGGAGTGCTCATGTAGGATATGAGCAGGGAATATCCAGTCTGTAACGTATATGATGCGAAGTGCCTTGTTCTGCAGCGTCTGGAGTCTGACGAAAGTGGTATTAGCCACTGTTCCCCAGATGAAATGAAATGAAATGTGTAGTGTTTAACGCCCGCTTTTACTACATACGGCACCGCAGGCGGTGACACTGATGATGCATGAGATGAATATGGAGCACCGGTGGAATGAGATGGCGGGGGAAACCGGAGGTCCCGGAGAAAACCCGCCCCAACGCCGTGTTGTCCACCACAAATCTCACTTTGCGGTCGCCTGGGATCGAACACGGGCCGCCTTGGTGAGAGCCAAGCGGTCTAACCACTGAGCCACGGCGTGGCCACTGTTCCCCAGATCTCACAGCCGTACAGCATCATACGCGGAATGATCACCCGATTCAGCTGGAGTTTGAGTCGGATGGGCATTCTTGATCGGAAAATAGGATATAGGCTCCGGAGTGCGACGTGCCCCAGCTGGATCTTCCCCTTGACGTGCGGAACGTAAGTTAACTTACGGTCCAGCGTCACTCCGAGATACTTCGCCGTTTGCACCCATGGGATTCTACGGCGCCGTAAAACGAAGTTCTGCTGCAACCGGTTGGCTCTGGTTTTCGCCAGGAGAATTGCAGACCTCTTCTCCGGGTTAATTGCATTCGCCATTTTTCGTTCCATTCGCCTATGGCCCGGAGCTGGGTTTTTATTTGCCGGAAGCTGTACCGTGTGTTCCTATTTACTGCGAAGGTCATGAGATCATCCGCATTGATCACAACTGGGTTTTGGTCAGAATCCAGAGCGTTTACCACCATGAGGTCCAGATGAAATGGAATGTTCTTGGTGATTGCGAAGTCTATGACGTCCGCCCTGCCACCAGGCGGGAAGTGCGTTGGACCCCGCCTGCCATGCGCATGGAGGGTTGGGTCTCCGCTGATGAGGCGGTAGATGCTCCTTCCCCTGTCGTTCTGGATGCGGCTGTTCCATCCTGGGTGTTTGGCATTGAAGTCGCCTGCTATGCACACTCTGTGGTCTAGGTTTAGGAGTGCCCTGTAATCCGCTTCATAGAAGTGATGGTTGGGCGGGTCATACACCACTACAAGCTCTAGGTCCGAACCGCCTAAGGAGATCCTTATGGCGGTCGCCTCCAAGTGTTGAAGCGGAGGGATGGTAATGGGAGTATGGGTGATATGGTTTTCTATAAATATGGCTGTACCGCCGCCCCGCCGGCCGACTCTATCGGATCGGTGGACGGCGTAGCTTGGCAGGTTAAATTGTACACCAGCATGCAGGTGCGTTTTGCATACCATAAGGAGGTCAATCCCGTGGTCACTTACAAACTCCAAGATGACCGGTCTCTGTTCCCGGACTCCGTTTGCGTTCCAGAACGCGGCTCTCAATGTGCGCTGAGATCGTCTCACCGCCATTTACGAGCTGGAGTTAGGAAAGAGGAGCCGTGCAGTCTGTTGCATAATGCTGTGCGTTTGCATAGCAGGGATGCGGGGATCTGTCAGTTGCTCCCTGCAGCGCCTTAGAATGGGGAGGGAGCGTTGAATTAATTCTGCGAACCAGGCAGAAAGCTCTTGGAACTCCGCCAGGTCCTCGTTTGAGATGCCAGCATCCCAAACTGGCGTAGCTGTCGTAGGTAGGGGTGCCTCTCCCTCATTGGCTGCTGCAGCCACTGTGGCTAGAGCTGGAAGAGGGGGAGAGCAGTGGCGGAGAGGGCCTCTCTGTCTCCCCGTACATTCTGGGGCGGACCGCTCGGCCGTTGCTGCCGCAGTTGCCGGCGGTTTATCCCGCCGGGCTGCGGTGGCCTTCTTCTGGCGAGGAGGCTGCTGTGGTTTGGCTGCAGATGCATCCGGTGCTTCTGTGGCTGCAGTTTTAGAGCCTTCTGCCTGGGTCGTTGCCGGAGTCTGGCTTGCCTCGGCCTGTTGCAGCACCTGTTCGTGTTTGCGCAGCGCCTGAGCAAAACTGACTCCAGGCCGAAATTGTGCTGGCTCCCTGTTTGTGGTCCTGCCCTGCATTGCCTGCACTATTCGCAGTCGTGCGGGTCAACCGCCGGAGATGCCTATGTGGGCTTCTCGGCAGTTTGCACACTTTTTATCCTCTCTGGGATTCGGGCAATCTTTAACAGGGTGTTGGCCTGCACATCGTATGCAGGCTGTCCTCCTCTCGCACGCATGGCTAGAGTTGTGGAAGCCCAAGCATCTGAAGCATTGGGCTGGTCCCTCTCTGCTATGGTACGGCTCTACTCTTATCCTGGTATTGTAAAGGTGTGACACCTCGTCGATTTTGGGGAGACCATCTCCCTCCTTCTCTACTATTACGAGCAATAGTGGCATGGGGGTCCTTACGGGCTCCTTGCCTTCCTCTCGGATCGACCTGGTCAGCTGGACCACGGTACGCGGCTCAATGCCGTGTTCTTCCGCCAGGTCTACCTTAATGTCCTCCAGTTTTTTTTATTTGTGCTAGAACTATCAAAACGAACTCAAAACACCGTATGAAGCTGTAAAAAGCGTGTAAAGATTCAAGGTGGGCCTTAGGTCCGCGGTTATTTATTCGTGTTGGAACTTTTTCTTGCAAGGTAGCTTTGCCTAATCTGGCACATAGTTATAAATGTACAGTTCGTACTAGATATTTTACGGTCGGTATCGTGCTTCACCTATTCACCAAGTTTCAAACCTTTCACAAATGCAAAGTGAAAGATAAGATTTAAGCATGAAACAAACATTAGATTGTCGTCGACACACTCCTAAAAATGAAAGCCAACTGCGTAACATAGTTTGCAACACCAGATACGGTAAAGATAATAAGATTCACAAAGTTGAACATGATCCCTAATTGAAGATAAAGATAGCCCGTAGTTTCCCTTTGAAGGCCATGGACCTCTCCAGCCTGACGGTAGGGATGGTGAACTACAGTGTGTGAGGTTTAACTAGTCGTGTGCATTTTAGAAAGAGAAAGGAATACTCACCGTCTCACTATAATGTAGTAGGCAAAGCAGATACCCCACCAAAGCATGCATCAGTGGCGGAGCGCCCCTTCTCCACTCCGTTCGATTGTTGTTCATCCCCCGATTCAGAGTCAGTAATTTCAAACGAATCTTCGTTTTCTTCTTCCGATTCCAAGTCTTCTAAATTTATAACTAATCGATCTGTAATTTCATCTATCAGACTGTCTTTTTCCCGGTAAAACTGTTCAGTGTTTTGTACATGTTCGCACGCCCTTTTCCAGTTTTCTGAGGTCACTTTTCTAATCGCATTATGAAACAAGACTCTTTCAGCGACACTTTTAAATGAAATATATTTGGCATCATCATTCTTCACTTGTGCCCATATACGTTCTGTAGCATTAAAATCGCAGTGATAAGGTGGCAATCGTACTACGGTATGACCGTGTACCTCTGCGAGAGTGTATATTTCATACACTTTGAAATTATATTTTTTCAGTTTAATTAATTTGTATAGCACCGGTTTTATTGCTCGTGTATCAAACTCAATATTCCTATAACGAAGCCATTCCTGCATATAGGATTTGAGTGATGATGAAGTGGGTGCTTTATTAATTTCTATGGAATGGTAAGGGGCTTTGTTCATAATGATGACACAATTACACGGAATTTTAGGTAGTAATATATTAACAAACCAACCCCTGAAAATGTTATTATCCATTTCTTCATGGTAGCCTTTGGTTGAATTTGACTTAAAAGTTAGCAAGGCATTAGGAATAAATCCTGTTGAAAATCCAGCATGTTCAATAATAAATCGCTGTCCTTTGCCGATTGGAGTTTTAAGAGGTAAATCACTTACATTTTCATCAGCGATACACTTCCACACCGTATTTCTCGTATGGTTTATACTTACCCACATTTCGTCGAAGTACACTGAAGGCCTACCTGTAGATCTCAGTTCTTTCATTCGTCTTAAAAATTTAAAGCTTTTAGAAACAATATACATTCGTTCCATTAAAAAGTGTGTTCCTTGTGAATTTTTACTGTAACTGAAATTAAGCTTTTTAAGAATTTTTCTTAAGGACCACACGCTTCTTTAAACAAGTCTTTAGCTTTTGAAGTCTCATATATGTCCAGAAAACTAGGCAGAAAGTCCGTACGATACAGCGAATAGATTGCTCGCTTAATAGCAGCAGCGGTGAATGAATCAATTTCTGTTTTTCGCGGTCTTCTATTAGGGCGCTTTTTGCCTGGTGTTTGCAGTCTACTGCGGCTAGTTTCTGCATTTTTGTGTTCTTTTAGATTCATTGGACAGAACTTCAAATGCCTGTAGCAGCAGCAGTTCTGCCAACGATACTCGTCACTGAATTAGTCGGCTTTCCACATTTAAAAGCTTCGCATTCATCACTGAAGGAACTGTGAACTTTGACTACAATTTCCCTAGAAACTGATTTTAGAACTTTCCCTCGAGATCCAACTTGAAACCACACAAACACAACTAAAACTTCAAGAAAATAATTCAACATTATATCTATATGTTGCAACAATGAAAATATTTTGTGTCGTGTAAATCCACAAAACAATAAATTCACAGTTCCATCGTTCATACGCCACTGACAACCTTTAATCAACACAAGCGTCTACTTTCCATGAATCACGACAAAGCAGTGGTTGCTGACGCACCCACGTGTGCTAGACAAGGACAGTATTCTGTGTTAGACAAGGATAGTAGAGAATATGCCAACTTAAAACCTCACAGACTGTAATCTCTGTAGATTTCTAATCATCGGATTGACATTCTTGTGTCTTTGGCTTACAAGAGAACCAATTGCAACAATAAATAAATTAGTAACTAAAATACAGATAATAAAGAATTGGAGAACAAAAAGAACAGTATGTCGTGGCTTCGAACCTAGCTCTTGCATTACCATACGTATGCTAGCAGCTAACTAACGCACTCAGCTGTCACGTATTCTATGTCGCACAATTTATCATCTTGCTAGTACTATATGCATGAGAAATCGTCGTTTATTTAGGCTTTTTAAAATTTCTTGGTCCTCATTCTAAGCTGTAAGTATTAATGCGGGTTACGATAATACTGATTAGAAGAACAGAGCTGCAATAGCGGCTTTTGTACTAAAAGGGTCAATGTTTTAATGTTTCCACATTATACTATAAACTGCGGGTTGCTTAGATAAGAATAAATAGGCGCAGCTGACTCACCTGGTATATAAATAATATTTATGGAAAATCACTTACCGATATGCAGGGGCGGCTCGTGCCGAAAAATAATGGCGTGCTACGAGAAAAAGGGCATGCAGCTAACCTAGTTTGTAAAAATGAAGTCCATGCGTCGATGTTTATTCATGTAGAATTTGTCCATCACTCCTTGTGAAAGTCCTGCATACCTGTGATAAGCTTCTTCTG
This sequence comes from Mantis religiosa, assembly GCA_030765055.1. NCBI lineage: Eukaryota > Metazoa > Arthropoda > Insecta > Mantodea > Mantidae > Mantis > Mantis religiosa. Next base: position 188,428 of record CM060952.1, read on the forward strand.
TATAGAGAGCATAGCCATAGAGGTAGGCCGACCTTCAGAAAGTTCTTTAACCTCTTCAAAGTCGAGAAGCAGCGTTATGGTTCTGCTCTAGGCATGGGATTGTCACAGTAATTCTTGAAACCTTGGTCATTTCTCCAAAGGTGTTTTGCAGATTGTTCTGCAGTATTAACTGCAATAGCGGAAGGGCACCTGAATTCCAAATGTTGATACAAAATGTTGGGTTCAGTTTGAAGTTTGCTTTTGTCAAGTTCTTATAACGATACTGACAATGCTCAGTTCTGATTCACGAAACACTCGAGAAAATAATAGTTGCGTTGCAGTATTTACAGCTCCAAGAATTGAGAATTCAAATGAGTTAGTTCCTTAATAGCACTCAATAAACCTGTTTCATTGCAGGATTAATTTGAACGGATTTTACAGAATAAATTAAAAGAACATATCAGTTGAGAAATTATTTCAATTTCTGAAAACGAACCGAGGTGTGCAAACAATGTTCTAAAAGCATACTGAGAATGTCAGTTTTTTATGTGCTGCTTCCTAATTGACCTCTTTTTATGCACTCAATGTGACAAGATCTTTAACGTACGCCTTAGACTATGAATTAGTACTTCGAACAGATGGCAAGGAAAGCAAAACAGGGCATTTCTAATTTCACACCTACAGATCCAACCGTTATATATATATAGTCACGAACACATTATCGCGACAGCGCGGCCGACGTACACAAAGGGACAGATAAAGATAGCGCAGAGATAAAAGGCATGCCGAAACAGATAGATAACTGTAAACGTCTAGTGACATCTTGATTAATAAAGAACATTCCACAGCCGTCTGGAATCATGAATAGTAATATAAAAGGAAGCCGCCGTTAGTTGGAGAACAGTTGTAAATAGAGTCGAAATGGAAATTGATAATCGAGGGCGTGCAGCTGTATTTTGAAAGAGTTCGCTTTTATTTGTGGACGGCGAACTTGGAAGATTGTAATTATGTATGTAACGTAATTCTGCTACTGTAAGGGTTGACCAAACTGTGTTTCTACGGAAATAAAGAACATTTTGAATTTCTAAAAATTGGATTTTTAATTCTACGAACCCACAAAGTCACAACTGGTGCCAGAAGTGGGATATACGACAGTGGACGCTACATTGGAAACGATTTTACAGAAAATGGAAGAAATGAAGGCGACTAATATCAGCCTCGCTGCGAAGACGGAAGATGCAAACAACCTGCCCGCGACGATAACCGAATTGACCATGGAAATGAAAGCGGCGAACAAAGCCCTCGCCGCAAAATTCGAAGAGCAGTTGACCCTCGAGAGGGATGACGTCGCGGTGCTGACAAGCGGATGGGTCAGGTGGACGAACGCATTAACTACCTGGAGAAAACGGTCCACAATAGCACCAAATTCCTCGAAAGTTTGGCGTGCCGCGTAAACAACCTAGAGGGAAACGCCGACACCAACACTAAGTCCCTGAACACCATGGTGGACGACTTCGTCGGCAGAAGGATGACGGATTTAAAGGCCGGCACACCGAGATGCGACTAATCTGCGCGCGTCAAGCCAGTAAAGTACGACAGCACGTCAACGTTAGAAGTCTTCCATCGTCAATTCAACACGGTGCCCAGACACAAGTGGTCAACAGAGCAAGAGGCCGCACAGTTAATATCCAGCCTCCAGGGACGGGCCGCAGAACTCCTGAACGCGGTCCAGACAGCGGAGGCGCCCGAGGATATCTGGAATACCCTTGAGAATCGCTTTGGAAACCATCGCTTAGCCGCAGCGTATCGCAGCCAGCTGAAAGCAAGGTTACAGCAGCCAGGGGAGACGCTGCAGGAGTTCGCCCTGGCAATTGAGCAGCTGTCCAGCAAAGCCCTAGTTGACCTCCCACCAGAGTTCATATCCCGAGAGGCATATTTGTCGGGGTACGAAACACGAAGATTCGTCAGTGCCTGATGCTCGCGATTACAAAATCATCCACGAGGCGCTAACGGTAGCATTGAGGATGGAGGCGGCCAAGGTGACGGCTACCCCGACGTTAAGAACAACGAGTATCGGCTACACTGGAGACGGAAGGCCAGCCGAGGGACGCCGGAGAATACCAAGTGGCGCGTGTTGGTGGTGTGGCCAGTCGGAACACCAGGAGAGAGACTGCCCACACCAGGGAGAGCAGCAGTCGGCGCCGTCACAACCATCCCCTCGAGTGACACTGTGCACCGTCAGCTGGCGTATGGATGGCAGCCTCATCGCGAACGGTTAGGTGAGAGGGAAGCCGTGCCGCGTGCTTGTGGACACCGAGGAGCCGTGACCGTCATCAGACCTGATGTAGCCAGGGGTTTGCTGTCAAGAAAACCTAGCCGACCATGCCAGTTTGTGACGGCATCGGGTGACACCTTGCCTGTAGAGAACGAGTCTCTGCTGAAGCTGACATTGGGAAAGTGCCGTGCGTCAATGGGAGACGTCACGAAGGTCGCTGACGAGGTGATACTGGGACTCGATGCCCTCAGGAGCCACGAGGCGACAGTCGACGTCGGCAGAAAGGTCCTGCGGCTCAGTAGAGAAAAGGTGATATTCCGCCAACCTGAAGAGCGCCTTGGAATAGCAAGGTCGTGCTGACGGAAGACGTGGTTGTCCCGGCGAGAAGGGAGGTGGTGGAGAAGGCGCGACAGGAAGACCAGCGAAAGAAGAACATGATTCTGGAAGAGAATACGCCTGTGTACGGACTATGTGTAGCCAGAACATTGTTGCCGTGCCGAGTGGAGGTGCCGGTGAGGCTGCTCAAACGGACAGACACCGATCATGACGTCCAGGCCGGGACGGAGTTAGGGAAGTGCGAGCCAGTGGTCAGCGTAACATCAATCGACAAGATACAGGAGCCGATGCCGACGCAATACCTGGGGCGCCGGCTGTAAGGCTTACTGGAGAGGGTGGCCGACCACCTGACCGCAGAGCAGTTCGGGAAGGTTTGACCACTGCTGAGACCATACCAGCGCGTCTTCAACCAAGGTAACAGCGACTACGGTCGCACGGAGAGAGTGCTCCACCGCATCGACACCGGAGAGCCCAGCCTATTCGGAAAGCACCTAGACGCGTTCCGCTGGAAAACAAGCGGCGGTACGGAACATGCTAGAGGACAGGAGATCGAGGGGAGTGATTGAAGAGTCTGACAGCCCTTGGTGTTCCCCTGTAGTCCTGGTGACAAAAAACGGCGAGCTACGCTTCTGCGTGGACCACAGAAAGCTGAACGCTGTCACCCGGAGGGACTGTTTCCTCTTACCCCAGATTGACGACAGCCTATACATGCTTGATGGTGCGCAGTGGTTTTTGACCCTGGAACTTAAGTTGGGTTAAGAACGTGGCTCTAAACCCGAAAGACAAGGAGAAGACCGCATTCTCGACAGGTCAAGGGCTTTAGCAGTTCACAGTTATGCCTTTTGGCCTCTGCAACGCACCAGCTACCTTCCAACGCCTCATGGAATCAGTGATGAGAGGATCGAGAGGCTGCAGGCTACCAACCTGAAGATGAACGGGAAGAAATGCCAGCTCCTCCGCAAGGAAGACAACTACTTTGGCCACATATTATCACCAACCGGAGTGGCTACATACCCGGAGAGGCACAGGCAGTGAGAGGTTGGCCTCGGCCGAAGGATAAGAGAGAGCTGCGCAGTTTTTTAGGGCTGTGCAAGTACTACCGCCGCTTCATAAAGGGCTTCTCCAACTTCGCCAAGCCCCTCACGCGCCTGACAGAACAGCGGCCTTTATTGTGAACGGAGAACACCGAAGGCGCTTTCCAGCAGCAGAAGACACTTTACAGTGCTCCTATTTTGGGATTCCCACCAGCAGGCGGCGCCTTCAATGTGCACACTGATGCCAGCGGCCATTGCATAGGAGGCGTCCTTACCAAGTTCAGGACAGCCACGAGCGGGTGATAGCTTACTACAGCAAGATGCTGTCCAAGGCAGAGAAGAACTACTGAGTCACCTGCCGAGAGCTACTGGCGGAAGTAAAGACTTTGGAACACTTCCAAAAGTGCATGTACGGACAGCCATTCCAGCTGAGGACTCGCCACTCCGCTCTAATTCGGTTACTCTGCTTTAGGAACCTGGAAGGCAAGAGACCCCGTTGGCTCCAAAGGCCGCAGGAGTACGACTTCATCTCCGAACATCGTAGAGGGAAGAGACACGTCAACGCAGACGCCATGTCCCGAAGACCCTGCCCAGAGGAGTGCGGCCAATGCACAAGAGTGGAAGAGAAGGTGCGTGCCGCAGCTGTCAGAGTGGTCAGAGCAGTGCTTGCGGATGACTGGGATATCGCAGGCCTGAGAACTGAGCCGCTGGCGGACACAGACTTAGGACCACTCTTGAGGGAAGTGGAGGCAGGGAGAAGACTAACGTGGAAGGACATCACACGGAGGAGTGCCACATACAAGTCGTATTGGGCCCAATGGGATTCGCTGAAGATCAGTGAGGGCGTGCTATTCCGGGTATGGGAATCACCCGATGGGAAGACGCAGGGAGAACAGTTGGTACTTCCCGGGAATAAGGTTCCGGAGGTCTTAGAAGTGCACGCCAGTACTTGAGGAGGACTCCTGGTAACAAACCGAAGATCGACAAACTCCGACTGTGCTACTACTGGCTAATGCCCCGAGCATATGCTGAGAGATGGTGCTGTCAATGCCACGTGTGCGTGATGAGTCGCGGGCCCCAAACCAGGAGTCGGGGTCATATGCAGCAGCACAATGTTGGAGCGCCATTCGAGCGCATCGCTGTCGACATAGCTGGACCATTCCCATTGTCAGACCAAGGCAATAAGTACCAGACGGTGGCCGTGGACTACTTCACCAAGTGGCCGGAAGTGTATGCCACCCCGAACCAGGAGGTGAAGACAATTACAGACTGCCTCGTGGAGCAACTGTTCTGCCGTTTTTGGGGTGCCGTTAGAGCTCCACAGTGACCAGAACATCAGTTATGAGTCTCACGTGATGAAGAAGGCACTGGAAAGTCTTGGGGTGAACAAGACACGCACAACACCCCTGCATCCGCAGTCGGACGGCATGCAGGAGAGATACATCAAGAGCCTAGAAGAACATCTGAGGGAGGTCGGTGCCAGCCATCAGCGAGATTGTGACGTAAAGGTGCCACTGATATTTCTGGCCTACCGCTTGTCAACACACACGACTGGGATGACGCCAGCCAGCTTAATGTTCGGCCGGGAGTTACACCTCCCTTGTGACTTGACTTTTGGGAGCCCCCGGAAGCAAAGCAGCCAGCAACCGAGTATGTGGAGAACCTGGTGGACTATCTCCACGACATGCATGAGATGGCTCGTCAGAACATCCAGAAGGTGAGCGACCGCATGAAGACCCGATACGACAGGCAAGCCAACAGCCAAGGGTTCCAGCAAGGTTACCTAGTCTGGTTGTACTGCTCTACCCGGACCAAGGGACACAGCCCGAAGCTTCAGCAGGCATGGCAAGTGTTAAAGATAATTAACGACGTGGTCTACCGCTTCCGGAAGCTGTCCCAAGGAAGAATGTTGGTGGTCCACCTGGATCGTCTGGCCCACTACCATGGTGCTGTTCGGGACGACCATTCTTGAGGAGGGAGCAGGTCGCCCATCGCATTGTTGTGACAGGCGCGGCCGGCCTGCACAAAGAGGCAGATAGTGCAACGCGGAGGTAAGGCTTGCCGAAACAGATAAGGCAAGAGACAGATAGCTGACTGCAAGTTTCGCTTTCTTGTTTGCACAGAATATTCTATTAACTTTTTAAAACAATGAGTAGAGGTATATAAAAGAAGCCGTAGCTAGTTAATGAGTCAGTCTTAATAGGATTGGTAATTGTGCGCATGCAGCTGTGATTTGAAAGTGAACTCTTTTGTTTATTCACGTGTGCAGAGGAGACTAGGATTGTGTTGTTTTATGTAACGTCAGCTTGCTGCAAAGGGATGTACAGCTGCCTTTCTACAGAAATAAATGGCATTTTGAGTTTCTGCAGACTTGACTTTTAATTTTACGAACCCTTAGAGGCACACTATTCTCACCAACGGGAGTGGCCACAGACTCGGAGAGGACATAGGATGTGAAATGTGTAGTGTTGAACGCCCGCTTTTACTACATACGGCACCGCAGGCGGTGACACTGATGATACATGAGATGAAGATGGAGCACCGGTGAATGAGATGGCGGGGGAAACCGGAGATCCCGGAGAAAACCCGCCCCAGCGCCGTGTTGTCCACCACAAATCTCACTTTGCGGTCGCCTGGGATCGAACCCGGGCCGGCTTGGTGAGAGCCAGGCGGTCTAACCACTGAGTCACGGCGCGGCCCGGACATAGGATGTGAGAGATTGGCCTCGCCCGAATGATAAGCGAGGATTTTGCAGTTTCCTGGGGCTGTGCAGTTTTACCACCGCTTCATAAAGGGCTTCTCCAACTTCGCCGAGCCCCTCACTCGCCTGACAGAGGAACACCGGCCTTATGTGTGCAGGTAGGATGCCAAAGGCACTTACCAGCAGCTGTAGAAGACACTTTGCAGTGGTCCTATTTTGGAATTACCACAACCAGGCGGCGTCTTCACTCTGGATACAGACGCCAGCGACCATTGCATTGGAGGCGTGCTATCTCAAGTCCAGGACGGCCACGAGCGGGTGATAGCCTTCTACAGCAAGACTCAGTCCAAAGCAGAAAACTACTGCGTCACCCGGCGAGAACTGCTGCTGGTGAAGACCTTGGAGCACTCCAACAAGTACCTGTACGGCCAGCCATTGCACATTAGGACTGTCCACTCCATCCTAACGTGGCTACTCAACTTTAGAAATGTGGAGGGCCAGAGAGCCCATTGGGTTCAGAGTCTGCAGGAGTACGACTTCATCTCCGAACATCCTAGAAGTAGGAGCCACGCCAACGCAGACGCCATGTCGCGAAGACCCTGCCGAGAAGAGTGCAACCAATGTGCATGAGTGGAAGAGAAGGAGCGTGTCGCAGCTCTCTGAGTGGTCACAGTAGTGCCTGCGGATAGATGATAGTGCAGGCTTGAAGAGGGAGCTGCTGGCGGACGCCGACTTTGGGCCACTCTTGAGAGAATTGCGGGCAGGGGCAGTGTCAAACTGGGAGGACACAGCACCGAGGAACGCCGCATACAAGTTGTACTGGGCCTAATGGAACTCACTGAAGGTCAAAGAGGGCGGCTGCTCCGGATATGGAAATCACCCGATGGGAAGACGCAGAGAGAACAGCTGGTACTTCCCCGGAGTGAGATCCCGGAAGGCTTGGAGGAAGTGCACGCGGGTACTTGAAGAGGACACCTGGGAACAAACCGAACGAACGACAAACTCCGACAGTGCTACTACTGGCTGAGGCACCGAGCAGATGCTGAGAGATGGTGCCGCCAATGTCATGCGTGCGCGGCGAGTCGCGGCCTCCAGACTAGGAGCCGGCCTGGCAAGCAGCAGTAAAATGTCGGAGCGCCTTTCTAACTCATCGCTGTCGACATAGCTGGACCATTCCCAGTGTGCGACCGAGGCAACAAGTAGCTTATGTTAGCCATGGACTAGTTCACCAAAAGGCCAGAGGTGTATGCCATCCCGAATTAGGAGGCGAATACCATTGTCAACTGACTCATGTAGCAACTGTTCTTAGACTTTGGTGTACCGTTAGAGCACCACAGCGACCAAGGCACCAATTTTGTGTCCCACCTGATGAAGGGGGCACTGGAAAGACTTAGAGTGAACAAGACATTCACAACACCTCTATTCCACTCAGACGGTGTGGTCGAGAGATACATCAAGACCCTAAAAGACCACCGGAAGTTCCATATATACGCTCATATATATTGTGACCGCATAGATTACCTGGATTCGGAAATCTGGTTTGCAGAAATGTAGAACAAATTTTGCTGCAGTAAAAGGAGGTGAAATTGACAATCAGTTGTCCTTAAGGCAGACTCGGTATTTTTCTGCACGAAAACAAATGAAAAAAATTACTGTGGTACACTTCAAACATTGACTGTCGCAATTACCAACAAACAAATGCCGCTTCTTACATCTTGCCGGTATTTATAGCTCCCCAGCCGTTGTTCGTATAGAGCTTCGTATACAGTTTCGAGGGCTTTAGCGGCCGCAACAATGGGCAGGATATTCCGGAGCCTCTCTCTTTCTCCCGGCTCCGGCTCGTGGCAGCAACACAACAATGCCACACGGTGACACTGCACCCTCCTCAAGGCTGGAGGTCCCGAACAGCACCATCGTAGCGGGCCGGAAGATCCAGATGTACAACCAACATCTTTTCTCCGGCACATTCTGGATGCGGTCGACGACGTCGTTAATTCTCTTTACCACCCGGTACGGTCCTAGTCACGGTTGTTCAAGTTTTGGGCAGCGTCCCTTGGTCTGGGTAGGGCGGCACAACCAGTACAAGACTGGAATCCTTGGCTGTTGGCTTGCCTGTCGTACCGGGTCTTCATGCGGTCGCTCGCCATCTGGATGTTCTGACGACCATCTTATGCATGTCGTGGAGATGGTCTACGAGGTTCCCCACATACTCGGTTGACTGCCTCGCTTCTGGGGAGTTCACAAAGGTAAGATCAAATGGGAGACGTAGCTCTCGGCCGAACATTAAGCTTGCCAGCGTCAACCCAGTGGTATCGTGTGTTGACGAGCGGTAAGGCAGCAAGAGCATTGACACCTTGATGTTCCAGGTTTCCAGGCTGCTCTTCTTGGTGTCGGCAGTCTCTGTCCAGAGGTCTCGGCTGGCCACAATCCAAACCACGCCACCTGGTCTTCGTCAGCTTCCCTGGACTGATTTTCAGTCTCTGTCGTATCGGATACTCCTTGTTTCGAGGACGGGGTCGGCGCCAATTTGGCCGCTTCCATGCTCAATGCGGCGGTTAGCCCACTCATCGATGGTCTTACAGGCGCCGAGCATTATGTGCAGACGTATTTTCGGCGTCTCGTACCCCATCGATGTAGGAGTATGCGGCTTCTCGTGGATACGAATCCGGTTGGAAGGTCGACCAAAGCTTTGCTGGCAACTGTTCAACTGCTAGGGTGAACTCCTGCAGCGTCTACTCTGGCTGCGGTGTTCTAGATTTCAGTTGGCTGCGGTAGGCTGCGACTAAGCGGAGGTTGCCGAACTGGCTTTCCAGGACCTCCCAGATATCCCTGGGTGCCACCGCTGTCTGGATCCCGTTCAACACCTCTGCGGACCGTCCCTGGAGGCTGGCTATTAGCTGTGCGGCCTCTTCATCTGGAGACCACTTGTTGTGCTTGGACTCTGTGCTGAATTGGAGGCGGAAGACTTCAGAAGATGACGTGCCGTCGTACTTTGGTGGTTTGACGTGGACATAATTTGTGTTGTGTCCCGGGTCGTCACCGTTCACATCCTTCAGTCTTCTTCGACGATGTCCTCCACCATGGCGTACAGGGACTTGGTGTCGCTGTCAGCCTTTCCCTCTGAGTTGTTAACGCGGTTCCCCAGGTCTTGGACGTGCTCGTCCACTGGACCAATCTGCTTGCCCAGTTCCGTGACGTCATCCCTTACGCCGACCAACTGCTCCTCAAATTGGGCGGCGAGGGCCTCGTTCACATCCTTCATTTCTGTGGCCAGGCTGTCGTTCGCTGCTTTCATTTCCGTGGTTAGTTCGGCCTTCATTTCTTTCAGCTCTTCTACGATTTTCGCCAATGCGGATTCTATCGCCGTGATCCCACTCCTGACACCAATTATGACTGCGTGGATTACGTAGATCGGGAAATCTGGTTTTCTGAAATTTAGAAGCAATTTTGCTGCAGAAAAAAGACGTGAAACTGACAATCAGCTGTCTTTAAGGCCGACTCGGGGTTTTGCTGCACAAAAACAAATGAATGAAATTACTGCGGTAAACTTCAATCGTCGACTGTCGTAATTAACAACAAATAACTGCCGCTTCTAGCACCTTGCTGATATTTATACCTCCTCAGTCATTGTCTATAAAGCCGCAGACCTGAGAACTTTCGCAGCCGCAACAATGTGCAGAACGTTCCGGAGCCTCCCTCTGCCTTTTTCTCTCCTACCAACGCACCCGCTCCGGCCCATGGGAGCAGCACATCACTGCCACACGGTGTATATATAAACGTGTAAAGAATACTTTTTTTCCTATATGGTGTATGAGTCATTATTAGTGTTACCTTGTAAATTAAATCTTTCATGTTGAATATCAGTAAATCTACATTTTTCTCATATTGTCTTGATTTTGCATTGTAAGGAGCAGAGCATGTAAGTCAGCATTAAATAGAAACATGTCCGGTCAGTTTTTACTTATGCGTCAAAGCTGTTAGTTTAGTTATTCTCCGCCAAAAGGAACTTAGATGTAAATATAATGTGCTTCAACATGGAGTGTAAGGCAGAACGTTAGTAACACAGTCAACCTATCCAAAGTGCACTATTATGTGTTTCAAATGGGATGAAGCTTGTCCTTGAGCGCTCCTAGGTGAGCAACCAATCGGAGTCCTGCCATTACGACCAATAATGAACTCTTAATGCATGGAAAACATGTGGTGTGTGACGAGTGCCAAACTAATCAATCTCAAACAAATACTATTCGCGCTAAGACAAGGTTGCCTCTTGGAGCAACTGTTCTGCCGTTTTGGGGTGCCGTTAGAGCTCCACAGTGATCAGGGTGCCAATTTTGAGTCCAACCTAATGAAGGAGGCACTAGAATGACTTGGGGTTAATAAGACCCGCACAACCCTACATCCGCAGTCGGACAGCATTGTCGAATGGTACATCAAGACCTTAGAAGAACACCTGAAGAAGGTCGTGGCCAGCCATCAGCGAGACGGGGACGTCAAGGTGCCACTGTTCCTCCTGACCTACCGCTCGTCAACGCACGACACCATTGGGATGACGCCAGCCAGCTTAATTTTCGGCCGAGAGTTACGCATCCCCATGTGACCTGGCATTTGGGAGCCCCCCTCCCCGGAGGCGGAGCAGCCAGCAACCCAGTAAGTGGAGAACCTCGTGGACCGTCTCCACGACATGCACGAGATCGCTCGTCAGATCATCCGGATGGCGAGTGACGGCATGAAGACCCCATACGACAGGCAAGCCAACAGCCAAGGGTTCCAGCAAGGTGACCTGGTCTGGTTGTACCGCCCTACTCGGACCAACGGATGCTGCCCCAAGCTTCAGCAGCCATGGCAAGGACCTTACAGGGTGGTGAAGAGAATTAACGGCGTGGTCTACCGCATCCAGGTGCATCGAGGTAAGATGCTGGTGGTACACCTGGATCGTCTGGCCCACTACGATGGTGCTGTTCGGGACGACCAGCCTTGAGGGAGCAGTGTCGCGACTGGCGGCCGACGCACACAAAGGGGCAGATAGTGCATCGCGGAGATAAAAAAGCTTGCCGAAACAGATAAAGAGACAGATAAATGATTGGAAAGTTCTTCTTTCGTCTGGCGCTTTCTTGTTTCTTACAGATTATTCCACTGGATTCTGCAACAATGAGAGAGGTACATAAAAGAAGCCGTGGCTAGTTTATCGGACAGTCGAGAGGAGAGTCGAGAATCGGAACTGTGATCGTGTGCCTGTAGCTGGTTTTGAAATTGAAGTCTTTCAGTCATTTATCTGTCTCTTTATTTGTTTTGGCAGGCTCTTTTATCTCCGCGCTGCGCTATCAGCCCCTTTGACTGAGTCGGCCGCTAGTCGCAACAATATTTTTAAACTGACTTACGTTGAAATACTTATTCACGAAGTAATTAACAAGGAAGACAACAAGGCTGGGAAAACTGCGTGAGACATCAAATAAACTACTAGACGATTTTTGGAAAGAAATAGTACGTAACGAGATTTTGTGACCTATCGTCATAAATTTGCAGTACTCAGACGTTGAAGACAATGACGAATTATCTCTTAACGTAAGTAAAATTCACATCTATACGGATGCACCACTGGTATTTTCGTTGAATTAGAAAAATAAGTGATTCATAAACTACAATTACTTTTAAACTTAATATTTAAACCATTTGCGTAATATATGAATATTCATGTTGGAATTGTGATTTGAACAACTGCATTATTATAAAACTTTGGAAAATTCAGTTTGCGTTTCCTTACGCCTAGCGCCAGAAACACTCGCAAGTGTGCGTGAGAGAGAGAGAGAGAGAGAGAGAGAGAGAGAGAGAGAGAGAGAGAGAGAGAGAGAGAGAGAGAGAGAGAGAGAGAGAGAGAGAGAGAGAGAGAGAGAGACAGAGAGACAGAGAAATATAAATAGAGTGCGGATAACGAGGTGGTAGCGAGCAATGCGCTAAGGCATCTGATTTGCTACAGGCGAGAACTCTTCCCATTTGAAACACATATTTAGATTCAGGTTCAAATATATTCACTTTTGTAATAACATTTTACAAAGTTCGTCAAGAGAAAAGATAACATAGTACATTTTACACTTACAAATTTTAAAATGTTGTCCATTAGATAAACAATTAGAATGTATAAGACTTAAGCAATTTATATACAATTACAAAATTTAATACACAATAACATTTTGGTTCAGCATCCACCCCTCCCGGAGAGGTAACAGGTAACCTTATAAAATGATACCTGTTTTGTACTCTTCTATTGAATAAAAGGCATTTTTATAAGATATGACTTAATTTCTACTTTCATTTTTGCTTCATTCTTTATTTCTCTAATAGCATCAGGTAGGTAATTATATAAATCCTTTGCATTACTCTCTATGCATTTCTTACCAAGAGAACCTCCTAGTCTGCCTAGCTCTAGTGTTATAGTTATGTATATTCATGTTTTTATCATATTTGTGTATCCGTATTACGTTCTTCAGAAATTCATATATTTACAAGCAAGGTACTGTTAGCACATTTAATTTTTTAAAAGCATTTCTACATGAAGTTTTACTCTGTGTTTTGTTATGATCCTTATCGCCCTTTTTGTAGTCTAAATATTTTTATTATATATTTCATTGTTGCAGACCCCCAAAGAATGATCCCGTAGTTTAAATGAGATTGTATAAAAGCATAATATACTTGCATGACACTATCCTCTGCCATGATCAGCATCACTTGTTTTAATATGTATAGACCACTATTTATTTTCTTCATTATCTTTACAATATGTTTGTCCCATTTTAAACTATTATCAATAATTAATCCTAGAAAGTTAGTTTGCTTTACCTGTTTGACAGACTACTACTGGATTGTGTTTTATTATTTAAGCTAATCTGCATTCATTCCGTTTTATTCACGTTTAGCATCATCCCCAATTTTGCAAAATGAGTGTATACCATTTCTAATATTGTGTTAGCTTTGATCTGTAAGTTAATTACCGTATCAGCAGTTACAATTGTATGGTCCGCACATCCAGTTTTTCACTATTCAATAATATAATGCTTCATATCAAAACATCTAAATTTTAGATAAATAAGTTTCTTATTTGCTTATGTCGAAGCTAGACTAAATTTGTACAAATCGACATAACATTGGGCATTTAAATTAACAGATTGTTTAGTCTTATAGTTTGCAAATTAAAAGCATTCAGTGTGGCTGAGTAAATATACCTTGTTTAAATTATGAAGGCGTTTCCCTGTATTCGCGTATTACGCAATATTCCCATACAGTATCACTAGTTTATAATAAATAGAAAATGTTCTTCTGTATTCGCGGCTCCCCAGTTGCCAACAACTTGTTTCCGTGACGTCATTTCATACTAACATAACTTTACGCCGTCAAAGTGCAGATTTAAGGATTTGTAAAACCCGTTCAGGAAAATAAGGCTAACAAACCAGTTCGTTTGGTCTCGTCACTGAGCTGCGCTCCTGGACATTGAACACGTCATACCTCACCAAATCAACATAAATGATTTTAACTTCCACCACCAAACAAATAACATCGGTAATAATTATTCTAACCTGGAGCACAACTTCGGGGCCAGACCACTCAGCCAAAAATATTAAAAATTTTGAATAGCAGGTCTTATTGATCCGTATTCCCTCACACTGCTAATAATTGCTGCATATCAATTTTCTTCTTGTGTTAAAATCCGCTTGCTTAACAACAATTTGATCATATCACGGCCTTGTGAATCAAATAGTGGCCAAAGAGAAAGATATTGCTGAAGTTGTGTATGAATTAAGAATCGACTTTCTAAAATAGAAGTGTATGAATTAACAGATAAGGTTCTTGTATTTTCACAGGTATGATATCTGTTTGCTTGTTCGAAAGGTACCAACATGAGTAAAAATTATAGAAATCATAGGTTTATGGTGTAATAGTTAATTACACTTAGCTTCTTACGTGCTATTCAAAGGGCTTTCGTAGCTTTAACATCGTACGTAGGGCAGGTTTCGCGTCTTCTAAACGTAATTATTTTTATGAAAGTTAACCTTATAAATAAGGCGAGTGCGTCGGTTGCAGGATTCCGAAGTGATAACATTTACACCAGAAGCAGTTTTTAAGATAATTTCATTAACGTTATTGACTTTCAGCTTATATTGACCCTCTTGGGTACTTTTTATGTACCAGATGAGTGTGATAAATGTGCAAAATGGTTAAGGGTAGGTATCTCTCACTTCTAACGTAAATAATGCCCACTATGATTGATTGTCAGGAACCATGGAGAAAAAACCTGAGAAACATTGAGCATGCCTTACATTTATGGTACATGTAACACACGCAAGTACACTGGTACTTACAATTTTGTTTTTCTTTTAACTTTACTTAATGTATTAACATTGAAAATTTGTAAACACCCACTATTTTTAGTCTTAACTCAGAACATGCATTACAGTAGGTCAGTAATAATGTAAAACATCATAAAAATAACATAAAATAAAGTCACAGTCGCATGAAGTTTACCCTATGTACGGTTGGAAATATGTATATGCTCTACATATTACAAATTTAAATGCTGAAAGGTATGTTAAACATTTCATCCATATTGTATGGGGAGTAAGTAAGTGCTTAAGAATAATTTTAAAAATCTCTTGAAAACTTAAGGATTCCCTAATAGTTTTATGTAGTGTGGAAGGCTGAATAATAACATCCTTTCTGGAATAGTTCTAAGCTATTTGCTGTCCCATGCAGATTTCCTGTCTTTCTGTATATTAATATGCTTGTTATCAAGCTGTTATAATTATTTCTAACATAGCTTAAGAGATGATATATGTATTTAACAGTAAGAGTAAGAATTTTGGGGGTTTTAAATAAGGACCTAGTGCAGTAACGGCGTCCAACACCACAAATAATTTGTATGGCCCTTTTATGTGATATGGAAACTTGTCTGCTGTGTGCTAAGCTACTCCAGAAAATGTTCCAAAATATGCTGCTCTTAAAGCATTTTGTTCAAGCAGAAAATGTTGCTAATGATAGTTCTTTTTTATTCAAGGCTATTACTAATTTGGACCTTGCTAACCAAAGGCCATCATTGCAAAGGCCAAATGCATGGGAAATTGTAGACACTTAAAATCAAAAGGTAAATCCGTTGGAATCATCGGAATACACGGGATCAAGATATCCTCTCTTTTGTACTTTCCGATGATCATTGTTGCCTCAATGACTTTATTCATTAGCTTTTTCACAGTTAGTCTCCTTCCATTATGCAGCAGTATCAAAGGTGATCCTATTTTTAATTTTAAATTGTGAGGTGGGAGTCCAGGCAAATCTAATGAATATAAAAACTCTGTGGGATATTTGACTATGTCATCCTGGTTTACAACTGTATCAAATGAGTTGTATGAAAAGAACTCCCCTGGAAGAAACAGACATTCTATAATGCAATTCTGGCATACGAACAGGGCCATAGCATTAGCTGCATCTAGCTGCTCATTGTGGTTAGCATGTGACGTAGCTCGTTACGCATTTGACTGACTTCTACGACATAAGTCTGGTCATGTTCTCCTTGGCATAGTAAGAAAGTTGGCGTGAACTTCACAGTCACAAAGGAATTCAATTAATTTTGTGTCAACTTAATTCACAAATTCACAAACACAAATTATAAAGAAGGTATCCAAGGATTCACCACTATTTGACAATTGTCTGTGGTCAAATATTTATAGTATTGTAGTGCATTCAGAAATTAATTTTGTGTCTAATCTTTGAACAGTATATCATTATGCTACATAAAAAAATTTCAGCCTTGATAACAAACAATAAACTTTATTTAATAAAATATGGTAAATGAAATATGTTTGAGACCCTGGCAAGGAGTAGATTATTTTTCTACTTTGTAATGCTTTTGTTTGTCGAAAATAAAAGGCTTATATGTTCCGTAAAAGTTTGGGTGTGTGCTTTTATACTTAGTAACCCAGTTCTTTAACACTGCAGGTTTTTTTCTCATCTTCTATACCTTCCTTAGACTTATGCAAATATTTAGAAGCCAAAATTAGGCAAATCGGTTCAGCCGTTCTCGAATTCTTGAGACTAACAAACGTCAATTCATATATATATTGAATTTTCATGACGCTTTACACCTACAATATAAATATATTTTTATTACTGATATACTCTAATGTTTGAATACAATTAATGAAGAAAATAACATTATTTTAAGTCTAAAACAGTCTAAATTCAACTAACACATGTTATTACTATAGCATTATTGCTTATTGAGGAGCTGCTAACACTTAATGTTCAAAATGCTTGTGTGTGTGTGCGTGCGTGCGTGCGTGCGTGCGTGCGTGCGTGTATTTAATGCTCAGAATTTGATAATAAAATCATTTTTTTTCTTGCTTCCCAATATTTGGAGACTAGATCTTGATTTTGGAGAGTTTCACATACAATTAGATGATCAATGTTCATTAAATCGTCTTTACCACATAAACAGCACTGTGGAGAAGTTGTTAATCCAACCTTGAATAAATGTCCATTCAAACTATCGTGGCCTGTGATTAATCTGAACATTGCTACTGAAGATTTTCGAGGTAGTTCTGGAATTGTCTTTAGTTTGTTTTGGAGATCTTTCCAATTAAGTTTTTCAGAGGAAACTAGATAGTTGTTATATAGTTTTGTGAAGATGTTTTTGATTAAACTTTAAACTGTTTCATAGGGGATATTTTGTTTCGTTGTTTGAGATATTTTGGAACCCTTCATGGCCAACATATCTGCTTGCTCATTGCCAGAAATTCCACAGTGAGATGGTATCCATTGGAAAACTATACGTATATTTAAATTTTGAAGATGTTTAATCATATTATGAATTTCATTTATCTTTTCGGTTTTTGGGCTGTCATTTGAAATAATAGCCTGAATAGCTGCTTTAGAATCTGTTAAGAAAACTATGTTGGAAAGCTTATTTGTCCGGACAAATAGATTTTGTAAGGAAGTATAAATTGCATCAATTTCTCCATCAAAACTTGTTAAGTAAATTCCAACATGCTTATTGAAAGAAAAGAATTTACAGGTAGCTCCTGCTCCTGCTCCATATTCTTGATTGTAAAGAGAGCCATCTGTATAGATGTGTGTCCATTTGTCAACTGGATATCTTACATTTATGGTTTCAAGGGCATATGCTTTAGCTTCTGTAGATGAGTATTCCTTCTTTTTAAAATCTGCAAGTAAATCTAGGTAGTATTCTAATTCAATGATGTTCAGTGGGTTATTAAGAGACATGAAAGGTTCTATTTTGGATGGGTAATTTAGTTTATTTCTTAGTTGTTGAACTTTCTGTATGAAGCCTAATTGAGTTTTCAAACTGAAGGTGGATGTGTATTGTTTTACCCATTTATTATTCTTTGGAATTCTTAAGAGCTTTTCATATGTTAAAAGGGCTTGCATTTCTAAATCTGTCATTATGGGTCTGTTACATGTAAATGCTTGTAAGGTTATTGTAGGAGTAGTTTTTATAGCTCCAGTAATTAACCGAAGAGCTTGATTTTGTGTGCGCTCCAGTATCATGGAAGTTGAAGGTGATGATATCAGTACTTCTCCACAGTAATTAAGAACTGGCCTTATATATGTATTATATGTAGTATTTAATGTACATCTTGAACAACCCCATTTAGTTCCTGCAAGTCTTTTTAATATCTTAAAATGGTTAATTGCTTTATCTCTAATTTTTTCAATATGTTTTTTCCAAGTTAATTTTTTGTCAAACAATATTCCAAGATATTGAGCATTTTCTGTTCTGGTTAATTTGATATTATCATAACTTAAAGAAATACTGGGTTGTTTCTTTCTTAGAGAGAAGAGCTGATAGTTACTTTTCACAGTGTTTACTTCCATGAGGTTTTTAGAACACCATTGTTTAAGGGTATTCAAAGAATTTTGAATACTTGTCTTTAGAATTTCAAGTTTGCCTGATTTCCCAATTACTAAGTCATCTGCATACAATGCAGTGTTGATGCCTGTTTGTTGAAGTTGTTTGGGCAGATCATTTATATAGATATTGAATAGAGTAGTGCTAAGTACTGTTTGTATTTCACAATTACTGCTTCGTTTTACTTATGAAGTGATCTTTTTAAGCTTTCAAGAAACAAGTGCCAATTTTATTTTTAACTTATACAGTCTAAATGAAGTTAAAACACTGTTCTTAGTGAAATATTTACCATTTTCATGGACATTGCAATACATATGCTTTATAACTTGTGGAAATCTATGCACATTTAACATTTTTACTGTATTCCAATGTATAAGGACTATGATACAATGAAGCACAAAATTAATATAATTTTGAGTCGAACTAATACTCAATGCTCCACTTATTGATAATATTTACCTAGAATACGTTTCGTTAGGATCTTCCTAACATTAGCTGTTGTTGTCGACTGTATTTAATTTACTGTAGATGACCCTGAACATTTCACTCTGTAATGTTAAATGACATTAATCCCACATAGTATAAGCAAAAATATTTAATATATAAAAACAGAAGCTAACAACAGTGGGCCAATATGTTTATTCTTACTTTGTTTTTGACAGCAATCTTGTGAAAATTTCATCACAAACTTACACATGCAAGAAACTGCTTCATTGGGTACTCTGTTACCTGGACCTATGCCACATGAAAGTGTGCTCTCAATATCGAAATTTAACTGTATTGGAATACTACAGGGAAGCGAAACAATTATTAAATTATAGATGAGTCGTATTTATTACATATCAGCTTCACTTAGATACCTATATTGAGGACATGTTTCATGAACTATCGTTTGCATCATCGGCTCTAATGCAACTAAAGCTCATCTAGTGGTGTGGGTAGTTCTTTAGTTGCTACTGTCATCTGCTGATTTTGTGATGAGTTTAAATATGGGGTTGTCTTCTGGTAGGAATTTGAAGTTCATTAGTTGGTTTTTATGGTTTTTTATGTATACTTTCTCCCATATGATGAGTTCACTATGTTTTTGTACGCATTTTAGTAATTTTAGTAATTGAAGGTAACACCAATTTAATATTATTACATTTAGTATTATTTAATGAGAATGACATACCTGGATTTCTTATAATGACTTATTGTAGAGGAGTTGCTAGCTTAAAGTTTCACCAGTTTCTGTGCTAAAAGTTTTGCCCTGTTTTATATACCCAACACAGTATGCACATTCACATCATACGCTCTGGTTATGAGTTTCTGGCTTTAGGAAAAATTGACCCTGTCATGTGCTTTCTTTTCTTAAAGAAACTTTACATTTTAAAAGTAATATTTTTGACCTGATAATGGAGTACCTTAGTACCTACCCCACTGGTACCAGGCTTTGAAAATGATATTGTTAACAATTCACAAAACACAATGTAAACGTGAATTTTCTGAAAGTATAAACTTGAAAGAAGCGTAGGGACAGTGAAGCACAAATAAGTACAAAAGTGAATCGAGAATATATTGACACATTGCTTCACTCACACTGTTTATTCACAGGACATGTTTCAAGAGCTCTTGCTCCTATCCTCAGCTGATACTCGATTAGTGCAAGTTGTAGTGGTTTCTTCTTTCTCGATATTGTCAATAGATGGCGTGATGTACTTGTCAAAGATGTCCGGTGGTGGAGTTTCAAAATTCATGACTCTATGACGATTTTTGTTAATGAAGATTTTTTCCCATACGGAAAGGTCTATGGGGTGATTAACGTATTTTATTAGAGATGTTTCGATATTGATGTCATGTCTAGTATTCAAAAAATGAAAAGCCACTGCTGATTTTTCTGTTTCACCACTTTTAATGTTTCTCATATGTTCTTTAGTTCTGATGTTAATATTTCTTTTTGTTTTTCCTATATAAATTTTAGGGCAAGTTTCACATTTGATCTCATAGATTCCTGGTTTTTCTTTGGTAGTGATTGAATTTTTGGGAGGGCCTTTTAACAAATTTCTGATATTAAACCTATTTTGAGGTGCAAGAGTTATGTTGTGTTTTGAGAAGATTTTTTGGAATTTGTTATAGGCTGATGGGTGGAAGGTGAATTTTTTAAAAAGTTTTTTCTCTTTTTCTCCTGTAGGTTCTAGGGTGGTGGTTTCTTTTATTTTCTTAGCTTTGTTGAGTCTGTTAACTGTTTTGTCTACTAAATTTGGGTTGAAACCGTTGATTATAGCTACTTTTTTTATGTGTAGATATTCTTCTTGATAATCTTCTCTGTTTAGTGGAAAGTTGATCATCCGAAAGATTAAACTGTTGAAAATGGCATGTTGGTGTTGTTTTGGGTTGAAACTGTTGTTCTTAATGTAATTATCTGTGTGTGTCGGTTTCCTGTAAATACCAAAAGTGAGTTTGTTGTTCATTTTTCTGATCTTGATGTCCAAAAAGGGGAGCACACCATCCTCTTCTGTTTCCAATGTAAATTTTATAGCTGGATTTTGTATATTCAAAAGTTTAAGACCATCTTGTATGAGTTTTTTGGGTACTATTGCAAAACTGTCGCCAACATAGCGATACCACACTTTGAAATAATTTGGAAAAGCTTTTGTGATGTGTTTCAAAAGCACTCATGAATAAATCTGCCAAGAAGGGAGACAATGGATCTATCCACATGCAACTACATGGAGAAAGAAATAGATTTTCTAAACAAAGGCCTAAAAACATGTGTAGATTACACAAAAAACATTGAAAACTATATCGCGGACATTGAAATAGCTATATATAATTTGCCCGATAACAAAAAATCTACGATCAGAACACAGTGCTTAGAAACTCTAGATCATATTCAAAATGCAAATTCAAAAAGATATTCATATAAAAAATTAATAAAAAATTTAAATGAAAAACCGGTAGTCTACACAAAAGCAGACAAGGGTAACAAAATAGTAATATTGGACGAAGAAGACTATCGCAAAAAAATGGACAACCTTTTAAACGGAAAAGAATTTGTTAAACTAGAAAACAATCCATTAAAGAAAGCATACAAATCTGTGGAATTAGCAATTAAAAACAGTAAAATCATGACTAAAAGAGATAAATTGAACAATAAAATAGTCCAAAAACACCATACATATATGGTTTACCCAAAATACATAAACCTGAAATTACCCTCAGACCAATAATTAATAACATTGATGCACCCACTTACCAACTATCAAGTATACCTACCAATGAGCTTATTCCACTTCTCAAAAAATGGCTGTAATCAATACAAATAACACCTGAAGAAATAGAAGAACTTTCACAACTTACAGAAATTTGTATCAATCAAAATTTTTTCAGCTTTAATGCACAGATCTATAAACAAAAAACGGGCCTAGCCATGGGCAACCCATTGTCTCCCTTCTTGGCAGATTTATTCATGAGTGCTTTTGAAATACATATCACAAAAACTTTTCCAAATTATTTCAAAGTGTGGTATCGCTATGTTGACGATGTTTTTGCAATAGTACCTAAAAAACTCATACAAGATGGTCTTAAACTTTTGAATATACAAAATCCAGCTATAAAATTTACATTGGAAACAGAAGAGGTTGGTGTGCTCCCCTTTTTGAACATCAAGATCAAAAAAATGAACAACAAACTCACTTTTGGTATTTACAGGAAACCGACACACACAGATAATTACATTAAGAACAACAGTTTCAACCCAAAACAACACCAACATGCCATTTTCAACAGTTTAATCTTTCGGATGATCAACTTTCCACTAAACAGAGAAGATTATCAAGAAGAATATCTACACATAAAAAAAGTAGCTATAATCAACGGTTTCAACCCAAATTTAGTAGACAAAACAGTTAACAGACTCAACAAAGCTAAGAAAATAAAAGAAACCACCACCCTAGAACCTACAGGAGAAAAAGAGAAAAAACTTTTTAAAAAATTCACCTTCCACCCATCAGCCTATAACAAATTCCAAAAAATCTTCTCAAAACACAACATAACTCTTGCACCTCAAAATAGGTTTAATATCAGAAATTTGTTAAAAGGCCCTCCCAAAAATTCAATCACTACCAAAGAAAAACCAGGAATCTATGAGATCAAATGTGAAACTTGCCCTAAAATTTATATAGGAAAAACAAAAAGAAATATTAACATCAGAACTAAAGAACATATGAGAAACATTAAAAATGGTGAAACAGAAAAATCGGCAGTGGCTTTTCATTTTTTGAATACTAGACATGACATCAATATCGAAACATCTCTAATAAAATACGTTAATCACCCCATAGACCTTTCCGTATGGGAAAAAAATCTTCATTAACAAAAATCGTCATAGAGTCATGAATTTTGAAACTCCACCACCGGACATCTTTGACAAGTACATCACGCCATCTATTGACAATACGGAGAAAGAAGAAACCACTACAACTTGCACTAATCGAGTATCAGCTGAGGATAGGAGCAAGAGCTCTTGAAACATGTCCTGTGAATAAACAGTGTGAGTGAAGCAATGTGTCAATATATTCTCGATTCACTTTTGTTAATTTTCTGCTTACTGTCCCAGTTACATAAAACACCTTATACTCAAATTTGGATTACAGATTGGTCTTGAACTGAGCTTCAAAGAATACGTCTGTGCCCCTGGAGTGCAGTGATTTGTGGTTGGTTAATTTATGAACTAAATATATTCAGTTCCTAACAAAACTTAGTAATGTCTTACTCAGTACTGCATAATGAAAAGGAATAATACAGGGCAAGATTGGAAGTTGAAGCATATTAAACCATAAACAGGGGAGTCAGTTTATCAAAATTTAACTATATTGGAACACCATAGTGAATTGAAATAATTATTAAATTATAGATGAGTCGTATTTATTACACATCAGCTTCACTTATGTAACCTCCATGATGTCCGGTTTTTAAATTGGCTACGTGTTCCTCTTGACTTGACGTCACTTCAATATATCGAAATTCAACTGTATTGGAACACCATAGTGAAGCGAAATAATCATAAAATTATGGATGAGTCGTATTTATTACACATAAGCTTCACTTACGTATAGGGGAGTCAGTGTTTATTCTCCCAGCAATAATTCGAGAACCATAGGTGAGAGAAATATTACCTTTGTGCAGACTGCCTAACAATTCTTGTTGCATATACCAAGGCATATTACAGTGTTGAATTTCTAATAGTGGTTTTGAGCGCATGAAAAAGAGATCTCTGTTGCTCACGCATGCCTATGGTAGCACAGTAGCTCTAGGCAAGCCTATTCTAGCTCTGCCTCTAATGCCTTCTGAGACCATACGCTTTATAATCTTTGTTATTTTTAATCTTTCAAATTATTACCTGCATATGAGTATTGTGGAACAACAGTCAACAAAATACAAACAAACCATAATAGTTATACAAATATAACAAAAAACTTCACTTCAATTTTTCTTATTAGTTGAATTAGTTGAAGTTGAAATCGATTTCATGAACCCTTGCTCACGTCCTTAGTCAACACTTTGTCATTAAGGAAGTTACTATGTTATTATGTTTTTTCAGTATTACCAAAATCTGAAAACGAAACAAACTTAAGAACAGAATCAACTGCTGGTATTTCAAAAGTCATTACACAATGTTTATTTTTTAAAATAAATATCTTTCCCAAACCATTAAATCTATCGGAACATTTAATTGTTTTAATAATTTAACTTCAGGGTTTATTTTATGATTAAATGGCCAAAACTAATCTACTACGGCCAATTTATCAGTTTGTTTATACTTAGTGTTACGAAAATGTTCTTTCGTTCTGGTTTCTCAATTACGTTTCGTCTTACCAATGTAAACCTGATCACAATCTAAACAATTAAAGTGATAAATACCAGATTTTTTATTATTAGGAGTTTCATCTTTTATAGAGAAATGTAAATTTTTAATACTTACTTATTTTGAGGAACCAAAGTTATACCAAACTCTTAAAAAACTTCTTGAAATTGTTTATTAAACCAAGGATGGTAAGTAAATTTTTAAAAATCATAATCATCTATTATTTTTTTAAGGGTCGAAATACCATTAACAGTTTTTTGATATTTAAATTTTTCAATCTTCTTTTGTATAAAGTCTTTATTAAAACCATTAATGAAAGCCATATTAATAATATGTTTCTATTCTTTATTAAATTCCTCTTTATTCAAGAGTATATTTCTTAATCTATAAATCAAACTATTAAAAACAGCAAATTTATGTGGAAAAGGTTTAAAACTTTTAGCTAGCTTCATTTTCTAAGAAACCATAATAATTCTCAATATAGCAGTTTGTTTTGCCTGTTGCTAATATTTGAGATTCCTTTGAACTTTATTCCATTTTAAGCTGTTAGAAGGTTGGTGCAATAGCTCAGTAAGCTAACTGGAGTGATAATAGCATTGGCATAAACAGACAAGTATCTGTAGGTGAGTCCTGGGCATGTCTTTAATTTCTGACTCAACTTTCCAGGAAGTCGTTTTTATGATAAGAGAACAGTGGTGTGTAGTGTGGTTTGAACAATTACTGATGGATTCAAAGAAGGTGATGGTTAAATTTATTCATTTTTTGTACATATATAACACCTTTCTTTGTTCACAGATTTGTTTCTAAAAAGAGATCTGCATCTAATATGGCAGCACTTTGAAATGGATTGCAAAATAGAAATCAAAGAAGAGGATCCTCTGACAGACAACGTAGCCTCACAGAATGAAAGAGAGTTCTTTCATGAGGTTGTTACTGTGAGGACAAACATTGATGCTGTCCTTGTTGACACTGATTGTGACATGATAGTCAAACCAGAAATTAAATCAGAGATTCCTTTTATCAAACATCATGTAAGACGGATTAAGAGCGAAACTACTATAAGCAATAACAACTGGGAGTTAGAAAGGAAAGCAGAAATTGAACAACAGATTCTATTTTTAGACGTTGGTTCACAGAATAAGGAATTTCTTCTAGAGGATCCTATAATAATAGATAAAAAGTACAACAGTGATCAAGAAATACATAACAAAATAGCAATTAAAGAAGAACCTTTGTGGTTAGAAACAGAAACTTCATCAGTCTGTTATAATATTAAGGTAAGTTATACAGAAACCCACTGTAGTTAGACTGAGGAATGTTTTCTAGCAATCATCCTAGTATATTCTGTGCTATTGAGAATATTACAATCTAATACAATTAAAATAAAGAGTAAAATGAATGGTAAATGAAGTCCAGGATTTGAAACCAAGAGGTAACCCTGTTATAAACCTTTAAACCCATATTCTGTTGGGCAGTTTAACTCGGAACCAGCTTCTTTGTTCTGTCAGAATATACTGCACCTATACAGTCAGATATTCTGATAAAACAACTGGATTAGGGTTTACAATTGCATTTGCACCAACTCTAACAAGTAATGGAGAATTTGATGTCAGGATTGGTACGTTGACCATGGTAGCTCAATGGTTTTAGAGCGACTGGACGGAAACCAGGAGATCCGTGGTTCAAATCCCGGCCATGTCATTGAATTTTTCACGTTGACTCTATAAAGTAATGCTGTATTTATTTACAAAATACAAGAAAGTTTGTCTTTGATACCAGTTTACTGAGCCAAAAGAACTATAATCTTTTTTCCTTCAATGCTGTTATGATTGTAGCTGAACCTAAAACGAAAGTTTGAGACATGGAGGTGTGGGCTTGGAAAACTATTTCAACTATTACATTTTTTCAAAGTATTCTTCCTGACACTCTGCACAAAGTCTCATCCTTCTGAACCAATCCTGGAGGCACTGGTGCCACTTTACTTCCGGCACTACACTTAGCTGCTCTCTGTAAAAGGAGGCCGCGCTGTGGCTCAGTGTTAGACTGCTTGGCTCTCACCAAGGCGGCCCGGGTTCGATCCCAGGCGACCACAAAGATTAGATTTGTGGTGGACAACACGGCGCTGGGGCAGGTTTTCTCCAGGACCTCCGGTTTCCCCCGCCATCTCATTCCACCGGTGCTCCATCTTCATCTCATGTATCATCAGTGTCACTGCCTGGGGTGCCGTATGTAGTAAAAGCGGGCGTTCAACACTGCACATTTCATTTCATTCTCTGTAAGGACTAACAGCATCTTCAGGGGATGGAAATCGACGTCTACGAAGTTTCTCCTTTACTTTGGGGAACAAAAGAAAGTCAAACAGTGCCAGGTCAGGACTGTAGGGTGGATGGCTAAGAAGTTTGACAGGAGTGTCCTCAATGAATTCAGTTGTGATGCTCGCTGAGGGTGCAGATGCATTGTAATGGTGAATCATGATTTCCCGCAGGCCAGTTCTGGGTCGCTTTCGTGTGATTTTCTGGAACACATTTGTAAGACAAACACCTGTGTACCATCTTGCTGTAACTGTCCGCTGATTTTCCAAAGGAATCGTGGCCACATTTCCACTTGGTGAGAAAAATGTTACCACCATTTGCTTTCCAACACTTCTTGACCTCTTGACTTTCATGGGTGTTGCTTCACCAGGAAACAACCACACAGATGATTGGTGCTTTGTTTCAGAATCAAATTGATATATCCATGTTTCGTCACCACTAACCATGTCAGATAACCTCCTAGAATCACCATTGTTAAATTTATGGAGCATGTCTTGGCACCATTCCACACGAGTCTGCTTCTCAGCAATTGTCAAGTTATGGGGCATCCAACATGATGCAACCTTCCTCATACGTAGGTGTTGGTGTGAAATGTTTGAAACACTCGGCAAACTAATACCAAGGGCACACTCAATGTCACTGTAGGTCACACACGCATCTTCCCTAATCATCTTCTCCACAGCATCAATGGTTTCTTCAGTGCCAGCTGTGGCTGGCCCCCTACTACATTCCTCATCTTCAAGTGAGGTCCGGCCCAGTTTAAATTCTGGAAACCAGCGAAACACCATTTCATGTGATGGTGCACTGTCCCCAAATACCGCAGACAGGCGTTCAAGGCACTGTGATTCATCCAAACCACTTTTCTGGTCATACAAAATCATTGTGCAAAAATCTCTTCTTTCCAATTCCATGGCTGCAGCTCAACTGGCAACACATGTATCAACTTGGCAACACTGCTCTCCCTATCGAGTGACGTGATTATTATGAAACTGGTTTTCACTTGTAAAGGGGGGGGAGTTCCTTATGTTGCAAACATTTTTTACTTCCTGCATTCCAATTGGCCACATCTCAAAACTTTCCTAGTGACCGACGTACATGGCACCTACTGAAGTTCATAGGGAAAGGAAATTGACAGTGTATACAAACACTCGCATGCATACACTCAAGAGCACACAGATTAATATTAAAATCACTAAAGCATGCCATACAGTATCATACGAGGCTATATGTCGAATAGCTGTTACACCACCTCCACAAGCAAACTAGAAGGGAAGATAAGAGCTTACCTGGGAACAAGAGCTAACAATGAGAAATGTGACACAGTATAGAAATGCGATACTGGAGACACCTGGCAGAAATTCCTTCAATATATGAGGCAGATAACGGTACCTATGCGTTTGAAATATACACAGGTGGTAGCAAAATGGGAGACAAAGTTGGCGCAGCAGTAGTAATGTTTTAAATGGCATGTTGACCCATCAGCTAAAGTTCAAGCTGCATGCTTGATGTTCAAATAATCAGATGGAACAACTTGCAATTCTTGAAGCACTGAAAAAACTAAATGAAGGGTATGCACATAAATGAGTTGTATTGTTCATTGATAGCAGGAAAACACTAGATCTATTTAGAAACAATTTGAAACACTATCACCTGACTGAAGCAGTCAAAGCTAAAATCCTCGACCTAGCAAAATCATACTGGATGCTGCATTTTGGCTGGGTGAAAGCATTCTCGGGAATATATGGAAATGAAATTAGTGGACAGACTAACAAAGGAGGCTGCTGGAAGAGATAGTGAAATAAAATGAAACACCAAAAGTTCTGATAAGCAGGAAGAAAGATACTGGACTTGATGCATGACAACTACAATGGACAGCATGAAGGAAAGAAGCAATCACTGAAGGATTCTTCCCTCGGTGAGAAGCATGTTAAAACAAGAACTGCCCATTTGCCAAGAGTTTACAGCAATTGTTACAGGACGTGGAAAGCTTTGTTCATACCACCACCAATTTGCTTTACTTGGTAACCGAATATGATATCCAGAAGAGGACCAAACAGTAGACCACATAATATCCTGATGTCCAATCCTAAACCGACAAAGAAGCAACATGATCAGGAAAATACAAAGCAGACAATGCACATGGCCCATAACCAAAGAGGAACTTATTAACAGATTAAAAATGATACAATTAATTATTTCCGGGCGGTTTTGCCGTGGTCTGTTGGCATAAGATCGTCCAAACGTTTCGTCCACAACTGCGGTAGACATCATCAGTGGCGCGGTCGAAGTTTTAAAACTCAATAGGAACTGGCATCCTGTTATCGAAAACAAGAAACGTCATTTAACTACCAAAAATGATGCGGACCAATCAGAGGACACCATTGCCGGACTACCCAGGCTCCGCCCCCCCCAACAACCAGTACAAATAGTATGACTCAGGCACTGAACCCTTCAGACGTAGCGAAACTCTCTGCAAGGAAACTTCGATCGCGCCACTGATGATGTCTACCGCAGTTGTGGACGAAACGTTTGGATGTTCTTACGCCAACAGACCACGGCAAAACAGCCCGGAAATAATTAATTGTATTATGGACTCCGGCCGTGAAAGCTTACGTTCTCTCAAGATTAAAAATGTTTTGTCAACTTTGTTAAATCATTAAACTTCACAAATGTAGAGAAAGGCAATGAAGCATATAAATTTCAATTTACGTTACTAATTAACTGTACATATATATTAAAAGTTAAGCATGAAAGGTTAGAATAGAGAATCAGAATATTGTAAAATGTTGTAATAGAACATTCTCGCTATAAATACAATATATTGTAAGATTATTGTAAAAAGTCATACATTAGTAATAAAAACAGCATGAAGTATTCCTAAGAAATGGGGCATACTAGTTAAAAAACACACACATACACTCAGACACGATTTATTCTTCCTCTGCAATGAGAGTAAGTTTATGTATAGTTGAACCTACTTTATATGTAACCCAGTTCCAAGTAATTCATAGTTATACAGAAATATTTGTAGGTGCTCGAAAAAGTATAGTTTAGAAACATGGTAATAGAACCTTATGTATGTATAATTTTCTGTTTTACATATTAAACATCAACGAAATAGGACTGAATTTATGTTAAATACAGCATATGTCAGCATACAGCATACACTCTCTGAAAAGAAACTTGAAACACATGTTCCTTATCGCTGCTAAGAAAGATGCAAGCTGAGTGGGCAGCTTTCAACCATAAGAAGTTTGCTCATATAGTCTTTTGGGCAACAATGTCCCTGCAATAAATGAGAAGTAAAGATATTTTTCGGGATCTGTGTTAACTTTGAGCAGCAGTTTTGTTTTTCAACAAACAGTTAAGCAACAGGACTGCATTACATTATAAAGCTGCATACATGGACACCACATTAGTGTGTGATGTTATCACTGCATACATACTAATCCAACCAATAAATGGAAGAATTAACTTAACCTGTAACCAGTATGGCGGGGTCAGGAGGACCCCGCTTAAAACTGTTTACCATGTGAAACCTACACAAATAAAAATATTTTTATTTGTGTAGTGTTTGTTACTCCACTGTAAATAGCTTCATTTTCTGTGTAATGTGAAACGTATTTTCTCCACAGTGTGGCACTGTGGCTCTTAGTACCTTTCAGGCAGTATGCTTTGAGTTGCTGAGGGTTGAAGCTGTGGGGAAAACAGTGCATACACATTAGCAGTTCTTTTTCACCTTAGCGGGATCAGGGTGACCCCACCATACTGATAGCATAAGTATATCATATATTGTGGTAGGTTTCAGGAGAAAATGTCAACAGTTTACACAAACAAAATGCATTATATTGCATGGTATGTTGTTACAGAGAGATGGCGTCAGCTTCACAGAAGCAAATGAAAGCTGATGACCCATAGTTTGAAGAATGGATGTTATCCATTGCAAATAAGTTAGAGAATGACATCAGTGATTTTGATGATTCACAACATGACCCAGAGTATGAAAGTGTTCATGGCAGTGATTCAGAACTAGAAGAATTATAAAATGGGGATGAAGAAGTGGCAATTGAGTACTACAATGCCACAAAGGGAGGGACAGATGCACTTGATGAAAAATGCATTATTGACATGACCAATAGACGCTGTAGAAAGTAGCCTCTTGCTATTTTCTACTTAATGCTGAACATTTCCATGCTATATGCATTTGTAATATATTCATCACTAATGGAAAACCATAAAAAATGATGCTTTGAGTTCACCATATCTCTGTCATGGCAGCTAGTTGAGCGGCTTCTACAGAGAAGGATGAGTATTCCATACCTCCCTTGTGGGTTAAGAAATAACATTGTCAGGATGCTCAAATGCGGAATCCCTGAGCAATTAGGAGTCATAACAAAATGGGTTAGATGTGTAAAGTGTCCTAGAACACAAGATAGAAAAACAAAGTATGTTGTGTAACTTGCAGTACACCAATATGTAGTGAATGCGCAAGAAGTATTTGTAAAAATTGTTTGTAAACACCTACTGTGGTTGTGTCCAGTTGCTATATCCATTTCATTTTAAACACTTTCATTAGTTACTATTCATCTTTAATTTCACACTTCAAACTTTGTTTCCAGAGTAAAGCATGTAATTTGATTCAAAACAGCTGATTGTTGAAACTATCATTATTTGACTAATGAATATTACATATATGGCAAAAAAAGATCCTGTAGACATGCATGCAGAGGCTTACAATGCAGTTTATGCCTAATTAATCTCTAAATATAACTGAATATTACATTTATGTTACTTTATTACGATTTATCATCCCTCATCCTCCATAATAGTCAAAAATGGAATAGGGGTCCTCCTCACCCCACCATACCATTTGTGCTACAAATATTGCACCATACTGGTTACAGGTTAAGATACATACTGCCCTTAGCAGTTTCCTGAATGCATTTCAGTTTCTATGCCAATCTTTATATAGATGTATCAAGCGTGGAGGTTCAATATCGTTTACCTACTAGACTTTCAGTTATGGATCCATTTGATTTGTGCAGTATGGAATGAATAACCTGCCACTTCTTCAAGAGGCTCTGAGTTTGAATGTCAGTCAAGATAAGTTAGCTGGATGAGGTTCTTTATTCATTTTCCCTTACCCTGAATAATTTTGGGTGAACAGAAGCTCTGGGACCCTGGGCTCATTTGAGCCTTATTTTCCCATTTCATTCATCATCTGGCATGAGGAACTTTGGTGGATGTTCAATAAAAAATAGGAATAATGAAAGACAGTAACCTGAAGCAGCATAGTGTAATGCTGTGTGGCTTATTGTAGGAATCACAGAGCAGATTTACTGGTCCATGTGGAGTCAATGTGGACATCCTCAGCATATTCTATGATGCATTGTTACCAGTGTATTCCTATTATCACTCCAGCATATAACTTGCAAGAGTTCAGTGTGTGACATATGTACATAGCCTTGTAGTTATCAGCTTCTATGGTATGACCCAACAATTTAGACACATCCTGTATATCATTATGTGCAGTGTGTAAAAAGAATGGACATTGGCTTTTAACACTTCCAATTCCCTGCATTGTAAATACAATGTCCAAGTTTAAGTATATTCACATCTAATTGTGTTGTTGAGAAGACCTGTATCCTGAAAGCCATTGGTATTACTCTTTAGACATTATCGTCATTGTCATCATCATCATCACCACCATCATCATCATCATCATCATCATCATGGCCATTGTCATCGTCATTGTCAATCTTGGTACAAATTGTAGTGAGGAATTTACAAGTTACGTAATGTATGTTATTGGTATAGATGAACCCAATATGTTAGCCTTTTCTTCTCTTCTGCGTTCTTTTCGTATGTTTCTGTCTTAATTGTTCTAAATTCTTGATTGTTTTAATCATATATTTTGATTTATTAAATATTTCTTTGGCCAGATAAGTGTTTTCTAGACCAAACATTTAAATGCTTTCTCCACTACTTGGTTTCCTTAACCTCATTATGTAAGATATTGAATTTAATTTCAGCATATGTTTTAACCATTTTATGTGGGATATATAACACTATTTAGATAATTACATGAAACTATACATTTTAATTATTCTGTTACAGGATGAGAACTTTCCTCCAGTAAAATCTTCAAGGTAAGACTTGACTCTTTTCAATTACAAACCTTCTGCCTTTTGTGTTACATTTACAGTTGCTTTTATATACCTGTAATATTTGTATTTTAGTATTGTCTCATTGCGCTCTTGAACTGATACAAATGGATATATGGTAAAACTTGCTCTAATTGGAATAATATGGGGTCAAACAAATTTTCAAATTAGACAAGTTTCCAGAATACACAAAATTCAATAAAGAAAGTATATTCTATCAATTACCATGAATAATACATATGAAGGAGTGAGAATGATTTTTTTTTTGTAATTTACGTCCTCCAACGTTAAGTCATATCGGACGATGAATGGAGTGAATGAAATGATGCTGAAATGAGCCCAGGGTCCATGGAGCTTAAAGTTACCCGACATTCGTCTTTCAGGATAAGGGAAAACCCCGGAAAAAACCTTATCCAGGTAACTCACCCTGACCGATATTCGAACTCGGGACCTCCTGAACATGAGGCAGACACGCTACCATATACGCTAGCGAGGCGGGCTAGTGAGAATGATATAATCCAAAGTCAAAAAAATCTAAAATTTTCAGGAGAGCATTTTAAAAGTTTGAATAAATCCATAATCACTTACCAGCTTTTCTGGATATCAAGCAAAGGTTGTTTATTTCTTCAGTGAATGCGTAGGCTTCCACTGCGTGTGTCCTGATGGGTATCTTGGCAAGTATGAACAATATGATGCAGCCCTCACCGGAAGCTAAGAATACTCATTATTTCTCCAATGTGTTGCATGTTTGCATGGTTATTTTGTGAAAAATGTTACACATTATTTATAAAAAAATATGTTACTGTTGGGTGACAGAATGTTGGGCTTTGGCCTGTCTCATACTAAGAGAAAAGGTTTACAGATTGTGAACATCAACATATAACTTAAAGTGGTGGTGAATATAACATTTCAAACAATATAACCATTATCTGTTAATCCTATGCCATTTCCTTCCTTTGTTTCACTTAGATTTTTTAAGTATCCCTCGAAACATTGGTATATATGGCATTAATGACATAACATCTTTCAGTTTTTTCTCAAAAATTGGAATGGGTTTTAAGTATTTCCTTGATAGCTGGAATAGATTAAGCCTGTGATGTGCTCGCCCTTTTCTAGTGATATTTACAGTTCTGAATTCTTCTAAATCAGTGTATTGATATTTCACTTTTAAATGTGACAGCATTTCCTCATCAAAACAAAATGCTGTAAAATATGTATGTAAAATAGGAAGCTATGAAGAGTGAACCATACAAATATATACAAATATAACAATTTTTAACTTAAAACTTCACTTATCTTATAAGAAATGATAGTTTTCTTATAAATTGTCCGGGATCGCGATTTCATGTAAAACTTTTACACATTGTCAGCTGGAAGTAACAAAGCTGTCGCCATCGTTAAGAATGCTATATGTTTATATGTTCTTGTTAGTACTACCAAAATCTGAAAATAAATCAAATTTAAAAACAGAATCAGCTACCAGTATTTCAAAATTCATTATGCGATGTTTGTTTTTTAGAATAAATATCTTTTCCCAAACCATTAAATGTATTGGACCATTTAATTGTTTTAATAATTTAACTTCTGGAAGTTAAATTTAAATTCCTGTGTGACGAGACACAGGAATAGCTTACAAAGGTTGTCTTTATTGTCAGTTCATATATGAAGTATTGCTTGTATTGCCAGAAACAAATCTGTCACTGTGTACTTCATTGGAAAGATGTTATTTATTTAAAGATACTATGCATTAAAGACCAAGTTATAATGAACATCAAGGTTACTTTGCCTGAATCTATTTTACTAGAGCTGTCATCGATTTCTGTGGATGTAATGACAGATTATGTTTCGAGATTTCAGTACCCCATTATTATGATCCTAACTCAAACATTTCAGATTATACCCAGAGAAATTGGCTGGTGGTATTAATGAGAATTCGCCATTGCTCTTGGCTGAAGTTCCAGCAGGAGACACAAGCTTCTCTAATGGAATAAATTGTCTTGAAGATGAATATAAAAAATGTGTTGCTACATGTGATGCCCTAACTGCAAAGGAACATGTTCGCTCTGATCAATCTGATAAATGGAGTGATGAAGCGGAGAGGTTTGTACAGCCTTTATACTTGAAACACGGGAGTTTGAGTGAAATGAGCAAAGGGCCACAACAATGCAGCATTTGTGCGAAAAGCTTTAGCTGTCTGTCCAATTTGAGAGTACATATTCTCAACCATGAGAGTAAGATAGCACAGCAGAGTGAAATTTGTAGTAAGAACTTTATTCCGTTGCCACATTTGGAAACACATAATTCAGTTCAGCAAGGGAAGAAGGTACACCAATGCAAAGTTTGTAATAAGAGCTTTACTCGGCTATCAAATTTCAAAACACATAATTTAATTCATGAGGGTAAGACCGCATACCAATGTAAAGTTTGTCATAAGGGCTTTTTTCAGTTGTCAAATTTGAAAAGACATAATTTAATACATGAAGATACGAAGCCACTCCAATGTAAAGTTTGTAACAAGGGCTTTACTGACTTGTCAAACTTGAAAAGACATAATTCAGTTCATGAGAGTAAGCAGCCACATGAATGTAAAGTTT
The DNA here is from genome assembly GCA_030765055.1 of Mantis religiosa. Taxonomy (NCBI): domain Eukaryota; kingdom Metazoa; phylum Arthropoda; class Insecta; order Mantodea; family Mantidae; genus Mantis; species Mantis religiosa. The sequence goes on from CM060952.1 coordinate 223,579, forward strand.
GTGATAAGAGCTTTACTCATTTGTCAGCTTTGAGTAAACATAATTTAATTCATGACAGTAAGAATGTACACCAATGTAAAGTTTGTTATAAGGGCTTTACTCAGTTGTCTAATTTGAAAAAGCATAATTTACTTCATGAAGGTAAGAAACCACTCCAGTGTAAAGTTTGTGATAAGGGCTTTACTGACCTGTCAAATTTCAAAAGACATAATTTAGTTCATGAGGGTAACAAGCCACATCGATGTGAAATCTGTAATAAAAGTTTTACTCAGTTGTCACATTTGAAAAGGCATCTTATTATTCATGAGGGTAAGAAGCCACACCAATGTAAAGTTTGTGAAAAGAGCTTTACTCAGTTGTCTAATTTGAAAAGACATAATTTAGTTCATGAGCGTAAGAAGGAACACCATTGTAAAGTTTGTGAAGAGAGCTTTACTCAACTGTCTAATTTGAAAAGACATAATTTAGTTCATGAGGGTAAGAAGCCATACCAATGTAAAGTCTGTGAAGAGAGCTTTACTCAATTGTCTAATTTGAAGAGACATAATCTAGTCCATGAGACTAAGAAGTCATATGAATCCAAAGCTTGTAATAGGAGTTTCAATAAATTGTCAGATATGAAAACACATAATTAATTAGGGTAAGAGGACACTTCAATGTAAATTTTGTGATAAGAGGTTTACTAGCTTGTCAGATTTGGAAAGACATAATTTAGGTCATGAGGGTAAGAAGTCATACTAATGTAAAGTTTGTAATAAGGACTCTACTGACTTGTCAAATTGGAGAAAAAATTCATGAGGGTGAGAAAACACATGAATGTAAAGCGTTTGTTAGCTTTGCTCATTTGTCAGCTTTGAAAAACAGTTTAATTTATGAGAATAACAAGCACACCAATGTAAAGTTTGTGATATGAGCTTCACTCAGTTGTCTAATTTGAAAGGAGAATTTTGTCCATAAGGGTAAGAAAGTACACCTATGTAAAGTCTGTAGTAGGAGCTTCTCTCTGTTGTCAACACTGAAAATACAATTTAATTCATGAACTTAGAGGTATATACTAAGTGGAACAAGTGAAATATCACTCAGTTGGGAAGTTTCCAAACCCATAATTTGATTTTTGAGGGTAAGAAGCATTACACTTGACTCGTTTCAAGGTGGTAGCTCTGATATCGTCTTTAAGTAATATTAACTAATTCTGTATAAAATATTATTAAATAAAACATATCAAGATAACTGATATATGTGTGTTTTCTGTCAGATAAAACTTCTCATAATTTTAGTCAATTTAAAAATCTTTGTTTTAGAAGTATACCATCAACGTCATATGACTAAAGCTTTTTATAGCTTTGCATTCTCGGTTGCCTTCGAATTTCGTTTCTCCAGCACCTTCACCCTAACATGTTCGACTGAGATGTAATTAAAATGTAGGTTTTGACATCCGCTGGATCCAAGAACATGTAGAACTATTCCTGTTTGTCCTCTAAATAGCATAATTCAACTAAGCTGGTTAAATATCAAACCTAGTATATATGGCCAGAATCTTCCAAGAATGTGAGTCAATGATATTAAAATACGCACGGCCTATTGGTTACATAGAATATTTTTTGAAACGTTTGAATTTCTAAAAATGCTTTAATGGGTTTACTTAAAGTTACACATGTGAAAGCCATTTACCATAAAAATGAAATCTTTATTTGAATTTTCTAGAAATCCCAATACATTTTTTCATTCTCAGTGACTAAGCTGTAAGAAATACCTATAACTCCCTATCAAAGAGTGAGTATGGCTAATGCTCACAATTTCATACTAACATCTTTTTTGTTTCCAACCAGTAAATGGAGACCAGATCCTAATTTGTCATAATTTCACTCACAGGCGGGATACATGCGCCTCTATAGCCTCTCCCCTACAAATCCCATCCTCTTGCTGCTCATGGTGGATCCTAAAGTAACAGGTGAGTAACGAGTTACAGTGTTGTAACGGGCCCAGACTGCTTGCTTATCCCGTCAGTACAAACGTCCGTCATCGGGCAAATGAGCGAACGGCTGTTAAGAGGGAATGATTCAACTACTTAGATATGAAAAGAGATATTTCAAGGAAACAGTTGAGGTCTGCTCATTAAACAAACTTACGTATCCTAGGAAACCGTCTGGAGTAATAATCCACAGTTCTGATCCATGGGCGGGGACGCATTGTTATACCTGTTTTGATTGTATCCTTTTACAGCTGCATTATTTTCATTCGTTTGCATTACTTTACGCTGTCGCCATTTGCTCCATATCTCAGTTATATATTATTCGTAACGTTATTTCTCTTTATTGTTACGCCCCTCAAAATCCAACCTCTGCGGTCCTCGTCCCGAGGGGTGGGCAACAGGAAGTAGGGGACTGACTGATGGGGTGATGTACGGTGGGGACTTGGTGTACCCCAGGACCGCTACGGCTGCCGAGAAGGCCCATCAGTAACCCCGAAAACTGGCAGAAGAGGCTCTGGTATTTTCCCCCAGGGACCTACTACGGTAGGTACGGGATTGGCGATCCCGGGGTCCCTAGCCATTCGCCCTCAATTCATCCCCTTCATCTCCATCAACTGTGCCACGTGTAGCTACTGCTTGTCAGTAAGCATCACCTTCTTCCCCTTCTAGTTTTTTATTATTCTTATTAGCACGTAAGTTCTTAGGTTTATAACTCCTGTCTCACCAGCAGGGATCTCTCCTATCTCCGTGGTTCTGTCCCACGGTTTTCAGCGCGGCTTCCGACATGTGTGCTCTCCGGAGGTCTCAAAAGTGAAGGTTGAGCGGACCCTTCGCACTGCCCCTATGTGTAGCCTTAGGTGCGGAGCCCGTCCACACCGTCAAGTACACCCACGTAGCTCCTTGAGGGCCCGGTCTGTGGTAATCTCCCGACGGCCGCGTTTTGCCGTTGGGTTAGTATCACGGACCGGACGTGTTACCGCTGACGGAACCCCGGTGTAATCAACCACAAGTCCCCTGAATCCGCGTGTGCCTATTACACGCATGCGCGGCCTAAAGTGGGGAGCCACAGGCGGTTATTCCTGTGGTAGGGGCATAAAGCCGGGGTGTGCGTGGTGAACGGTTTACCCATACGGACAAGCAGTGGAGAATGAAGGGTAGCTTTTCTGAGGTGCAAATGAGATCGGTCATGGGTGAGGTCCCCATGACGGCACAGACCGTGAAGATTCGGTGTCTTTTTTCTTTAACCCCCGGATGGCAGGCTGACGCCGACGGTTCCGGATGGGGGTCTCTATCATCATGTCTCCGCGCAAAACCTCCTTCATTGACCCTTATTTATTGATGACCTTGGCATGCGATGGAAAAACGTTTAAGGATATTAGCCCATTCTACATAAAGCGTGAAATAGACAAAATCAGTGGCCCTGTCAAAAACGCTACGCGACTCAGAGACGGCAACCTACTATTAGAGACCACAACTGCAGAGCAATCGAAAAAACTGCAAAAGGCGACTTTGTTGGGCTCCTACCCGATCCGGGTAGCCCCACACAAAACTCTTAACACCTGCAGAGGAGTAGTCACCACCTCCAGCCTAGATGGTCTAGCGAACGAAGAAATAGTAAGTTGCCTATCTGATCAACTTGTATGTCAGGCGTATCGGCTTACCCGAAAACAAGATGGCAAAGAATACCCCTTACGAACAGTCTTTCTAACTTTTGCTGGGACTAAATTACCCGAATTCATCTATTGTGGCTACGAACGTGCTAGCGTCCGCCAGTATGTCCCGAACCCCATGCGCTGTTTCCAATGTCAGCGGTTCGGACATACTAAGGTCACATGTACTAATCCTGCTCTTTGTGAGCAATGTGGCCTACCGAAGCACAACGATCCAAACTGCAGTCGAACACCTTGCTGCGTGAACTGTGGCGGTAGTCATCCCTCCAGCTCGCGACAGTGTCCTAGATTCATGGACGAGAAAAGCATCCAGGAGCTACGTGTCAAAGAACGCCTGACTTTTCCAGAGGCACGACGGCGCTTTGAACAACTAAAGCCTGCTACCACTACTACTGGATATGCATCAGCAGCTCGCCGTACTCCCAACACCACTGTTGCTATTCAACACGTCCCTGTCGCCCACGCCTCCACGCAGACTGACTTTCTAGCCGTTAAACCCACGTCTCAGACTGCTTGTATATCCACCAGCACAGCTTCTGTTTCAGCCGTACAGACTCCAACCACCAAGCCATCACCGAGTATCAACAATCCAGTAGCAAATGTTAAAAACCGATCACGGCCACAACATAGATCGCGAAGTCGCTCCCCTCCCATTAGATCCCGGTCTCGTTCTACGAGCCGTAGGAGTTCTGACTCCCGAACATCAGCGGAGTCACAGGACGCTAACGATTTTCGAGTCGTAGGGCCCAAATCAGCCAAGGTCAAGAAAAAGGTTAAAACGGCCCGCTAAAAACTCTTCATGGAAATAATCCAGTGGAACGTCAATGGTTTCCGAGCTCGCGTTCAAGACCTACAGTGTTTAGTTTCTCAACGGTCACCATCAGTTATTTGTCTCCAAGAAACCCATTTGCATCACTATCACCCATTACACCTAAGCACTTTTTCGGCATTTAGGGGAGACTCCGTTGCAGGCACACGAGCAAGCGGCGGCGTTGCTACTTTAGTGGCGCCTAATATCTATGCCACCAATATACCATTAACCACGCCGTTGCAAGCTGTCGCTGTTCGTATACAGCGAGAGAGCATCTCTTTTACCATCTGCAACATTTACCTGCCCCCGCTTTGCGTAATTCAAAAGCAGGATCTTCAGGCTCTTTTGGCTCAGCTCCCCTCACCGTTACTCATCTTGGGAGATCTGAATGCCAAACACACGCTCTGGGGCTCCGACATTGATGATGCTCGTGGCTGCCTCATAGCAGACACGTTTGATTCGCATGACCTGATTTTGCTGAACACTGGTGACCCGACATTCTTGTCATCCGCTTATGGTACGCACTCGGTACTAGACGTTTCTTTCTGTAGCCCGGTATTAGTTCCACTCCTTGATTGGTCAGTGCTTTCCGACCTCTTTGGGAGCGATCATTACCCAATTAACATCCGTTTATCCGGCCGCCACCATGCGCCTTCGCGACATCCTCGCTGGATTATTTCCAAGGCTGACTGGGAAAAGTTTAATTCCCATATACACCTCACCGACGATGGTTTTGACACCGTCGATGAAATGGTGGAATATTTTACATGTTCCATCCTGCTCGCCGCTGAATCCAGCATTCCTCGAGGTTCTTCTACCCCACGTCATACCCCTGTACCCTGGTGGTCTGAGGAATGCCGTGTGGCTATAAAAGCACGCAAACGTGCTCTGCGGCTGTTTCAGTTGCACCCGACAGAACAGAACTTCGTTGCTTTTAAACGTTCTCGAGCTAGGGCGCGTTTTGTGCTTCGCAATGCGAAACGAACATCCTGGGAAGCCTACGTGTCTTCCCTTTCTCGTCGCAGCTCCACCAAACAGGTATGGTCAGCTGTTCGGCGGATGCATGGCAAGTATCGCCGAACGGTCATTCCCGGACTTGCCCTCAACGGTTCCATCTGCACTGCCGAGCAAGATATAGCCGAAGCCCTTGCCACCTCATTCGCTGCTACTAGCCAAACGGCTAGTTACGACGCCCTCTTCCTTCCTATTAAGGAAGCCGCGGAGCGAACAGAACTTAATTTTAATAGCGAATGTAACGAGCCGTACAACCAACCTTTTACCGCTGCCGAGCTTTCACATTCTTTAGCCCTAGCTAAGGATTCTTCTCCCGGTCCCGATGACATCCACAGACAGATGCTGCTACATCTTCCACCCGATGCGATGTCTTTCCTTTTAGGCATGTATAACCGCATCTGGCATGAGCGGGTCTTTCCATCTTGCTGGCAAGAGGGTATTGTTATCCCCATCCCTCGACCCGGAAAGGACCGCACACTTCCATCAAGCTACCGCCCCATTTGCCTGACGAGCGTCGTCTGTAAGACCTTTGAGCGAATGGTAAACTCGCGGTTAGTGTGGTGGCTCGAAATAAATAACCAGCTGTCTAACCTTCAATGCGGTTTTCGTCGCCATCGCTCTAGCGTTGACAATCTAGCACGCATTGAGGCTTACATTCATGATGCCTTTCTACTGCAACAGCATGTGGTGGGAGTATTCTTTGACCTGGAGAAGGCCTATGACACCACTTGGCGGTATGGCATACTACGCAACCTGCACAGTTACGGTATGCGAGGCCACTTACCGGAATTTTTAAGAAATTTTTTAGCACTACGTCGTTTTCGTGTGCGAATAGGTAGCAGTATATCAAGGGAGCGGATCCAGGAGAATGGTGTGCCTCAAGGGTCGATCCTCAGCCTCGCCCTTTTTGCCGTGGCTATTAATGGCATTACTAGTGTCGTTCGCGGCGGAATTCCATCGTCCCTGTATGTTGACGACTTCGCCATATATTATCGTTCTTGTAACTTAGACCATATAGAGCGTCAACTGCAGTTGGCCATCAACCAGCTGGCAGCCTGGGCGCTTCGCAGCGGCTTCCGCTTTTCTCCTGCGAAGACACAATGTGTCCACTTCCATCGTCTACGAGGTATTCACCCTCCACCTGATCTTCACTTGAACGGCACCCCCCTGCCGTTTGTCTCGCACCTGAAGTTCTTGGGCCTCTACTTGGACAGACAACTTAACTGGGAGCGCCACATTCGTCACCTTCGAGCCTCTTGCGATCGTTCTCTGCGGGTGCTGAAGGTATTATCTGGAGCATCTTGGGGGGGCGATCGCACGGTAATGTTGAGGCTGTATCGCTCCCTGGTCCGATCCAAGCTGGACTACGGCTGTTTTATTTATGGCGCAGCGACCGCCTCTAAACTTCGCCTTTTAGACACCGTACATCATACAGGTATCCGCCTTGCCACAGGAGCTTTCCGCACAAGTCGCGTCGAATGCTTGTATGCCGACTCCGGCGAGCCTCCACTTTCTATTCGTCGCTCGACACTACTCTGTTCCTACGTTGCAAAGTTGGCAAGTTACCCAAACCATCCATGTTTTAAACCAGTTCTGCATCCCGACTTAGCCCACCGTTATATGCACCCTAGCTCTCGGACACGCCCAACCGGAGCAAGATTCCGGGAACTCTCCCGTGCACACGACCTCCGAATGCCTCGCGTGGAGCGGTCGTCCCTGGGTCGTTATCCCGCATGGAAGCTCCAGCGTGCGCGGTTCGATCTTGCTCTTTCCACAAACTCGAGACTAGCTACCCCACATTCGGTATTCCAGCAACTTTTTGCCGAACTACTGGACCGTTACTCCAATTATGTTCCGGGCTTTACAGATGGTTCCCAGTTGGGTAGCACTACGGGTTGCGCATTCGTCATTAACGGCGAGGCCCATAAATTTCGCCTCATGGACTGCACCTCTGTTTTTTCTGCAGAACTGTATGCCATCCTCTATCTGCTCCTTTTTATTGGTAAGTTAGTTCCTGGCAATTTTATCGTTTGCACTGACTCTCTAAGCGCTCTTCAGGCCTTGCAACAGCACATTGCAGCTCACACGCTAGTTTTAAAAATTCAGGCCTTGATCTCGCAAATGCTTAGTAGCGGATACCATTTTGTTTTCACTTGGACCCCAGGCCATGTGGGCATTTCCGGGAATGAGGAGGCGGACGCGGCTGCTAAGTCCGCTTGCCGTTTGCCCCGGAGTTTAACAACTACTGTGCCATACCAGGACGTGCAACGTTTTTTCCGTCGCCAACTCCTATCTGCTTGGCAGCACACCTGGACAGCTTTGGAAGGCACACAACTCCGGGCAATAAAAGAGAGCGTACAACCCTGGCTAACTTCATGTAGGGATAACCGGCGAGCCGAAGTGATACTCACCCGGCTGAGAATTGGACACACACGAGCCACTCATGGCCATTTGTTAAGAGGGGAGCCGGCCCCAGTGTGTGCTCCATGTGCAGTACGCCTCACTGTGCGGCATATATTGCTCGATTGCCCACAGTACGCCCACGTTCGCCAATCAGTAGGCTTGGGAACTAACTTGCCGGATGTTTTAGGGGACGACCCAGTGGCCGTGGATAAGGCACTGCGGTTTATTTTTAAAATCGGTTTTAATCAACAAGTCTGACTTGTATTTTATATTTATTACTTTTAGAGGTTTTAAAGTATTAGTCTTTAGATTGTTTTTAATGTCATTTTAACAGTTGAGTGTTTTATAATATTTTACCCTTCTTAGCTTAATTTTTATAGCTTTTAGGTTTTATTAATTGACTTCGGGCCCAAATGACCTCGCTGTCGATGGGCCCTAAAACCCCACACAATCAATCAATCAATCAATCTTTATTGTTACAAATAACTGTTTTCTAGCGTTATGATCATCAGCACTTGCAGTTTATGCAGAACCTCGTTTCAAATGGTTTATAATTCCAGGATTGTGCTTGACGAGAATTTCTTGAGGTATAATGTTACATGTGTTCACGGAACGTTAAAGAAAGCCGCTGTTTAACGCAGTGTTTAATATTGCAAGTAACATCATTAGTTTAATGTTTTTGGAATGAGCACTGAGATATTTCCTGTTATTTGTTAGAAATCTGAAATACTTACACTTTCTTCAAATACGAAGGCATTCAACTGTTTCACCTTAATTTTAGTTGAGTGCTTATTCCTTGATTGTCATAACTTTTCGCTAAGTGTAAAAAAGAAGTTTCGCGAACGTTTGCCACATTCGGAATGTAGTCATCACGATAGTGTAAGTGATTTAAACTACTGATCTTTTTCGTTGTGCTGCAAAAAGCGTAGATCCATTTTGCTGCCGCACGTCCATTAAATCGACGACGCCCACTCAATATTTAAATACCAAACCCACAAGGCGCAAGCTTGCTACGTCCTGAAATATCAACTTTTAAGAAAACATTCCTAACAAACGTACTATTAAAGCAAAATAGAAAAGATAATAAGTGAATGGTATCACAATTTCGGAACAACAATCTATTAACTAAAAGACTCAAAAGAGAACAAATGCATATCCAGATCATGTTAAATTAGAACAGCGAGTATTATATTTCTTATAGTAATTTGATGTAAAAGGCCAAATTTCTCTTGAAATAACACGAAATAACACGAAATACATTAAGCCTTTCAAGAGTATACTCAATTACACATAATTTGTTATAAAGATATCATTATAACTATGTTATATTATAATGTGACTTTGTGGGATCGTAAAATTAAAAAAGTTCATTTACACCACTCAAAATGTTCTTTATTTCTACCTTATTCCAATATTACAATTACAATTTAATGTACACAATTACAATTTTGCCAGTTCGTCTTTACACGTACACTCGGCGCGACTACACTTCTGCCCGCCACGGCTAACTCAACACAACTGACTCTCGCCTTGCTGGTATTGATCGGCCCGAAGTTTCCCGAGACTTCCTTTTATGGAGGGCGAAAACATTCTCGAAGCTTCGTGCTGCCTCGAGCGGCAGGAGGAGGGGTAAACGAAGACCTAGCCACCGCTGCGTCTCCCCTCCCTCCGCCGGCCTACATTTATTATCGGCATCGTGGGCTTGCCGTTTGGGTAACACCGCTCCCTCCTCAAGGCTAGTCGTCCCGAACAGCGGCATCGTAGCGGGCCAGGCGATCCAGGTGTACCACCAACATCTTTCCTCGGGGCACCTTCTGGATGCGGTAGACCACGTCGTTAATCCTCTTCACCACACGGTACGGTCCTTGCCATGGCTGCTGAAGCTTCGGGCAGCGTCCCTTCGTCCGGGTAGGGCGGTACAATCAGACCAGGTCACCTTGCTGGAACCCTTGACTGTTGGCTTGCCTGTCGTATCGGGTTTTCATGCGGTCGTTCGCCTTCTGGATGTTCCGGCGAGCCATTTCTGCATGTCGTGGAGGTGTTCCACCAGATTCTTCACATAGTCGGTCGCTGGCTGTTTCAGCCCCGGAGGGCTACCAAAAGCCAAGTCATAGGGGAGGCGTAACTCTCGGCCGAACATTAAGCTGACTGGCGTGATCCCCGTGGTGTCGTGGGTTGACGAGCGGCAGGCCAGCAAGAACAGTGGCACCTTGACGTCCCAGTCTCGCTGGTGGCTGGCCACGACCTTCCTCAAGTGTTACTCTAAGGTCTTGATGTACCTCTCGACCATGCCATCCGACTGGGGATGTAAAGGAGTTGTGCGGGTCTTGTTAACCCCAAGTCTCTCTAGTGCCTCCTTCATCAGGTTGGACTCAAAATTGGTGCCTTGGTCACTGTGCAGCTCTAATGGTACCCCAAATCGGAAAAATACTTGCTCCACGAGGCTGTCTGTGATTGTCCTTGCCTCTTGGTTCGGGATGGCATACACCTCCGGTCACTTAGTGAAGTAGTCCACGACCACCATCAGGTACTTGTTGCCTCGGTAGGATATTGGGTACGGTCAAGCAATGTCAACGGCGATCCGTTCGAATGGCGCTCCGACGTTGTACTGTTGCATGCGACCCCGGCTCTTAGTCTGGGGGCCGCGACTCGCAGCGCACACGTGACACTGACGGCACCATCTCTCAGCGTCTGCTCGGGGCCTCAGCCAGTAGTAGCGCTGCCGTAGTTTGTCAATCGTCCGGTTCGCTCCCAGGTGTCCTGAAGTACTGGCGTGCACTTCTTCCAAGACTTCCGGGACCTTACTCCGGGGAAGTACCAACTGTTCTCTCTGCGTCTTCCCATCGGGTGATTCCCATACCCGGAACAGCACACCCTCTCTGGTCTTCAACGAGTCCCACTGGGCCCAGTAAGACTTTTAGGTGGCGCACCTCAGTGCGATGTCCGTCCAGGTTGGTCTCGTGCATGCCTCCACTTCCCTCAAGAGTGACCCCAAGTCTGCGTCCGCCAGCTGCTCCCCCCTCAGGCCTGCGCTATCCCAGCCATCCGCAGGCTCTACCGTGACTACTCGAACTGGTGCGGCACTCTCCTCCACTCTTGTGCATTGACCGCACTCTTCTGGACAGGGTATTCGGGACATAGCGTCCGCTTTACCGTGGCTCTTCCCTCTGCGATGTTCCGAGGTGAAGTCGTACTCCTGCAGCCTCTGAACCAACCGTGCTGTCTGGCCTTCCAGGTTCTTAAAGCTCAATAGCCAGGTTAGGGCGGAATGGTCAGTCCTCAGGTGGAATGGCTGACCGTACAGGTACTTGTGGAAGTGCTCCAAGGTCTTTACTACCGCCAATAATTCTCGTCGGGTGACGCAGTAGTTCTTCTCTGCCTTGGATAGCGTCTTGCTTTAGTCGGCTATCACCCGCTCATGGCCGTCCTGGACCTGCGATAGGACACCTCCAATGCAATGGTTGGTGGCGTCGGTGTCCACAATGAAGGCGCCAACCGGTTTTGGGAAACCCTAAATTGCAGCACTGTACAGGGTCTCCTTTAGGTGCTGGAAAGCGTTTTCGGCATCCTCCGTCCACACATAAGGCCGGTGTTCCTCGGTCAGGCGGGTGAGGGGTTTCGCGATGTTGGAGATGCCCTTTATGAAGCGGCGGTAATAACTGCACAGCTCCAGGAAATTGCGCAACTCTTTCTTATCCTTTGGGCGCGGCCAATCTCTCACAGCCTGTGTCTTCTCCGGGTCTGTGGCCACTCCGGTTGCTGAGACTGTGTGGCCCAAGTAGTTCACTTCCTTGCGGAAAAGCTGGCACTTCTTCGCGTTCAGCTTCAAGTTGGTCGCGTGCAATCTCTGTAGCACCTTACTCAAATTCTCGAGATGGTTTACAAAGGTTTTACCGACGATGATGTCGTCCAGGTATAGCAGGCAGGCGTCGTAAGTCAGTCCTCTCATCACTGACTCCATGAGGCGCTGAAAGGTAGCTGGTGCGTTACAGAGGCCAAAGGGCATAACTGAGAACTGCCAGAGTCCTTGGTCTGTCGAGAATGCGGTCTTCTCTTTGTCTCTCGGGTCTAGAGCTACCTGCCAGTAGCCCGACTTCAGGTCCAGGGTCGAGAACCACTGCGCACCATCTAGCGTGTCCAGGGTGTCGTCAATACGGGGTAAGGGGAAGCAGTCCTTCCGGGTGACAGCGTTCAACTTCCTGTAGTCCACGCAGAAGCGTAGCTCGCCGTTCTTCTTCATCACCAAGACTACAGTGGAACAGCAAGGGCTGTCAGACCCTTCAATCACTCCCTGGATCTCATGTCCTCCAGCATGTCTCGTACCGCCCCTTGCTTCGCCAGCGGAACGCGTCTATGTGGTTGCCCAGTAGGCCGGGCATCCGCGGTGTCGATGCGGTGAAGCACTTTGTCCGTGCGGCCGTAGTCACTATTGCCTTGGCTGAAGACGCGCTGGTATCGCCCCAGCAGTTGTCGAACTTTCTCCAGTTGTTCTGCGGTCAGGTGGTCGGCCGCCCTCTCCAGTAAGCCTTCTAGCCGGGGCCCCAGGTGTTGTGTCGGCACCGGCTCCTGTGTCTTGTCGACTGCTGTTACGCTTACCACGGGCTCGCAAGTTTCCAACTCCGTCCCGGCCTGGACGTCGTGATTGGTGTCCGCTGGATTTAGCAGCCTCACTGGCACCTCCTCTCGGCACGGCAGCAATGCCCTGGCTACACAGAGTCCACGTACAGGCGCCTTCTGGTCCAGCATCATGTTGCTAGTTCTCTGGCCTTCCAGTCGCACCGTCACCACCACCTCGCTCCTCGCGGGGACGACCACGTCTTCGTTCAAGACGACCCTGCAGATTCCCTTCTCCGTTGAGCCGAAGGTCCTTCCTGCCGACGTCGACCGTCACCTCGTGGCTCCTGAGGGCATCCAGTGCCAGAACTACCTCCTCAGCCACCTTCGCGACGAACACCCACAGACGCACGGCACTCCGTCCCAAGGTCAGCTCCAGCAGGGCCTTCTTCTCCACAGGTAAGGTGTCGCCCGATGCTGTCACAAGCTGGTATAGTCGCCTCGGCTTCCTCGTCGGCAAACCCTTCGCCACGTCAGGTCTGATGATGGTCACGGCCCCCCGGTGTCCACCAGCACGCGACACGACTTTCCTCTTACCCAGCCGTCCGCGATGAGGCTGTCATCCATCCGCCGGCTTATAGCGCGCAGTGTCACTTGAGGGGATGGTGGTGATAGCGCGGACGTGCTCCTATCAATGACGGCCCTTACTCGTGTTCCAGGTGCTCTTCCTGGTGTGGGCAGTCTCTCTGCAGGTGCCCGGGCTGTCCACACCCCCAACACAGGCCACTAGGTGTTCGCCGGCGTCCCTCGGCTGGTCTTCTGTCTCCGGCGTAGCGCACACTTCTCGTTCTCGACGACGGGACAGCTGTTAGCTTGGCCGCCTCCATCCTTAATGCTGCCGTTAGCGCCTCGTGGATTGTTTTATAATCGCCGAGCATTAGGCGCTGACGAATCCCCGTGTCCCGTACCCCGTCAACGAATGTGTAGGCAGCTTCCCGGGATACGAACTCTGGTGGGAGGTCGACTAGGGCCTTGCTAGCCAGTTGTTCAACTGCCAGGGCGAACTCCTGCAGCGTCTCCCCTGGCTGCTGTGATCTTGCTTTTAGCTGGCTGCGGCACGCTGCGGCTAAACGGTGGTTTCCAAAACGATTCTCCAGGGCCTCCCAGATGTCCTTGGGCGCCACCGTTGTCTGTACCGCGTTTAGGACTTCCGCGGCCCGTCCCTGGAGGCTGGCTATTAGCTGTGTGGCCTCTTCCTCTGGTGACCATTTGTTGTGCTTGGCCACAGCGTCGAATTGGCGGCGGAAGACCTGAAACGTTGACGCGCCGTCATATTTCGGAGGTTTGACGCGCACGATGTTGTGTCGCGTCCCGGTGCGTCTACCTTCAAATCCTTTAACCTCCTGCCGGCGACGTCCTCCACCATGGCGTTCAGGGACTTTGCGTTACTGTCAGCCTTTCCCTCCAGCTCTTCAATGCGGCTCGCCAGGTCTTCGACGCGCTCGCCTAACTCTGCTACGTCCTCTTTTACGCCGGCCGCTGCTCTTCGAACTTCACGGCAAGGGCCTCGTTTGCCGCTTTTATCTCCGTGGTCAGTTCGGTCATCTTCGCGGTCAGGCTGCTGTTTGTGGCTTCTATCTTCGCGGCGATGTTATCGTTGGCCGTCTTCATTTCTTCCATTTTCTCGGTGATGTCATTAGCCGTCTGGTGTCGAGTTTGAAAAACTTCTTCTTGTGCTTATAGACCTGTTCGAAGGAGGGTCCAGTTTCTACGGGTTCAGGACTAGCGGGAGTAGAATCTCTGGGCTAAACTGTGCTTATAGACTTCCGGTAGGGGAAGGGATCCGTCCCTTTCAGCTGCCAAAGTGCGGGCGCTGCGGACCCTTAGCACTCGTGGTACCTCTGACGTTACTAGAGGAACTTCGGGCCGAACAGCCGAGCCCCTCCTTCGGGAGTTGTTCGGATTGGGATGTACTCGAGGGGGGCAGTGTGTTCCCGATACCCGTGGGAATTGGGTACGTCTTCGGACGGGGTTGAGGGAAGCCATTAATTCTCCCGGGTACTAGCCTGCAAAGCTAGTAGAAGGTGTGCTAGATCACCAGGCGGCCCCACCGAGGTTTTTCGGTAGTCTTCACCTTAAGTGTTGACGCGCGTAAGTGGCGTATCCACTTCCATCCCGTCTTGAGTCCATAGGACCAGATGGGGGGGCTTGTTATTCTCGAGGTGTTGCCCTATGGAGAGCCCCACGGAGGACGCCGAGCGCCCTTTGGGACAGCTCGGATAACTCCCTCGTTGAAGGAGGCGCGGGTCCAGTTCCTACGGGTTCAGGACTAATGGGAGTAGAGCCTCTGGGCTAAACTGTGCTTATAGACCTAACTCCATACATGGCTTCTCCCGCCTTGGTAGCGTAGGTGGTAGCATGACCGCCTCACGTTCAAGAGGTCCCGAGTTCGAATCTCGGTCAGGGTGAGTTATCTGGATAAGGGGTTTTCCGGGGTTTTCCCTTATCCTGTAAGACGAATGTCGGGTAACTCTAGGCTCCATGGATCCCGGACTCATTTGAGCATCATTTCACCCATTCCATTCATCGGCCCATATGATTTAACGTTGGAGGACGTAAATTACAAAAAAGT
This sequence comes from Mantis religiosa, assembly GCA_030765055.1. Lineage (NCBI taxonomy): Eukaryota > Metazoa > Arthropoda > Insecta > Mantodea > Mantidae > Mantis > Mantis religiosa. Next base: position 238,635 of record CM060952.1, read on the forward strand.
TACATGGCTTCAGCTGTTAACCAATCCAAGCCTTTATTTCCTAAGTTGAATCATATGGCATGCTTGGGTCATATCCTTCATGTGAATTCATAAGGAACGCAAACCAGTTCATCTCTGCCCTGAAGAGGATTCTGCTGAAAGCTCCGAAACGTGTTTTGGTCTGTAAGGAAACCACAGGCCTACCCCTTCCAAATTTCCCTGAGGATCTTGGATTGAGTGTGCTACTAAGTCGTATGAATATTCTAACAAAATGAGAGAGTTTTTTCTTTCTTTTTATCCACACGACCCAGGTGCAATTTCCAATGCACGGCAACTCCTGTTACCAGAAATACATCATTGACAGACAGAACATGTGTGCATAGTTACAAGTACTTGACTGCTAAACTATCTTAAGAACAAGGTTTGGAAAAGGAGAGTCTAGAATATTTTTACTTCTGTGAAGGAGAACTTTGCCTAAGACAAACTTGAGTTTAGTCTTCAGAAGTATCAGGACATTGAGGATTTCACCACATCTGTAAACTTTCCATTCCCAGTGAATATAAGATTTGACTCACTGCTTTCTCTGGATATCGAAAGAAGCTTTAGTAACTACAAAGACATTCAATCTCCTAATAGAAACATACTTAGTTTAGAAAATGTGGAGATGCTTCATGTATTTTTCTTCTTTATGTGTTTTCCACATGTCTTGCTCTTAAATGTTAAGAAACATGAAATTCTGGTTATAAAAATAATATTTCGATATTCTTTGTTCGTATTTTCGATGTTGAAGTTTTAACTAACTTGCTATCATATTCTTTACCTTTTAGTTCCTTTTGCTTTTTTCTTCCATTTTTGCAAGGAAAAAATTTAAACTAAAATTTTAAATCTACTTCAGGATTAACATGATAAATATTGACTGAAATAGCTTCAATGCATTAAAAATACCAATTAAGACGTACTTGACCGAAGAAATATAAGTACCTTAATTATTTTATTAATGAAAACTGTATTACCTTCAGATTTTAAGTTTTAATTCCCGACTTAAGAACTACAAAGTTACAAAGAATAAAAATTCAAGGCTTAAGCCTCTCATATGTAGCTGAAAGTAAATAACCAAAATCATATATGGTTAATAAAATCCTTTTAAACCACTTCTCAAACTATAAAAACACTTTTCTCCATTTCCATTTAAAATTAGGACCTGTTTCAAGGACCCCCCGTCCTCATCATAAGCTGTTCGACTAGTTCTTCAGGTGACCGCCTCCCTCTCCTGGCGCTGTTCAACGAGTTGAATTACGTCATCCACTATTGGTATTTCAAAATTCATAGTTATCTTTTTATTCTTAAAAATATGTATATTTTCCCTAACTATTAATTTGCAATACATTTTGCCAGTACCAAAAGTTTGAGGTTTTTGGAAATATGAGTTTTTGACTAGAATTGATGGGCTAGTGCTGATTTATCTGTCTGTATTTTATGCATCTCATGTGTTCTTTCATCCTTGTTTGTAAGTTGCTTTTTGTTTTTCCAATATATATTTCATGGCAATCCTTACATTTTACACGATAAATTCCTGATAATTTGTTGGCTGGATTGTGTTTTTGAGCGGGCGATTTAGCGTGTTACTAATGCTGTATTTGTTAGTTGGATGTGAAAATGACGGAATATGCTTTTAAATTTATTAAAGCCTTCGGGTGATATGTAAATTTGCAATATATGTTCTTTAAGTCATCAGCTTTTAACATACTAATTTCCTTGGTGGTTTTCCATATTTTATGTTTGTTTATTCATTTTAGTAATAAATTTTGGATCAAAGCCATTCACAATTGTAACATATTGTATGTGATCTACTTCCTTTTTATATTCTTCCATAATCAATGGAATGTTCACTAACCTATGGATTAAACTGTGAAATAATGCATATTGTTGTTCCTTTGGGTTGGAGTTATTGTCTTTAATAGTTATCCACATGTGTTGATTTTCTACATATGCCAAATTTCAATTTGTCTTCATTTCTCATAATTTTTAGGTCCGAAAACGATAAGTATCCATTTTTATCTGTTTCAATAGTAAACTTTATAGATCGGTCCTATATGGTTCTTTGTACATGCAGAACACCAGACAGTTACAAATTTCAAAGGTGAATTATAACTTTAATAAGACAATGGCCTTTCTCAATCCCTAGTTTCCATGTGGCTCCCAAAACCTGCGTATCCATTTTCCCAATCGGAGCCTTATCCCTGTGATTTGACTCTTACTCCTTTTGGGGTTAAAGCACTTTACTTAAACACAGTGTTAATTATTGACAATACAAATGACACTTAAAGTATTCTACAAATTGCTAACATATATCTAGTCCATAAGAATTAACATTATGGAGGGGGAAATCATTCTGCAACCTTCGCGCACCTTCGCGCGGTAGGAGGAGTTGCCACCCCTTGCGTCCCCCCCCCCCCGCCACCGCCAGTCCGCATTATCGATCGGCAACGCGAGTTCGCCGTCTGCGTGACAATACCATACACTTCGAGCTAAAAATAATTTAAAGATTAATAATATTGCTTTGGTAATTGTGTCTGAAGTAGACGTTACAATTAGTCAATCCTGTAAAGCGTCACCATTTTGAGATTTACTTTGAAACTAATATCAAACGACAAATGGGCATAATGCTGGAAATGGCATTTTTACAGTAAACCAAGATTCAAGTTTCAAGAAAATTGAAATAAAAACCATTTATACTATACCAGTAAAAACACTTCCGCTTGAATCTTCCATTATGATTTCTGTATGGAGAACCCCTATTTCTGAAACAAAGAAAAACTATTCAAAACGTTTTCAATTCAGAGGATTACAAACAATTGGCTTTTATACAGTTGTATTTCATATTGAATGGTAATGGCTATTAGGATGGTTTCTCGGGTTTGCAGCCAAGTGATGTTTCCTTCTACCAAGCTTTCAGCAAGGCTTACTCTGTGGCCTTCTTCAGGGATACGTCGTTTTGATTTTTTATTTGATTTTAATTCAAAAAGATTTGCCTGGTGCAGTTACATCAGACCCGGCTTACAGGCTTAATTTAACATTTGTTTACAATTGGCATTTGTGACTGTGTTGCCTATCGGTGGTTATATAACACCCATTCGGTGGCCTTACTTCGGCTACCGAGAACAGTGCTATCTTGTTAATGTTCTTTCTTCTTTAATGTTTTTGTGAATGCTTTTTTAAATAAATATAGATATGTACATATTTACACTGCGCTTATTTCGCGCACACACGCACACTCACGCACACTCACGCACCCTCACACTCACACACTCACACCAGCTGGTCGCTACATACAGTTTGCAGTTATACTATGCGGCAGTTTGGAGAGCGGCTGTGATCGAGGATGCTGTGACTGCAGCCTCTGCCCATGATGACATGTGGCCGTGGATCGGGGAGTGCTGGGGGTATGCTGGGCGCGCAGGTTGGGCGAGCCGCTGTCGCTTACAGTATTGTCACCCGAACATCGGAATTCCCGAGAGAACCAGCAGCTGGCAGGTAGAGACCAGACGGGAAGCATTGAGCCACGTCTACCCATTTATCTTGTAGCGCTAACGAGGGGATGGTTGGAAAAACATCACTAGCTATTTCTTTCCCCTCCCCCTGACATCTGGAACAGTCGTGATGATTCACTGAACCACGAGACTTCCAGAAACAGCGATCTTCCTATATAAGGCCTTCAGTGGGCGAGTCAGTTCGGTTCTTGGCAAACAGCTGTGAAGAGCGCCGTGCTAGTGAACGAACTGGAAGACTGCGTACGTGTATCAGAGGAGTTGTACGTAATTATGAGTGTAGAGTGGACCTGTGACAGACGAACTGGCGAATTGTAATTGTGTGCGCTACGTAATTCTGTGTAATCGGTAAGTGTTCAAACTGTAATTCGGTGGAAATAAAGAACACTTTGAGCATGTGCAATTGGACTTTTAATTTCGCGAACCCACAAAGTCACAATATCTTTAATCTCGCATGTTTGCGATGCTGCGGCTCGCCTTTTCTAATATTGTATGTTGCTGCATTTTTGTGGTTTCTTATGCGCGCCCAGGTGGAGGAGGCCCGTTTGAGGATGTCCTCAGATATAGTAGGGGAGTTGGTCTCTAGATGTATTGTGTGGTTAGTGGTAAGGAAAGGGACGGATAGGATCTTTCTGAGGGATAGGTTTTGGATGGTCTGTAGGTATTTAATTGTGGAATTGGAGGCATTGGCCCAGGACGTGCATGCGTATAAGACCACCGACAGGATGAACGACTTGTACAGGACACGTTTGGTTTTTAATTGCACCTGTTTGCTCCTGAAGATGGGGGCGCATAACTGTAATCTCTGCCGCCCTTTGCTGGCGGTGTCTTTAATATGGGTTGACCAGTTCATGGTGCGAGACAACGTCACGCCCAAGTACTTGACTTGCTGACGGTAGTGCAATTGTTGACCACCGATCGTTTGGTCCATAGTCAAAGGGCGCCGCTTAGTAAAATGGGTCAGCTGGCCTTTGGATTCATTTTGACTTTCCAATCATGGAGCCATGAGAGAAAGCGGTCAGTATACGCTGCATTTCTAATAGGTCGAAACGATAATTTTTGTGGTGGTGGTAGATGGCAGTGTCGTCAGCGTACAAGGCCACTTTGCATCTGGCGTCCACGGGTTAATCGTTTATGAACAAACAGAAATGGCGACATGATCGCCCCCTTGTGGTACGCCAGCCTTCATGACTCTCCTTAGAGGAGGAGCCACCCTCTTGGACGTAGAAGCGCCGATTTTTCAAGAAACTATGCAGCATAGGTGTTGAAATTTGGAGGCCGGGAAAATTCCGGTGCATCTTATAAATGAGGCCGTTGTGCCAGCACCGGTCGAAGGCGGCTTCTACGTCCAAAAATAATGCCAACGTTGAAGCCCCATTATTAAATAGCTCGGTTACGTCATCTGCTAATCTGAGGAGCTGAAGCTCAGCAGAATGTCCTTTTCTAAATCCAAATTGAGAATTTGAAAGTTCATAGTCCGAAACTTGTTTTTGGAGTCGAGAAAGTATATTTTTTTCGAGAAATTTACCAATAATAGACAAAAGACTAATGGGGCGGTAATTTTGAGGTTGCCTGGTGCTTTTCTCCTGCTTCGGGAGCATTATCACCTTGGCTGGTTTCCAAGTGTCGGAGAAATGGTTGTGCTGCAAACAAGCGTTGAATATTTTTGTGAGTTGCACCAGGGCTTTTCTCGGGAGGTGTTTGAGTTCCTCATTAGTCACTTGGTCCGGGCCGGTGGCTTTCTCATTAGGTAGTTTCCTAATGAGCTTGTAGACTTCCTGCGGGTTTGTAAGGGGCAGATGTTGCTCATGCTTCTGCGCCAGCCAGTTTTGTACCCAAGCGTTAACCTCCCTCTCTAATTCGAGGTTGGTTCGTGCGTTTTCACTGAATCTGTCCTGTAGGCAGTCAGCGATATCCTCGGCTTTCTCCTTAGAGGAGAAGTGCAGGCTGAGTTGAGTTTGGAGCGCCTCAGTGGCGGCGTTGGCATTTGAGGAGACTTTAAATGCCTTTAACAATTTCCACAAACTATGGTCCGAATGGGTGGTACTCAGCATCTTGTTTTCCCACTGTTCAATTTTGTTGAGTTTAATTTGTTGCCGAATGATGTTGCTTAGCCATTTTGCTAGCGTTTTGTACTCAGGCTGACGGGTGTACCGCCACAGTCTCGTCAGACGCCGACGTCAAGCAATGAGCCGCTCCACCGCAGGGTACGTGCAAGAACTGGGTGGACTTGTGGTGTATGGGGTAGCGTTTCGTTTGGCCGTGCACAGCGAGGCGGTGAAGTTTTCAATGGCGGCGTCAATGTCCACCTCGCTGTGGTATGACAGTCTGGGTTGCGCCATACTGTGCATATAGAGCGTGTAGGCTGTCCAGTTTGTCTCTGCTCGTCTCGGCGGACCGGTTGCACCGGCCGCAAGAGAGCCGCAGAGCTCGAAATGCAGGCAAATGGTCGGAATCCGGACTGTGATACACACTAAGGTTGTTTGTAATTGCCACATTTTTTGTGAGCACGAAGACCAACATTTCAGGATCAAGTCCTGTTCTATGCCAAAATGTGGGTTTAGGGAGGAGATATACCTCGAGGTCGTCATTATCAGTTATAAGTTCAACCAGGAGATTTCCAGCCGCGTTCCGTCGACGAGGAAACCACCACGGGTGTCGAGCGTTGAAATCTCCTGCAATTATAACATGGTCCTCTAAAGCAAGGATTTGTTCGAGGTCTTGTATGAAGTTAGGGGAGGTGGGAGGCCGATAAAGCGCTACCAGCCTCACCGTACTATTGTTCGCACGGATTTTTAGAGCTGTGCACTCCAGTGCTGCCAAAGCTGGCAGCGTAACAGGGGCATGAGCAACAGTGTTTCTAAAAAGATGGCGGTTCCTCCCCTTGTCCGCCATTTCTGTCAGTCTGAAATACGTTATACCCTTGGAGCTTAAAAGTGTGCTCCGGCTTTAATTTAGTTTCGCAAATGAATGCGATACAATTTTGTTACGCCGGGGTAGTTTTCTAGTTCGCAGCGCTGCCTGTAGATGCTGTCGGCATTCCACAGGAGCGCGCGAGATAAAGTTATACCTCCCCTGAGTAAAGCCATTTACTCCAGGAGCGTTGAAATAGCACATATTATTATTTCTGCCTTATGCCAGGTGTTGCTACTACTCTTCAATTGTGCAATAAAAGGCTGCAACTTGGCTAGCATATTGGAAATATTTAGATCTTTTAGTAGTGTTAATAACTCTTTGAGCCCACTCAGGTCACTGGTTGGTGCCTGAGAGGGGGAAGAGTTAGGAGGGGGATCAGCTGGGGGTGGCACAGGTGCCGTTCGCCCTCCTTCGGCGCCTGCGAACGAGACGCCTGCTCTGACCAGGGCCGGATGTGCAATGGGTCTGGGCCCTGGTTGCACGCTGGGAGCTGCCCTGGCTATGGCTGCCAGTTGGCGGCGGTGACGTTCATTTCTGAACGTTTCACAGCCTCTATAGCTGGCAGGATGCGTCTCCCCACAATTAGCGCAGCGCCTTTTTGGGGCAATCAGCAAGGTGGTGAATGCCGCCGCATAGGACACAGCGCGAGGTCATTTGACACATTTTAAATGTATGGCCTAATTGCTGACAGTTGTAGCACTGTGTAATGTTTTGATTTATTTTGTGAACCTCAACTGTGATCATTATGCGACAGAGCTCTTTTTCCTGTAAGAGCTTTTGGTTGTCGGTGGTCCTGTCTAAGGTTACCTGATAAATGGGCAGAGGCCTGCCTCGAGAGATCATGCGACGCACCTGCACTCTGGTTTATCCTTTTTCCAGGAAGCACTCCAGGATGAACTCCTCCAGGTTTTCTGGCAGCCGCTTGACGACGTACCGGAGTGGTTGCTCGCTTCTTGGTGTGAAGCTATAATTCTCCACACCGGCGTTCTTCAGCCGCTCCTTGGTTGGTACTGCGTCTTCCTTCCTCTGCAGGAACAGCTTGAGGCAGTTCCTCGTCATCTGCATGGGGAAGGAGTCTGGGCGCAGGAAGCCACGTAGAAGGTGGAGGACCTTGCTGGCCTGGCTTTTGTTCGTTTTTGTGTTGTGTGGAGTTGGTGGCCGGTATTTCGGCGGTGGATATGGACGGAGTAGCTGGGGGGCATTCGTTGTGTTGGTTCTGGGACTTTGTTTTGGTGGGCTTGCTGTGGTGCTCTTTTGAGGTTTCGGAGTTGGTTTTTCTGGAGGTAGTGGTGCTCCGAGTTGTTATTTTGGGATAGTCACTGTCGTCCTCCGACTCCGTCAGGGACGTTAAGCGGTTGGCCGTCGTCTGTGGCGTCTGTTGTAGATGTTTGGTTTTGTTCTTTTTCTTACCAATCAGAGGTCCGGGACGCTCGCTATCCGAGTCGCTTTCCCGGTCGCTGCTTCGGTGGTGGGGGCGCTTCTTGGCGGTGGCCAATTGACAGCCCTCGGCCATCTGCACCATTTGGCGCTTTTAACTGCGTGCTCCTGGTAGCAGCTGGAAAGGTCATTGGCGAATTTTGCGAAGTTTCGCAAATCTGGTTCCATGTTCGAAAGCATGTCCTGGTAATACAGGATCTCCTTCTGCAGATCGCCAGCTTCTTTCTCCAACTCTTTAGCCTGTTTCAGGCGTTTCTCCTCGTCGACGTTTGACACCTTCATTGGGGCTTCCTGTGCCGGCATTGGCTGACACGGCAAGGTGGGAGGGTTGCGGCTGCTGGCAGATGGCTCTGGCGCAGCTATAAGAGGGGCCGGTTGACGGCCTCGGGGGCGCGACTGGAAGGTTAACACCTGCAATCGTGCCATGTGGCGCGTGCACGTCCTGGTCTTATTAAACCTAAAACCTTAATTCCCATATGGTCTCTCGCTACTGGTTCCCCCTCTGCATGACGGATCGCTAGCGACCGCACAAAGCGAGGTGGGACGGGCAGTGCCCCCCGTAACGGGGAAATATACAGGCACCAGAAGCATCAGTAGAGGCAACTGCGCCGTCTCACCAAACGACACGCAAGCTTGCGCACAATATTTATCTTTAAACCGCACGGGTAAATCCGCACAGCGGATAGCCACCGTGGCGTGTAACCCTCCGCCCGGGAGAACCCGGGCGATCTGCACCTGCTCTTGGCTCTTGGCCTAGTGGCATCAGTTGACTGCCAACCAGCTGTGCAACTGGTTGTGGCGAGGTGGCTGTTCCGCCGCCATGTTCGAGCGGAAGTCGCTCAACCGTCGCAAAGGCTGCTGGGAACCGCGTGGCTTGGGGACGCCACCTGTTGCGTGCAACAACGGCACGCAACCGTGTGTCCCACGCTGTTTTGGCGGGGGTTTGTTTTCTACACGCGTCACCTTGGTTGCACTGTCACCAGCACTGATCACACACGCACTCGTGTAAAGCTTTTAGTTTTTTAACCGTTCACTACTAGTTTTCACTGGTTTCACTTCGAATATTCATGTTGACTGCACTGACAACTAGTTTTAAGCACGCGCACCGCGTGTCGCCTTTTTGTTTATTTATTTTCTTGTTTTCCAAGTTATCACTGGTATGTTTTCTTGCTTACAAGCAAACACTGCGATGCATAGATATGCATAAACGAAAAAAACACGAAATAACAGAGCTCGGGTGTGTCTGCATCCACTCGCGTCTCACAGAACTCTCGTCTCTGAGCCCACGGTGTCGTTTTGGGCAACCTAGTTCCTATTTTATTATCTAAAATATGCCTTATGATTCGTTCGGTCGGTGCGACCTATCAGGTGTTTTTATTTCTTCCCTTGGCCCGGGCTCTTGTCATTGGTCCAGTGTAAGCTGTGGGAGGGGCTGTTTTCTCAGGGGTCCGTGTTGCTTAGTCTTCTCCGTTATTTCAATTTATACATCAATGACATCCCAGAAACAGTGAGAGTAGATAGATACCTATACGCCGACGACACAGCACTAACAACACAATCGACCGCACCCAGAATAATAGCCCTTAGGCTACGTACTGCTTTGACCAACCTAGAGCCATGGCTCACCAAATGGCGCATAAAGGTTAACGCACGGAAAAGTCAAGCAATAGTATTTACCAAAAGAAACAAGCACCGACAGAATAAACATGGGCTAATGCCACTAACATTCCGGAACGAGGAAGTCGAATGGAAGGACTCAATTACCTACTTAGGTGTGACAATGGATCTGGGCCTTACGTGGAAACAACATATTAACACAGTAAGAGCTAAAGCAAATGCCCAATTAAATGAACTATACCCAATTATTAATACAAACAGCTCACTAAAACTAGAGATGGGAAAAACACTATATAAAACGCTTATTAGACCCATCCTAACTTACGCTGCCCCCGCATGGGGACATGCAGCCAAAACGCACATTAAAATATTGCAAAAAATTGCAAAATAGAATACTTCGGATTATTACCAAGCTACCACCACTCGCACCGGCATACCAACTCTACGAGGAGTTAAAAATGCATTCCATCCAGCAATTCATCAAAAGGCTCAGCTTCAACCTACTCGAGAAAAAGAACCTAAACCACAACCAACTAATACGGGCAGTAGGGGAATATGACACAACACATGATAAAAACGCAAGGCCACTGTCTATTTTTGAAAGAACAATTAATCTCGGGGAGGCAGAGGTAGACATACAACAGTATCTAGAAAACCTTGTTAACGTTCCAGATGCTTTACATCGCTGAACGGAGATAAAACACACCCATACACGTACACCAACACACACACACACACACACACACACACACACACACACACACACACACACACACACACACACACACACCTTCCACAGCCCTCAAGTCCTTGCGCCAATCATTGGCCAAGGCGGCCCCGGAGAAAGAGGGTTCCCCGTGAGTGGCACAGGCTCGCACCTACAATTGATAGGTAGGCCGCCCGCCGAGTGTGCACTCCAAAATATCGACCAAGCAGACACATTGAATATGAGAAGGTATTTTCATACAACTAACGATGCTGACGGCAGATAATTACAACTGACCATTAAAGGCAAATGCCGATAATGCAAACTAGAGTTATATTTAGGTTTAGCAAGATAGCAATAAGTATATTAGACCACAACTGACAAGCTTGCAAGTATTACTTGCAGCGACAATGAAACACCTAAACTTAAGACATAACGTTACGGCGTGATAAATTACCCTAAACTTCCCAACAAATAACACCAGGAATCCTACCAAATACCACCCACAATAGGCAGTGGATCAGGCTGGGCTTCATGTCAAGTCTGTATCCCTGCATCAGAAACCACCCTCTGCTGAATCGCACTGCGAGAAAGCTATGATCATCTCCTGGAATGCGCGGGTGCTTAAGGCGGTACCGCAGCAAATTTCTCCTTCTCAATCCGGTAGAGGTTTTTTAGTGGAGTAGTACCCTTGAGGTGAAGCCCACATACCCCACTGTGCCCTCCAACACAGTGGTAATCCATAAATGGATTTTTCCTCCATTCAAAAAAAACAACAACGCCTCCCTGTACAACACCATCCAGTTTCAACCGCACCCTCAGCTTCTTCCCATTGCACAGCCATCCCAAATGCACAGTTCTTGCAGCTCATGAATAGAATACCTATCCACCTGCAAACCGATTTTGCCATAGCTTTGGCCGACGCACTGGCTCAACGACCAGCATGCATACTACCATCTACTATTCAGGTGCACACCGTCTTCACATATCTAGGACAATATGGCGGACAGCAATAAGGTCATAGCAAACCTTCGAGGCCTTCGAATTTGTTCATGGAATGCGAACGGATTGAAGAATAAGCTCAAGTAAACCGCGAACTTCCTCGCAGTTAACAAAATCCAGGTACTCTTGGTCCAGGAAACGCATCTTTCTGGCAACCTGAAAGCCTCAATCCCAGGTATGACTTGCCATAAAACTGATCGAGCTGACGGTTTTGGTGGCACGGCAGTATACATCAGCCGTAGCATAAGGCACCATCGCTTCCACCTCCCTCCTACAGGATTGCTAGATGCCACCGGAATTCAGGTTACTACCAACAGGGATGTGCTTAATGTCTTCTCTGTCTACATACCGCCAGGCAGACCATTTAACCACAGGGAACTAGACGTGATCTTCTCAGCTGGATCTGCCACAATAGTAATGGGGGATTACAACGCTAAGGGTCCTCTGTGGAATTCCACTCTCCGAAATTCCAGAGGTGCTATATTGGAACGCTATATTGAACGTCGCAATCTAGCAGTACTTGCTCCTACTTCACCCACTATAACCCATGGGGACCGTTTTCCACCAGATTGGTTGGACTTTGCCATCCTGCAAAATATCCGCGGTCACCTCCAAGTTCTAATTATCCCAGAACTATCTTCGGATCATTATCCCGTCCTCTTCCTCTATCAAGCCCTAGCCATTCTCAAGGCACCCCGTATCAGAGCAAATCCTCGTTTCACTAACTGGAGCAAGTACTCTGAAATCATGGCGCAACAACCTGCTGAGATCCTTCCGTGTGACAGTGTTGAAGCAGCGGAACAGCTGGCCATCACCATCATCGCTACTATGGCCTCAGCCATGGAACAAGCCACTTCACCAAGGCGTGTGAAATCCGGTGGACAGAAACCTCTACCATCTCAATTACGCAGCCTCATAGCTGCTAAGAACAAAGCTCGACGCCGTTTCCAACAGTCTCGCAACCCTGATGACAAGCGTGAATGCAACCGGCTACACCAACTGGTAAAGCTCGAGCTAGCTGAATTTAGCAATGAAATGTGGGAGAGGAAATTGTGCTCGCTTGATCCAGAGGACTCATCCGTTTGGAGAATGTCCAAAGCTTTATTGAAAATTCCGTCGGCTGACCATCCATTCATCGACGGCGGTAGAGTAGCCTCGTCTGCAAGAGAGAAGGTAGAACTTATGGCTGAACATCTAGCCTCTTCCTTTCACCCAGTTGAATCAATTGATAGCGAAATATCGGAGGAAATTGCTTCAGCTGTCCACCGATATCTTAGTGTGCCACATACGGTGGAAGAAGTCCCCATTCCATCCATTGCAGAAGTGAGTTCCATCATCAATTCTGTGCGACCCTTCAAAGCGGCGGGAGCTGACAACTTGCCATACGCTGCTTATAAAACACTTCCCCAATTATGATTACAACTTTTGGTGCATCTCTTTAACAGCTTGCTGCTTTTGGCCTATTTCCCAGTGGCATGGAAACATGCACAGATCATAACCTTACCCAAGCCAGGGAAGGGTCCCAAGAATCTAAACAGCCATAGGCCTATCAGCCTTCTTCCATCCATTAGCAAGCTGTTCGAGAAAGTAGTTCAACAGTGGCTCCAAAGTATACTGGATCAACATCAGGTGCTACGACCAGAAAAATTTGGTTTCCGGCGGCAGCACTCCACAACTCACCAGCTCCTTCGACTTGTGGACGAAGTGGTGAAAGGGTTTAATAACCGGCATTATGTTGCAGCCCTCTTCCTCGACATTTCCAGAGCCTTCGACTCTGTTTGGCACAAAGGCCTCCTGCACCGACTCATACACTACAACATCCCTTCCTACCTCATTCATTTATTGTACCATTATCTCCAAAATCGATCCTTTGTAGTAGTGAAGGATGAAATCCTTTCCCAACCTTACGCCATAAATGCAGGTGTACCCCAGGGTAGTGTCCTAGGGCTCCTGCTTTTCCTGGTATACATCAATACACTTCACACCTTGAGAGGTTGCAACCTTTACCTGTTTGCTGACGACACAGCCATAAAAACGGCATCTCGCATACATGACATCGCAGTGCACAGGGCGCAGAACTTTGCAAATATGCTGTATGCCTGGTTCGCCACCTGGCGATTAAAACTCAATGCCACTAAGTCCCAAGCCGGTACCTTCACACGGAGAGCTATACAAAATGTACCAAACCTCCGTCTTGGAGACACAGATGTGCCATGGTCATCACAGGCTACATACCTTGGTGTTGTATTGGACATGGGCCTTACCTGGAAGGCTCACATCACGTCACTGGCTAATAAAGTCAGTAGAAGGATGGCCATGATGTACCCACTGTACAATCGAAACTCACCATTGGCCTTGCGAAACAAGCTCCTGCTTTACAAGCAGATACTAAGGCTAGCATTGACCTACGCCTGCCAAGTCTGGGGTATAGCAGCAAAAATACATCTCCCCAAACTCCAAGTCCTACAAAACCGATACCTCCGGTCTACAGTCGCAGCCAACTGGTACGTCCCAAACGACAACATTCATCTAGACCTATCCTTCCCTAAATTATACGACTACATCCTCCATCTATCTCACAACTTTTACTCACAACTTCCTAACAGAATCAATAACCTCATCCGTGGACTTGGAGAGTACGACATTGACCCCGGAATGAATGAATGTGTAGTGTTTAACGCCCGCTTTTACTACATACGGCACCGCAGGCGATGACACTGATGATACGTGAGATGAATATGGAGCACCGGTGGAATGAGATGGCGGGGGAAAACGGAGATCCCGGAGAAAATCCGCCCCAGCGCCGTGTTGTCCACCACAAATCTCACTTTGCGGTCGCCTGGAATCGAACCCAGGCCGCCTTGGTGAGAGCCAAGCGGTCTAGCCACTGAGCCACGGCGCGGCCTTTTGACCCCGGAGAACGATACAAAAAACCCAGACTTGTTCTAGGACCACCTTAATTTAAATCTCCAAATCAACAAATCTATCTATCTATTACCCATAAAACTATATCCTACCCTGATCACCACCATCATTGCAAAACTTTCCCCATGCCAGTAAGGGACTAGCTCCCGGTATGGCTAGAGTCGAAGGACCCTCCTCCACGGAGGAGGAACCTCCTTCAACGACCACTCGACTTGCTGCTTTTCCCACTCCTGAATATCCAAGGTCACAAGTAGGACCTCGGTCATGCTTGTGTCCTGGCGCCATTCTCTCACTTGGCCATGACTTTGCCTGGCCATAATATCCCCTCCTTGAATGCGCAGGTGCAATAGTGGTACTGCTGCACATGCTCTCCCGAATACTCACCGGTGGAGGTTTTTAGTGGGTAGGGCTGACGGTTCACTCCGTCAGAGAAGTCCCACACTCCGATCCTGGGGATAGTGCATAAATGCATTTTACATCCACTTGAAAAGAAACGCGATCCCATTGACTCTCAGCCTTCGCCGAATGATCATGGCAGGGAAGTAAAAGGAGAAGACTACCAACGCAGCTGAGCCTGTTAAGGAAACGGAATAAGACGACGCAGTCCCTGCTTCACCTCCAGCACAACCGCCGGGCTCGCCGCAATTTCTCGAAGCTCCTGAGAGATCACCGCCGTTACCAACGCTGACCACCAGTACTGCTGAAACAGAAACTGCACCGCTGACCACACATGTCCAGCCTAAAGAAGACTCGCCGCCAAATGCATCGGAGTTGTCGTTGCCTGCCCGAGACGCCACATTGCCTACATAAAGTGCAGTCATTCGGGGAGCGCACAGGCATCTCACTGACGCGTTTATTCTACAGACAGCCCGACACCGATAGCCTTCACTAAGGAGAGCCATGCGCATCAACACCTACAGGGGACCCTCACCTCTAGTTCGCCTAGAGCTCACAGAAGAGAGCGACTACCAAGCTGCGCTTAAAGATGGACTCCCAGCCTTCGGCCAGGTACTCCAGATTGAGGCCAGCGTGGGTAGCCGCCATGTCCCCTGCCGCCGCTGCTGCCAGTATGGGCACACCACCGACTCCTGCGCCAACAATCCGCGCTGTCACTACTGTTGCGCCGCATGCCTCACCGCAGCCTGCACCGAAAATGATCTGACGCGTCGCCCGTTGTACTGTGCCACCTGCAAGCAGGCAGGGCACTTCACCGGACAAGCGGCGTGCCCGAGAAGGTCAAGGAGAAGCCGCATACAGCAGCAGCCACACCAACCTTATCGCACACATCAACATCCAGACCAATCACAACCTCCACGCCAATGCTCTCGCAGTGACACCCAAACCCGCCATACACAACAACATCTCACCTACGGCAAAGCTCTCACACATCAGCCAGACTCTCAGCTACTCCAACATATTTAAACTTCACATGCCACCACAGAGAAAGCCACGTAACTACTCCAGAACTTCAGCACCACACTCCAGGACATGCAGACAGCAATCACGGAGCTGACTGCGCGGGTAGCAACTTGGGAGGCAGCCCTACTTCGCACTTTGGAGGAGGTAAAGGAAGCCACCCAGGATTCGCAGCGCGGTACCCGGGAGACTGCCGGCAGCTCAGAAGCCCTGGACTACTGCAAGGCCAAGTTGGATAAAATAGTAGGCTACATCAACGATACACGCCTCTTCACACCAGCTAAGCTCGAGGGAGCTCTCAGGATGCATCAGAACTCCATCACTAACAATATCAGAGACCTCGCAAGGGAACTAGCACCCATGCAAGTGGACCCTCCGCTCCGCAGAAATGAAATGTGTAGTGTTTAACGCCCGCTTTTACTACATACGGCACCGCAGGCGATGACACTGATGATACGTGAGATGAATATGGAGCACCGGTGGAATGAGATGGCGGGGGAAACCGGAGATGCCGGAGAAAACCCGCCCAAGCGCCGTGTTGTCCACTACAAATCTCACTTTGCGGTCGCCTGGGATCGAACCCGGGCCACCTTGGTGAGAGCCAAGTGGTCTAACCACGGAGCCACGGCGCGGCGCCTCCGCCCCGCAGAGACAACCGCACCCGAGGGACGTCACCACCAGATCTGGCCACGACCTTCCTCAGATGTTCTTCTAAGGTCTCAATGTACCTCTTGACTATGCCGTCCGACTGCGGGTGTGGGGGTGTTGTGTGTGTCTTGTTCACCCCAAGTCAATCCAGAGCCTCTTTCAACAGGTTAGACTCAAAATTGGTGACCTGGTGAGTGTTGAGCTCTAACGGCACCCCCACAAACGGCAGAACAATTGCTCCACTAGGCAGTCTGTAATCGTCTTCGCCTCCTGGTTCGGGATGGCATACGCCACAGGCCATTTGGTAAAGTCCACGGCCACCATCAGGTATTACTGCGCTGCTGAAACGCTTTCCATGGATTTATCTTTGTTAATAGAAAGCTCTCAGATAACGCACTGATTAGTCTCCGAAAGGTGAGATGGTTACTGACGCGTTTCTCGGACCTCTGCTAAGTACCAATGAACGCAGCACTTCAGCCAATGAATGCGCAGGAATCACAAATGACAGACACATGTTATGTCCACGTGGAGTAAAACACATGGTTGCAATGTCTTCGCTGTTTTCTCTCTATTTCATCATTCATTTCATTCTTTTAGTTTTCTTGTGAGCTTCATTGGTGCAAGTGGTGTTTCCTGGCTATTCCTAAATATGTGGAGTCTTTGGGACGTATCTAGCTTTGATGGTGGAAATCGTGTCAGTAATCCAGCCAGTTTATCTCGTAGTGATAATATTTGTGGTGCTAGTAATAATGTTGCTTCTACTTCTTGTGTCGCTGGTGGGACAGCAAATGAAGCAAGGAAGCAAGCTAACTTTAGGAACTCTCAGTAAACAGTCCCAGCAATTAATATGTAATGTTTTTAAGTATATGGAAGCCAATAAAATAGGAAAGGGACCAGTGGCGGCTGGTGGATTAAATTATTGGTGGTGCACAGTTGAAAAATAAAATACAGGGTAGTAGTGACTCACCTATTTATACAGGAACTCTGCTCTCCTCTCCTTAGACCTGGCGAATCTATGGATAACTTTTGCGTTGAAGTCGCTGATCTTCATAACAAACTTCCTCTCAATAGAAAGCACTGCTAATGCTGACAATCTGTCCTGTGACATTGTGTTCCTAAGGAAAGTTATTACTCTTTTTAAAGTTGAGAAACAGCGTTCTGCTTCAGCGGTAGACATTGTCATAGTCAACAACACTCGCAGGAATTTGATACATTCGCTGAATGTAGCACATAAATTGTTTTCCTTAATGAAGTCCATCAAGCACAAAGCGCCGGACATTCCACGAAATTCCTCTAGACTGTAAATTACAGTCAGTTCTATACGAATTCTTGTTCCAATGATAAAAGGATAGAACCTTATTCTTTCTCTAAGGGAATCCTCTGGAAATGTCTTAATCATAGTCGGAGAAATTTTCTTGATGAAATAAAGTCGAGGCTACCAGATGCTCCGTGAAACTAAATCTGTCCTTTTCTTCTCTAAGAATAATGTCACAGACTTCAAGAGCTTCTCTTATTTTCACATCATGATCTTTATTCTTCTCTTAATTGCAGTTTCTTCGTGTTCTTCAATATCCGCGCTATTTCTTAGTTTTTGCACTTCCCTTTCAAATGCGTTTAGCTGGGCGAGGGCAAATGTTGCATTTCAGTCTCGTTTCTGCAGCTGATTGTACAAAATATCCACATGAGGCATGATCTTGTGGAAGAAAGACAACCAGAATAAAAAATTATCATCTTTCAAAGTGGCCATAAACCTAGAAGCCTGAACAAGTGTGGTGTTGTTTAACAGAGCTCTCTTATGAATAACCTCTATGCATTTAATTTAATTATCCCTGTGTTCGAAAATGGTATTGACGATCCATGAACGAAAATTCCACCGTGTCGGAACAGAACGTGGCAATTGCTTTTTCACGTCATCAAGCAGAGCTGTTCTTTGAGAAGGATTTGAAAAAAATGTGCATATTCCTGGTAAATTGTCAAAATATATCCTCACACTGGTGTTTACTGAGGCTGCATTTGTATTATTAAATTAAGTTTATGTGCATGGCAGTGTATATAAGAGGAACAAGGATACTTTTCTTTCACAATTGCCTGAACACCGTGTTTCCTACCTCCCATGACGGATGCACCATCATAGGTCTGTGCTATAAGTTTATTCGGGCACCCTGACAGTTGCAGATCAAGTTCAGATGTAATGACTGTGGCAAGAGAGTCTGCTTCATGACCAGCAGGTTGAACAAAACTCCAAAATCGTTCTACAGGCTTGTCATTCACAAGATATCTGTAGATAATAACCATTTGATACACTGAGGAAACATCAGTGATTTCATCTGCTATGACAGCAAGGAATTCTGCATTCTTAATCTCGCTCATTATTTCCTCTTGACATACCTCTAACATACACTGAAGAATTTCGTTTTCTATAGTTTTTGTAGTGCCCTTAAAAACAGTTGTTTTTTTCAGATGGCCCTTCAGGACACTATCGAGATCAGCGCTGAAATTTATTAGACCTCGAAAGATACCAGGGTTTTGTGGTGTATTAGATCCATCATGACCTCTAAAAGCCAGCTCAAATGAGCTGCAACACCGTAGATATACAGTTTATTATGATATTTATTACATATGTATTCTGCGTAACTTTATCGTTATGCAGCTGTATGTTCCTTCTGTATGCACTGTCCATTTGTGCAGCAATATTAATATTGTCATACATTGCTAAACTTAATGCAGTTTTATATGTGACGAAGAGGACTCACGCTTTTTAACACAGTCGTGCATGTGTTGTGTATCTCTCATTCCTTGCTTCACCCAGGAATCATCTCCTCCAAAGAGCAGGGATGGAAAACAGTATAAAGAGTTATTAACTGAACATCCACATAACCAGTCGTGCTTCTTATACATATCAGGGTTGAACTTCCTATAGAATATTCTAGCTTTTGTCTTAATCGTTTGAGTTATAGAAATGTTTGGCGTGGGCCTACCCATTCGTTTCACTTCAGATTTTTCTTCAGCACTCCGTTGCGAAAAGGGCTTTTCCAGTAAAGGTTGCACGGTATTCATTCTATCAGAATTTTAAAAGCGTACAAAAACAACACATCACAATAAACACTATAAATAATATGTTAGAATACTCAGTTTAACCTTAAACAAATCTTTCTCAATGTTCTGCGAGCACGAAACCACACCACAGAAAAGCAGACCCACAGATACATATTAAGCGAAGCCTGAAGATCACGCTATAGCCGCTGCTAAGAGTAGGAGGAGCTAGGTTTATAAACCTCCATTTAAGCAAGGTATAAGAAGCCACTCCCATCTCTTAACCTTCCCGCAACCCCCTCAGAGAGCCTACATTTCGGCGAAATCTTAGGTTAACACTTCGCTGCAAACCTGGCGGCTTCTACAGCTAATCACTGCTAATCACAGCTAATCGACTTTTGCGGTCATGGGCAGCTACAAACGATAAGCGTAACTGAAACATGTTTGTATATAAAACAATGCAAACAAGTACAGCTTTAATGTGCAAAATGCACCTGTTGTATATTCAGAATCAGTGGGTGTAGCGCAAATCTGCAACCTTATGGAGGAACCGCCCCTGAAAGGACCTATTACTGAAACTGCTAAAGCAGTAGGCTTAAGCAGACATACAGTTAGTAAAGTTGCGAAGAGACTTCCTATTACGCCAAAAAGAGGGGCAACAGGGAACCAAAGTTATGGAAGGTTGATAATTTCACCTGCGACATAGTTCGGAGGGAGGTGCACAGGTTTTATAAAGAAGGGCAATCACCAACAGTTTTGGAATTGCTGCATAAACTTCAAACCATGTGCGATTTTCCTTACAAAAAGGATTCACTTAGGCAGTTCTTAGTGAAGTTAGGTTTCCGCTTTCGCACTAAAATAACAGGCTGTGATTATGGAAACAGCAAGGACTGTGGTATGGAGATACAAGTACTTGAGCAGGCTAAACTATTTAAGGCAGGAAGAGTATCGTATAATTTATTTAGACGAGTCTTGGTACGATACTCATGATGTCGTAAGAAAAGGTGATGCTGTTACCATGCAGGTGGCAGCCAGGGTTGGATTGAGGGCTGCTTACATTCGTCCTCTTCAAAGTATTCGGGAATCCATGGCCGATTCTCATCACGAGATGAATGCCGAAATATTTGAAGCTTGGTTTAGGAACAAACTTTTGGAAAACATTCCTCCTAAGTGTGTGATTGTCTTACATAATGCTAGTTATCATTCACGGCTAAAGATAAAAATTCCCACCATGTCTAGCAGAAAGGACGAAATGATTACACTCATGTTAGAACATAATTTAGAATTACCCAGTCCAGTTCCTCTAAAAGCCGTGCTTTTGGAGAAAATTTGAGAAGCTAATATACAAAAAGTGTATGCAATAGACGAAATAGTAAAATATCGTGGTCACGAAGTTCTCAGGCTACCACCGTATCACTGTTGTCTCACTCCGATTGAGTTGATATGGGCACGCCTTAAACATGCCGTAAGAAAGCGGAATGTAACTCTTTCTACAAGTGACAGTGTGTGCAAAGTGTTGATAGAATGTGTACCAAATACAGGTTCGAGTGTACGGGAAAGATGTGTTCAACACATCATGCAACAAGAACGAAAATTTCAACTGCGGGATATTTCACACGACAATGCTTCGTTCGTTATACCCGTGAGTGAAAATGGTAGTGAAAGCGAGGAAGGCGAAGACAGAGCCTTATGTAAGTAGAAAATATAGTTTGATATTAGCATAGTGCAGTTGCACTTAAGAACCTTGCTAATCTTATTGTTACTTGGCAAATATTCTAAGAAATAAATGACAATGCTTGCAATGCTGACAACTTGGAGAAAACACGACAACGTTTTTTCCATAGCGAGCGGGTCGACACATCTAATCTCTGCGTAACTGAATATATAAATCTTATCGCGTACTTTGACGCCGCCATGGTAACCGTTTGAGTAGCGCTGTAATACTTGTTGCCACGGCCGGACACTGGCATTGGTCCAGCTATGTCGACAGCGATGCGTTCGAAAAGCGCTCCGAAGTTGTAATGCTGCATGCGACCCCGGCTCCTAGTCTGGGGCCGCGACTCGCCGCGCAAACGTGACACTGACTGCACCATCTCTCAACGTCTGCTTGGAGCCTCAGCCAGTAGTAGCGCTGCTGGAGTTTGCCGATCGTCCGGTTTGCTCCCAGGTGTCCTGAAGTACCGGATTGCACTTCCTCCAAGATTTCTGGGACCTCACTCCGGGGAAGTAACAACTGCATTCTCTCTGCGTCTTCCCATCGGCTGATTCCCATAATGGAAACAGATCACCCTCTCTGGTCTTCAGCGAGTCCCATTGTGCCCAGTACGACTTGTACGCAGCGCTTCTGGGTGCGATGTCCTCCTAGGTCGGTCTCGTCCCTGCCTCCACTTCCCTAAAGAGTGGTCCCAAGTCTGCGTCCGCCAGTTGCTCCCTCCTCAGGCCTGCGCTATCCCAGCCATCCGCAGGCACTGCCATGAATACTCTGACTGCTGTGGCACGCTCATTCTCTTACACTCTTGTGCATTGGCCGTACTCTTCCGGAAAGGGTCTTCGGGACATAGCGTCTGCGTTGCCGTGGCTCTTCCCTCTAAGATGTTCAGAGGTGAAGTCGCACTCCTGCGGCCTCAGGACCCAACGTGATGTCTGGCCTTCCAGGTTCCTAAAGCAAAGTAGCCAGATGAGGGCGGAATGGTCAGTCCTCAGGTGCAATGGCTGACCGTAGAGGTATTATTGAAAGTGCTCCAAGGAGTTTATTACCGCCAGTAACTCTCGCCGTGTGACACAGTAGTTCTTCTCTGCCTTGGACAGCGTCTTGCTATGCGTAGTAAGTTATGACCCGCGCGTGGCCGTTCTGTACTGGGGATAGGACACCTCCAATGCAATGGTCGCTGGCGTCGGTGTTCACAATGACGACGCCGCCTGGTTGTGGGGCTCCCAAAATAGGAGCACTGCAAAGTGTCTTCTTCAGCTCCTGGAAAGCGACTTCGGCGTCCTCCGTCCACACATACGGCCGGTGTTCTTTCGTCAGGGGGGTGAGGGGCTTGGCAGTGTTGGAGAACCCCTTTATGAAGCGTCGGTAATAACTGCACATCCCTAGGAAACTGCGCAATTCTCTCTTATCCTTCGGCCGAGGCCAATCTCTCAAGGGCTGTGTCTTCTCCGGGTCTGTGGTCTTTTCGGTTGCCGAGACTATGTGGCCCAAGAAGTTGACTTCCTTGCGGAAGAGCTGGCATTTCTTTGCGTTTAGCTTCAGGTTAGACACCTGCAGTCTCTCTAGCACCTTTCTCAGGTTTTCGAGATGGTCTTCCAATGTCTTGCCGACGATGATGATGTCCAGATGTAGCAGGCAGGCGTCATAAGTGAATCCTCTCATCACTGGCTCCATGAGACGTTGGGAGGTGGCTGGTGCGTTGCAGAGGCCAAATGCATAACTGTGAGCTGCCAAAGACCTTGGTCTGTCGAGAATGCGGTTTTCTCCTTGTCTCTCAGGTCTGGAGTCACCTCATGGCTACCCGACTTCAGGCCCAGGGTCGAGAACCACTGCGCACCAGCAAGCGTGCCCAGGGTGTCGTCAATCGTGGTAAGGGGAAACAGTCCTTCCTGGTGACAGCGCCCAACGTCCTGTAGTCGACGCAGAAGCATAGCTCGCCGTTCTTCTTCGTCACCAAGACTACAGGGGAATACCAAGGGCAGTTAGACTCTTCAATCACTGCCCTGGATCTCATGTCCTTCAACATGTCCCGTACCACCGATTGGTTCGCTAGCGGAACGCGTCTAGGTGGTTGCTGAATGGGCCGTGCATCTACAGTGTCGATGCGGTGAAGTACTCGGTCCGTGCGGCCATAGTCGCTGTTACTTTGGCTGTTTGATAACGGAGTGGGAGCACAAGAAAATACCCTAGCTAAGGGGTACATAGCAGACAGAATAATAGGTGGGAAAGCAGCACAACTGACGGAAAGTGATCTTAAGTTAATATAATTTGATGTTATAACATGGAGAGAAGAAGAAACATTACACAACAAGGAGAGAAAAAATATCAATTTAAAAATGTAAACTGGGCAAAGCTTAGAGAATCGGTTCAAATACCTTCAGAAATACAAACAGGGGATGACGTGGATTCAACAGCTTGGCAACTGACGAAGTGTATACAAGAAGCAATGGAAAATTCTTTGAAAAAATGCACTAACACTAATAAGGGATATAGAGTATGGAATGATAAATTACAGAAACTTAGAAGTAGAGTACGAAAAGCAAGAGGAAACTACCAAAAGAGTACCACTGCACAGGAGAGACAAATAAGCTTAAACGAATATAGAGAACTGAAACAACAGTATAAACAAAATTTGGAAGAGACCAAAGAAAGTTGGAAAGGGTTTGTATAGGACAATTTAGATGGAAATGTATGGGGAACAATATAAGTTAGTTATGGAGAAAATTAGGTCACCATAAATTATTTGAACAATGAAGAAAATCTGATGGGACATTTACAAACTTCTGGATTGAATCAACTAATCAACTCCTAAAAACTCTTACCATCTGATGACCAAGATGAAGAAAATGAAGAACAAAAAGTACTGCGAAGGAACTTTGAGAAGGAATACAGTAATCCCAGAATAATTTATCCGTTTAATGTCTCCGAAGAAAAAGCTGCAATCAGAAAAATGAAGAAGAAAAAGACCCCAGGTCCGGATAACATAACTTCGGAAATTATTCAAACATTGGAGAAAGCAATCGCCCCATTCTTTGCAACTTACTAAATGAATGCCTAGTACAAGGCAAAGTAGCTTACTGTTGGAAGGAATCAAATGCGGTTATACTCAAAAAGGCCAAAGATAAATATCCAACGATAGAAAAATGATATAAGCCAGTTTGTCTACTTAACATCTTAGGCAAGATACAAGAGAAACTGATTTTGAAGAGAATAGATGTATATAGGAAATTGTTAGGGATGACTAACAAACAATATGGATTTAGAAAATGGAGATCAACAGAAACTGTGATTAACTCGGCGATACAAGCAATTGAAAATAGTAATTGTAAATATATCTTGGGAGGGGTTTTTGATAATCTATGGTGGCCCTATTTATTCCATGTCATGGAAGAAAAAGGTTACTCGAAGACCATATATAAGATATTAAAGGACTACTGCAAAGATAGGAGAGTACATATAAATGGAAGTAAAAAGAGAATAACCAATGAAATAACGAAGGGATGCCCACAGGGATCCATTTTAGGACCGTTATGTTGGGATATTATGACAGAACCCATTTTGGAAGAATTAGCGGAGTCACAAGACACAAAGGAGGTTGTGGCACACGCGGATGGTATGCTGATAATGGTGGAGGTTAATAGTCGAACAGAGTTGGAGGCACATACCAATACAATCCTGGAACTTTTCAATAAATGGTGCAAAAGAGAAAAATTGTAAATTTCTGCAAACATGTCAGCGTATGTCCTACTCAAAGGAGACTTTAAGCGAGATCCAATTATAAAAATAGAAAACAAAAGTAGAAAGAGGGAGAAAGTAACTAGGTATTTAGGCATACAGCTCGATAAAAAAAAGACATTTGGATGACCATATAAGGAAGATTCAGGAAAAGACAAGAAACGTGATAATGAACGGCCACAAGAATGTTTAAACTCCTGCCAACAGCGGTAAATACATACCATAAGAGCCTCATGGTAGGAATAACAGCGTATGGATCAGGATTGCGTCTGACGAATGTCAAAACGATAAGAGCAGTACAACGACAAGGACTAATTAAGAGCATTGGTGCAACGAAAACTACGCCTACAATGGTAGCGATGGCAATATGGCCCTTGGATCTGATAATCAGACAACGAGGAGCATGATCCTGGCTTAAGGAGGGAAACCACATGAAGGTTGAAGAAATAATGGCGAGTCCATGCGCGACAAGATCAGAAATAACACAGAAGCTACTCGATGAATGGCAACAGGAGTGGGATGGGATACCAGAAAGAAGAACGCATGAATTATATCCTAATATCAGAGAAAGCTTGAAATTAAAAGAGATACAACCCAAAAGAGGAGGAATACATTATTTTACTGGACATGGCCGTATAAAACCGATTTAAAAAGATTGGGAGTCAGGATAATGATATATGCAACATGTGAAAGAACAGATTCACCTGAACACGCCATGTTTGAATGCGCAAAATACGAGGAGACTTAAAACAACAAAGGAAGTCACTGCAAGGAAAGCAAATATAGAAAATCATCAGAGACTACAAAATACTGGAAGAAATGGCAGAAATAATACCAGGGAAAGTAATGGAAGAATACAACCAACAAGAGCGGGAGGTAAGAAGGAGAGGGCGACGGCAAACAGGTTGAATTATAATGGGGGTGCTCACCTCGGTAACGTAGATGGCAGCGTGTCTGCCTCACGTTCAAGAGGTCCCGAGTTCGGATCTCGGTCAGGATGAGTTATCTGGATAAGGTTCTTTTCCGGGGGTTTCCCTTACCCTTGCAGACGAATGCCGGGTAACTCTAAGCTCCATGGACCCTAGACTCATTTGAGCATTATTTCACCCAATTCATTCACCGTCCGATATGGCTTAACGGGAACAACACCAAGAAGGACGGAAAGATAAAGGCAAAGACAACCCACAATTACAACACAAGAAGAGGCAGAGGAACAACAAGAAGTGAGGGATCAATTTGAACAACAATTAACACCGGACAGGATAAATCAAAGAAGGCAGTATTAGACATCAATATGGAGAATGGGAACCGGTTTCAGCACCAGAACGAAGGAAGATATAGAGGAGGTCGACTAATGTGGACTTAAGACATGGACGAAGACCAATTCCCCTCAGAGAAAGTGACTGTACTATAATTCTAGTCGAGTGCATTTGGACCTCGGATCATGCTAACAATCGATATTCGGATAGAATATTAGAATTAGACTTGTAGTAGGAATTACATTGTAATACGTGTTGCGATAGAAAATTTGTAAAGCTACTGGTTTCCAGTAGCTATAGGTTAGAGTAAGTATAGGATAGTTTAGGATATATCTGCACTAATTATGTAATTTAAATGATGAAATACATAAGGAAGGTTAGAAAATAAATAAAATTTGCGGACACTTGTGCTCTGGTATAGCCTCTAGATGCCAGGGAGGAAGATGATTAGATATTAATAGAAATTAATATGTGTGTAGGCTAAATTGTGGAAACGTTGAGTCAGACTGAAAAATTCAATGCCATAGCCGGGATTTGAACCACGGATCTTCTCCAGAATTGAATTTTTCAGTCTGACTCAACGTTTCCATGATTAGATATTATTTTGTTTACTTTGGCTGAAGACGCGCTGATATCGTCTCAGCAGTTGCCGAACCTTCCCGAGCTGTTCTGCGGTCAGGTGGTCGGCCTCTCCAATAAGACTTCCAGCCGGGACCCCAGGTGTTGCGTTGGCACCGGTTCCTGCGTTGCATCGATTGGTGTTACGCTGACCACGGGCTCACACGTAACCAACGCCGTCCCGGCCTGGACGTCGTGGTCGGTGTCTGTTGGGTTGAGCAGTCACACCGGCACCTACTCTCGTTACGGCAACAAAGTCCTGGCTACACAAAGTCCATGCACAGGCGTCTTTTGGTCCAGCATCGAGTTCATTGTTCGCTGGCCCTCCAGTCGCGCCGTCACCTACACCTTTCGCTTCTCGCGGGGACAACCACATCTTCCCTCAGGACGACCCTACAGATTCCTAGGCGTTCTTCGGGTTGCCGGAGTATCACCTCTTCTCAATTTAGCCGCAGACCTTCCTACCCAACGTCGATCGTCGCCTCGTGGCCTCTGAGGGCATCCAGTATCACCTCCTCAGCCATCTCTGCGACGAACACCCACTGACGTACGTCACTCCGGTCCAAGATCAACTTCAGCAGGTCCTCCCTCACCACGAGCAAGGTGTCTCCCGATGGCCCCACAAGCTGGTATGGTCGGCTCGTTTTTATCGGTTTTCTCCATCTCCCTTGTCCACGTCATTTCTGATGGTCACTGCTTTTCTCTCAAGCAACCGTCCGCTGTGAGGCTGTCATCCATACGCCAGCTGACGGCGCGTAGTGTCACTCGAGGAGATGGTGGTGATGGCGCTGACTTGTCCCTCGCCACGACGGCCTTTGCTCGTTTTCCAGCTGCTCTCCCTGGTGTGGGCAGTCTCTCACCAGATGTACCTGCTGGCCACACCTCCACCACACGCCACTTGGTCTTCGCCGGCGTCCCTCGGCTGGTATTCCGTTTCCAGTGTACAGGATACTCCTTGTTCTCTACGCCGGGGCAGCCATCACTTGGCCGCCTCCATCAATGCTGCTGTTAGCGCCTCGTGGATGATTTTGTAGGTGCCGAGCATTAGGTGCTGACGTGTCTGCACGTCACGCACCCCGTCAATGATGCTGAAAGCAGCCTCTCGGGATACGAACTCTGGTGGGAGGTAGACCAAAGCTGTTTAATTGCCATAGCGAACTCCTGCGGCGTCTACCCTGGCTGCTGCGTTTTTGACCTCAGTTGGCTGCGGTAGGCTGCGGCCAAGCGGTGGTCTCCGAAGCGGTTTTCCAGGGACTCCAAGATGTCTTTGGGCGCCACCGCTGTCTGGACCGCCATCAGGACTTCTGCGGCCCGTCCCTGGAGGCTTGCTATTAGCTGTGCGAACACCTGTGGTGACCACTTGTGTTTGGCCACTGTGTCGAACGGGCGGCGGAAGACTTCGAACGTGGACGTGCCGTCGTACTTTGGCGATTTGACGCACGTAGATGTTGTGTCGCGTCGCGACGCGTTGACCTTTAAATCTTTCATCCTTCTGCCGACGATATCCTCCACCATGGCGTTTAGGGATTTAGTGTCGGTGTGGGCCTTTCCCTCTATGTTGTTAACGCGGCTCGCCTAGTCTTCGCCGCGGTCGTCCACTTGGCCCATCCGCTTGCCCAGCCCTGTGACGTCATCCCTCACGCCGGCCAACTGTTCTTCAAATTTTTCGGCGAGGGCCTCGTTCGCAGCCTTAATTTCAGATAGTTCGGCCTCCATTTCCGTGGTCAGTTCGGCCATCTTCGCGGTGAGGTTGAGATTTTTCGTCTCCGTCTTCACTGATAATTCAGTCATCTTCACTAGAATCTATGCCAATGCAGTCTCCGTGGTGGTACGTCTCACTCCTGACACCTATTGTGACTTTGTGGGTTCGTGAATAAAAAGGCCAGGTTACAAACACTAATAATAGCTCTTTATTTCCGTAGAAACACAATTATGTCACATACGCATACAACTTGCAAGGTCATAGACCACAAAGAATGTCCACTTTTACAGCTGTTCACGCGCATGCGTCCAATTACCGACTGACTGTCAGTGGCAGGCGGCGGCTCTTTAATAGCTAACCACTATTCCAGAAATTCGTGGAATGTTCTCAATCAAGACGGAACAAGGACGAACTCTCTAGAAAGCCGTCTCCTTCCCCCACCGTTTCGGCGAGCTTATATCTCCACACGGCACTGCCCATCTCTTTGAACTCGTCCCTCGCGCCGTCTCACTTCAACAATGCACTCGCGACACTATGCTCATAGGTCTATAGTTAGAGAGATCAGCTTCACTCCCCTTTTTGTAAACAGAAATAACCTACGAAAATTTAAATGCTTGAAGGAAAATACATGAAATATAAATATGTGTAAGTAGTTCAGAGATAAATGTGGCAGCATTCAAGTCAAACACGTCTGTATATGATTTTTCAATTCTAATCATAAAACTCGTAACAGGGAAATAATTGAACCTTGAGTTTCGCTTGTTTGCATGATTCATAAAGTCCTTTGGTTGCCCATTTACAGGTATAGCCTTAACAATTTCAAACAGTTGTGCTAAATAGGAAGAATTAAACACTCGGGGTAAAGATTGGTAGAAGGAACCCTTTATTTTTGTGTCCGTACAATAATATTTGAGATGACTATCCATGTTGCTTTCCAACCGTTATTGAATTGTTTATAACATTTTAAATGTAAGTTTCTTGGCATTACTAACATCCCTCAAGTTGTCTTTAACTATCGTTGTGTACTCTGATTTCGTTTATTTATTTACATCCTTCAACATTGTCATATCAGACGATCAATGAAATGGGTGAAATGCTCAAATGAGCCCAGGGACCATAGAGCTTAGGGTTACCTGACATTCCTCTTTCAGGATAAGGGAAAACTCCAGAAAAACCTTATCCAGGTAATTCACCCTGAGAAAAAATCGAACTCAGGACATCTTAGAACTTAATTAATCTTGGAACTTAAGTTTTGTCTTAGAACTTAATAAAATTCTGGGCAACAGCAGAATAGACTCCTCCTTGTATCCTTCCAGTTCAGAAGTAGCTTTCAATCAACAAATTCTGTGATCTTGGTAACTTGCATCTCACATGCAAAAAAGGCACACTAGCAGAACATACTTCTGCACTTTGCAGTACATTATCATCATCATTATCATCATCATCATTATTGTTATTCTTATTCTTGTTATTCTTATTGTTATTATTATTGTTATATTGTTATTATTATTGCTATTATTATTGTTATTATTATTGTTATTATTGTTGTTATTATTGCTATTATTATTATTATTATTATTATTATTATTATTATTATTATTATTATTATTATTATTATTATTATTATTATTATTATTATTATTATTATTATTATTATTATTATTATTATTATTATTATTATTATTATTATTATTATTATTATTATTATTATTATTATTATTATTATTATTATTATTATTATTATTATTATTATTATTATTATTATTATTATTATTATTATTATTATTATTATTATTATTATTATTATTATTATTAATTATTTATTATTATTATTAATTATTTATTATTATTATTATTATTATTATTATTATTATTATTATTATTATTATTATTATTATTATTATTATTTATGATTATTATTATTATTATTATTATTATTATTATTATTATTATTATTATTATTATTATTATTATTATTATTATTATTATTATTATTATTATTATTATTATTATTATTATTATTATTATTATTATTACTATTATTATTATTACTATTACTATTATTACTATTACTATTATTACTATTATTATTACTATTATTACTATTATTATTACTATTATTACTATTATTACTATTATTACTATTATTACTATTATTACTATTATTACTATTACTATTACTATTACTATTACTATTATTATTATTATTATTATTATTATTATTATTATTATTATTATTATTATTATTATTATTATTATTATTATTATTATTATTATTATTATTATTATTATTATTATTATTATTATTATTATTATTATTATTATTATTATTATTATTATTATTATTATTATTATTATTATTACCATTAACATTACCATTACCATTATCATTATCATTATTATTATTGTACATTACAGTGTGCAAATTACATCTTTAAAGAGGAACGAAGACTTTCATAATGAAATGTTGTAAATGAACCATTTGATTTTCAAGCACTTGATCCTTGAATTGATAGCTCTGTGAAAAGAAAATAATTAGTAAATCTTATTGTTTTACTGTGCTAAGAATTTAATACTTGGGAATGCATAAACTCACTAATGATGGTAACTGAGTACACAGATACAGACTAAACATAATCTTTACAATAAGTTTGCAATTAAAGGCTTATGATGGTTTTCAGATTTATTTGGCATTTACCACCAATCAGTTTAAATGAATTACACCATCATTCAACAAGCCCCTGGTCTCCAAGGAGAAGTACAGAATTCAACTTGACTTGCATGTGTGTGTTTCCAAATTAGTAAACAGATAATTTACTGCAGTAGTATGGTCTGCTAGTGTGCCTTTTTTGCATGTGAGATGGAAGTTACCAAGATCACAGAATTTGCATGATTGAATGCTACTTCTGAACTGGAAGGATAGAAGGAGTAGTCTATTCTGCTGTTGCCCAGAATTTCATTAAGCTCCAAGACAAAACAGGATAAAAAATAAAAAGGATTAAAAGAACGGACATACCTAAGATTACTAATTTTACGTTAGATTTTGATGTATTCCTATAATGCTCCAACTGTTTTCTATTCTCCTGCCGTTCTAAGAAGCACACTGTTTCTCAGAGCAGTTTTGTGAACGAAACCTTCTGGTAATCTACTCTTGTGCATACAACTTGTTTGAATGTGACATGGCGTAACACATGGGCGATAGTGTCACTGTCGTCTGTCACGCTTGTGCAAATGGGCATGAAGTAATACAAACAGTGTGTTTCTTAAGACGGATGTAGTACAGTTCTCTTTATAATACTGCTATTTTGTTGTTCTTGATTTATTTTGTGTAGGTATTTCTCATTTATTGCTGTAAAGAGTATGATGTAATGGAAAAGTTGTGCCATTAAAGCTGAGACTCAATGCTACAAAAAATAGTAGTAATCATGAGATTCAGAAGATCCATGGTTCAAATCCCGGCCATGGCATTGAATTTTTCATGTTGACTCTATCCATACAAAACCATAGCCTATGTACGGCTAGTGTGAAGAAATGATTAATTTCCACCAAGCAACTTAAATCCCCTAATCACAACCTAAACGTAAATCAGCACAACCAATATTTGCCAAAGGAAAATGCAACTTCAAACTTTATTTAACAGCTAGACAAGTATTTATATATATTTATTTATTATTGATTTTGCTTTTTATATTCATCATGTAACACGATTATTGCAGAAAACACTATTTTCGAATTATTATTTTGCAACATCTGAGAAAATCTTATGTGAAAGAGAAAATGGACATCAAAGAAATTGAAAATGCCCAGACTAGAGGGGATAAATAATGATACATTGTCAGTTTGCTTACAAATTACAGTGTTGCCAGTTTGCTTACGTAGTATTAGTATAGTATAGTATATATGCTTTCAATGTTGGGAACACTTCAGCCATGACATCTCTCCTCCCATATTGCTATGTTATGTGCCTTTGTCTACAGTTCTCAATCCGTCTGCACAAAGATTACATCAAACAATCTCAAATTTCTCTCCAATTCAATTTTGTTGATTCACGAAAACAAAGGCCCAGCACAGAACCACTACCAGCCTTAACACGCTTGTATGCTCCAGATGTCAGTTTTTAATATTTATATAAAGTATAATAACCTTTTAATATTTGTGATCTTCCATTTAGCAAAAATATGCTTGTTTTAACTTAAAAAGTTGTCTCCCTAGTAATACATGATTGTGGAAGACCATAGCTTGTAGTTAAATGCTAAAGCTTATTTGGAATCAACTAGTAATTAAAATATTACGAAAATATAAAAAAAAACAGGAACTAATAAACAAGACGCCTGATGCAACACGTGTTTGGTTTTCCAGCTAATTCACATTCTAAACACAAGATAGCGTTGCAAACAAGGTAAAATCCTAGTGGAAAATATTGCCAACCGTTCACATTCCACCATAACGCACAGGGTAACAAACCTACAGGTAAATCGAGTTCGTAATATGGGGAACTGAATGTAACCAATAGTTAACGATAACTGAAAGGTAACAAACCTTGGCTAGTAACCGCCAGAGATCGTAATACAGGCCCTAAATGAAATAATCTATTGCCTATCCTGAAGGCGAGTTTGAGGTTGATTTATATATGTGGAGCTACTGATGGTGCTTACACTACTTCACATGTATACATCATCCTTACTCTGCTTTCAGGATAGGTAACAGACTGATTTACCGTCTGATATGACTTAATGTTGGAGGACGTAAATTACAAATTTACTTAGTGTGGAACTGCCACCTCAAGAAAATTTGACTGTACAAAAATGATGGTTAGTAATACATTGATGAGTGTGCATTTAGCGTTAGCTACCGATGTCACAGCCTTACTGCTGCTAGCAGAAGCTTCACCACGTACATACAACCATAGATGAAGCTGCCTCTACTCTCTGCCATTGTAATGTATATGTTTGGGGATGAACCTCTTCATGTATAATATGCTGAACCACAAAACAATAATGAATCTCTAAGCGCAGTTCAGAGTTAAATGTACAAATTTCAGTTCCTAGTAGTTTTTCTGTGGATCACTATATCCTGAAAGTCTTAAGTTCGTCCCTTACTTATTTTGAGGTTAGCACTTAGCTAAACACAATGCTTTGTTGACACTTGAAATGGGAAATTCGGCAACATACATCAGTCCATAAGTACTAGACAAGATGCTGTTACCAACATAGTCAAAATAATATTCATCTATATGATATTAATATTATGTGAATAATTGTGTATGGAGTAGAAGTTAGTAGTTGAGAAAGTTATAATAAAATCAGCAAACTGACACCATGGAGACAGTAAACCAAGTCATATGTAGGATACTGCACATACGGCGGTTTGAATAACAAAATAAGAACATGAATTCCATGGAACTTAAAATAAAACTGCTGTTATATCACGGCTGAGATACATCTGTTGACTAATCTCTACATCTGTTGACTTTTGCATTTCAAGTACAAACTTGTTAATACGAGGAGGTGTTATTCCTTGTCTCCATATAGGTCTGATTGATTATCAGCCGAAGCATACCAGAGATGGAAATATGGACAGAGGTAAATACGACACAATGCTTTACGTTACATTAGAAAGACAAATTTAATTTAAGGGGGGGAAAACCCAGAGGTTTTATTCTACCAACATTCTCTGTCAAATTATTATCGGAAGGAACTTGACGTCATCGCTCCGAAGCTGCAAACTTCCAGAGCATGCTACCGCAGTAAATACCAACATTAGGCAAGCAAACCAGCCATACTGTAATATGCGACGTAAAGATCAATGGATCATTGCCAGAAGTATTATTATTATCATCATTATATATATTTTTTATTTTTTTTATTTATTGTTATCTGAAAAGGTTCCCAGAGCCATAGCTCATGCTAGGGAACAGTACAAAAATATATAAAATGATGGCAAACAGCCCTTCACAATACTTATATTACATTTTTATAGTAGGAATGAATTACCGTACAAGAATAACATATATGAAACATACAAAGATACAGACATTCACTATAACTCAAGAAATAATAGTAACAAAGAACTTAACAGAAAAATAGAAGCTACATATTCTATGGGACATTAATCCATATTAATTTTTAAACAGTTCAGCTTTCAAACCAGCTATAAATGTGTAACACTTTATCAGCTATCAATATATGCCTTTAGTAAATTTTCAGCAACTTTCCTTTTAAAACCTTTTATGTTCCTGCAGCCTTTCAGTTCCAGTGGCAGTGCATTATATAAGTTGATAACGTGTGAGGTTAAACTGTTCAGGCCATAAGTAGAAGTGTTCACTGTTGGTTTTGTTAAGTTTCCTTTATTTCTTGTATTATATATATGTGAGGAGCTTTCAAATGTTAGATTGGACTTTAGAAGATTATTTTTTATTTTGTGGAGATATATTATCAAGGACAACTCTATGTTTAGTTGTAATGGTAAAATGTTAGTTACATGGTAGAGTGTTTTTGTGTTTGTTCTAAAGGGTAGATTGTAGATTATTTTCAAGGCACGATTTTGAAGTACTTCGAGGTCATGAATTAAATATTTAACAGAGTTACCCCATAAGATATTTAAGTAATCCAAATGAGATTGAATTGAAGCATGGTAGATACTTCATAAATGATTTACAGTGAATCCTTTGAATTTCAGCCTGTGAATTACAGCTAACACAGGAAGAATCTTATTTTTTACATGCATGATATGGTCCTTCCATGTGAGCGTACTGTCTAGAATCAAACCTAGATATGTGATTTTTGTTACTCTTTCAATCACTGCGTTATCAACATGTATCTTGTTATTTACTACTGGTACGTATGATCTTTTATGAAATAACATATATTTTGTTTTACAGACATTTAATGTTAACTTATTGCCCTTAAACCAGCTATTCAATGCATTCAGGCCTAGCTGTATGTCATATATCAGCTGGTGCTCAGAGTTATCTATATATAACAAACATATATCATCAGCAAACATAGTCAATTTACCTTTTAGTCTTAAACATACTATGTCATTTATAAAAATTAGGAATAATATAGGACCTAACACAGAACCTTGTGGCACACCATGATGAATTACTGATAGAGAACTGGAAATGTTGTTCATATTAACAAATTGTTTCCTATTACTGAGATAATTCTGAAACCAGTTGAGAGGAAGTCCTCTTACACCAGCATACTCAAGTTTATTTAGTAATAAAGTATGATCTACAGTGTCAAAAGCCTTTTTTAGGTCAATAAATAAACCAGCAGCTAAACGATTTCTATCTAGAGCTCTTTGAATAGGTACGATAATATCTACCGTGGCAGCAAGAGTACTAGATTTGTTAATAAATCCATACTGATGATTGTGAAAAAAGTTGTGTTTTTCTAGATGCTGTAATAACCTAACTTTTACTACTTTTTCCAGAATTTTGGCAAATACAGGAATAATACTTATTGGTCTGTAATTATCCATAATTACTCTATCAACGGTCTTATAAATTGGGACAACTCGTGTGATTTTATAACCATCAGGTACTGAACCAGAACTAAGTGATAAATTAATAAAGGTTACAATGTGTGGAACCAAACTGTACTTGCACTTTGTTAACAATTCATTTGATAAAATATTATCTGTTTTATTACCTTTGTTTTTTATTGTTGCTATCATTTTTAGAACCTCATTATCTGTTGGATATAGAAAAAGACTATTTGGTACTGAACTATAAGGTGGTGGAGTATATTGTGTAGTTGTACATATCTTCACTAACTGATCAGCTATATTTACAAAGTATTGGTTAAAAGATTCACATATTTCTAATTGATTTACTATTTTTTGATTACCTACCATTATTGTTTCTATTTGATTGGAATGTACTGGGGTTTTATTTCTTAAGATTCCATTTATTGTCATCTATACCTTTTTTGGATCATAGGAGTTATTCAGTTTGTTTGAGTAATATGCTTCTTGAAGTTCCCTTTTCATTTTAGTTACTTCATTTGCACACTTTTTGTACAGTTCAATTGCTATCGGAGAGGGAAATTTGCATTTTGTTTTGCTATACAGTAAGTTTTTATTTTTAACTAGAGCCAAAAAGTTACTATTAACCCACGGTTTATGTGTCAGTTTACTTGACACATCCTTTCGGCACCTGTAGGAGCAGACTGAAGCCCCTTGCTTTATAAACTGCAATAATGAGTTATAATATTCATTAGGGTCATTTGTGACACAGTTAAATCCAGTATTTTGTATAAATAAGGAAAGTTTATTATGATTTATAGTGTTAAATTCTTGAATTGACATTCTGGTATTGATATACTTATAGTGAAGGGCCTTGCAAAGATGTTCTTTTATGTCGATTATAAGTATGTTATGGTCACTGATATCATGCATTATGTTAGATATAGATATTAGGGTATCATTGTTATTGATAAGTACATGGTCAATTAGTGTAGCTGAGCTTTTGCCTATTCTTGTTGGATATATTTTATTACCTTGTATAAAATTGAAACTTGTAATTAGTGTATTATAGTTATCAGACTTTTACTCTGAGTGAGGTATATTATATTCTTACTATTATTATCGTAATTATTTAAAAACTTATAGGAATCTAGCACAAAGTTTTGGAATAGTCAACATTATGTAAGCAAACCAGCGATACTGTAATACACAAATAAACTGACGTAAAGATTAGTGGATCACTGCCAGAGTTATTATCATTATTACATATTCTGATATTCTCACTACTATCATAATTACTTAAAAGATTAACGAATCTAGCACAAAGTTTTGGAATAGTCAACATTACGTAAATAAACAAGAGATACTGTAATACTCAAATAAACTGACGTAAGGATCAGTGGATCACTGCCAGAGCTTTATATCATCATCATCATCATTGTTCTTAATAATTATAATATAATTATATAATTACAATAAACAAAGCTTACCATGCACTATTCCCATTACTATCGCTAGTTTATAATAAGAAGAAAATGTGTTGGCAACGCTCTGCTGTTTTCGCATATATCGGAGCGCCGCAGTTGGCAACAAATTGTTTCCGGGACGTCATTCCGTACCAACAGCTCTGCGCAGTAAATCTGCACTTGTACCACTAGGTAAAGATGCATTAAGATGGCGTACGAGTATGGTGTTGACAACATACCTCGAGGGTTGCCAACCTCTACAGCATGCCATCACGGAAAATAACACTACGTAAGCAAACCAGCCATACTATAATATGCAAGGAAACCTATTTAAAGAAACTGTGGCACAGCCACTAGACCAGTGCCATAGTTATGATTCTTCTTCTTCTTCTTTTTATTATTATTCTTGTTAACCTTCTTCTTATCATCATCATCATCATCATCATCATCATCATCATCATCATCATCATCATCATCATTATTAAATACATCGAGTTTACGCACTTTATCTCTGATCATTTTATAAAGTAATTACCAATTTCTGCTATGAAAAATAAGGAAGGCTCAGAGGAGTTCCAAAGGAGAATTAGACAGCAAACGGAAATGTCGTGTTTATCTTTCATTGAGAAGAGAACACGTAGACACATGTGGATAAGTTTCACACACAGAGGAGAGTGGCGCAGCGATCACATGGCAGTAATTATCTCAGCGATGCAAACATTGTCTTTGAAAATCAATTTTATTTTCAGAAGGACTTGCAGTCGCATTAAACATGTTTCATAGTAATAACACGGACATCTTTCAAGGTTATGTTGCAGAATTTATGGCAAAAGTGTCTCTGGCCTTTGCCTACGCAGTTCATACAGTTCCCAAATGCTCTGATTAGCCAGTATACAAACAATGGCCTTTTCTTATAATATTGATATCACACGATCACAAGTTTTCAAATATTTTATATTTTATTTTATATTTATTTGTGTACTAAGCTATTACAATTGTTGAGCTGATCACCAGTATTTGGCCCAGGCCATTAATTGGTGAGCAGCCCGTTGAATTACAAAATGTGTAGTACACTACTTACATTTCTATTACTACTACCATTACTACTATTGCTTACACACTATTGTTCATTTCCTCTTTTTCACAGTCCACTTCCATTTATTTTTCACTTTATCTAAGAACTGACCTACATTCTTGAGATTTTCATCTTTAATTTTACATATATCAGGACTTCGCTTAATTTTTCTCCAGATGTATTCTTTTCACCAAATCTCTGTTTCCCTGCATTCAAAAAGGATATGTTCCACATCTTCCTTACCCCCACACAATGGGCACTTGTCTTTCACAAACCCATTCCGCTGCCCTTTTAGCCTCCACACTCCTGCTCTCAGCCATGCTATCCCCTTCCTTTCTTCATTAATGGTTTTATCTATATACTGCTCCCTTCCCCAGCCACTTTTTAACTCAACATAATATACGAATGACCTCTTTTCACCTAACTGGCTGAACAGTTTTTGAATCTCTATATCTTCAAATCTTTTTCTAACACCCTTCCAGAAACCTTTATAATTTCTCTCTCTTTTTCTCCAAATATCCCCTAAGCCATTATTTTCTAAATTGTTTCGTAGAGTGCTTGCCCAGCCCGAGCTTTGCAGACTTGCTTCTTGATATTTTAAACATTGTTGCAATAAGCTGCCTTCATCTAAATTCAAGATCCTATGCCAGTATATCAAGGCTCTTTCCATTATTAACCCTTTCCTTCTTACTCTCCCCATTTCAATTTGAGCAACTTCGTTTGCTGTTGCCATTGGCAGCCCCAAAACTTCCTTACAGAACATCCTGTGTATCTGATCCACAACTTCCCACCCATTCTCAAGCCCCCATATTTCAATGCCATATAGCATTCTGGCCTCGACTACAGAACTATATACTCTTTCCAACCATTTCATCTCCATCTCCGGCATTTTATATAGACACCCTCTCACAGCCATCATTGCTGCTTTCCCTTTTGCCAGTGCTGATTTCTTTTGTTTTTCTCATTTGCCTCCTGCATCTAATTTTAATCCTAAGTAAGTACAGTCATGCACTACTTTGTATTCAGCTTCTCCCTTCTTCCATTTTTCATATTTACTCAATTTAGTTCCTTTTTTTAAATACTACAATTTGAGTTTTTTCGCTGTTTACCTTTAAGCCCCACTCTGAACAGTATTTCTCCACCTCTTGCAAAGATATTTTTAACCCATTAACAGTAATGGACATTATTACCAAATCGTCTGCAAAAAGTAAACCTGGGACTTGTAAGTTGTTTATTACTGGTATGAGACTATTATTCTTACTTATATTTTGTAATACATCATCAATAAATAAATTGAATAAAATTAGACTTAGCTTGTACCCTTGCCTTAGTCCTTTTCCCTCCAGTTGTATTTCTTTAGTTAGTGCCCCTTCATCATATTTTATGCAAAATGTATTTTCATTATACAATTCTTTTAGTATAGTTACCATTTGATTACTCACTCCTTTCATTAACAGCTTATACCACAACAGTTTCAGCTCTACCCGGTCGAAAGCTTTTTCCAAATCGATAAAAGCCATATATAATTTACCTTTCTTATTTTTTAGGTATTTATCTACTAGTGTTTTTATGATGAATACATTATCAACTGTCCGCCTCCCCTCTCTGAAGCCCATTTGGAATTCTGAAAGAATATTATGCTCCTCTACCCAGACTTGCAGCCTTTTTGCCAAGATACCCGTATAAATTTTTCCCACATTCGATAACAGTGCTATGCCTCAGTAATTATTGGGTATATCCATATCCCCTTTACCTTTATAAATTGGCTGAATAATAGCTTTTTTCCAACTCTTAGGTGTATACCCTTTGGTTTTCATTGAGTTGAACAATGATGTTATAACTTTAACTCGGTTCACGTCTTTGCTCCATTCCCTAATGAACTCTCCGGGTATACCATCTATACCTGGTGCTTTGTTCCTTTTAATTTTTTTAATTTGATTCATTACTTCATCTGTTATGACACTGTCCAAGATTTCATTGAAATTATTTACTATTTCTGGGATTACCCTCCCTACACTAAAGCTTTCAAATGTATATTAAGTTGCAAAATACTCTAACCATTCTTCTTGAGTTATGTTAGATTTGACAATATATTTTTTGTATAATGTCTTAATACCTTTCCATATTTTACTTACATTATTTTCAGTAATAGTACTGATTAGTTTGCTGGCATTTCTTTTCCTCCATTGAGATTTTTTATTTTCCAGCAACTTATTATAATAATATTTGCTTAGCAGATATTGTTCTTTCAGTTTGATATTCCCTGATTCTCTCCATTTTACCAACTCCGCTTTTACAATACTGTGACTTTGTGGGTTCGTGAAATGAAAAGTCCAATTACACCACTCAACAATGTTCTTTATTTCCACCGACTTACAGTTAAACACTTGCCAATTACACAGAATTACGTGCTGCAACAATTACAATTCACCAGTTCGTCCGTTACAATTTCCTTGTACTCGCGGTTACGTAAGCTCCGGTACACCTTCACAGTTACGTACAGTCTTCCGTTGCACAATCCTTTCGTTCATTAACACGTCACTGACTAACTCTTACACCAAGAACTGCGACTGTCTCCTCACTCACTGACAAAACCAACTCACTGACTGACTAAACCAAAACCAACTCAACTCTGTCCGTCTGTAGCCCTCTTTATATGGGAATATCGCCGACTTCTGGTGTTTACAAGATTGTTCTAGTAACAGAAAGATCGAGAACCAGGTGTAAGGAAACATACGGCGCAGTCATGTTCTTCCCCCAACCACAGCCTGTCACCACTACAAGACAAACGAGGAGGAGGTGTGGCTAACGCGGTCCTCCCCCTGCCTTCCGTTCCCAGCTGGTTTACAGGGTGTTCCAGCGCTCCCGTTACAATACCTTTATTTATTTTACACTCCTCATCAAACCTTGTGTCACTTTCAATAATTTGCTTGTTTCTAACTTTCATCTGTTCCCCTGCCCATTGCAATATGAAATTTAAGATATTCATCGCCTTTTCAATTTCAAAGGTTTCCGAATTATATAGTACCCCATACTGACATATTTTCCCTTGCTCGGAATTTAAAAGATTTTCAAAGTTTGCCTTATGGTCTTCCTTCCACCTATATCTAACATGTTCTCTATTTGCTGTTATTTTCTCCCTTATTTTGTCAGCTTCCACATTTTGAGATTTGATTTTAATACATGTTAGTAACGGGAAATGACCACTATTGGTACTTATGTTAGACACTTTAAAATTAGTCACTATATGTCTAATATTATTGCACCAGAAAACAAAGTCAATTACACTCTGGCCATTTGCATTTACGAAGGTGTATTCCCCCTGCTCATCTTCACCGTATTTCCCATTAAGAATGTCAAGCGCATTTATTTCACAAAATTCAATGAGTTTTTCACTTCCTCTCTCGACGATCTTGTCCTTGCTACGTCTAATATCATCATTTTTCCCTGTTAGGTTATTATTTTCCCAATCATCTGTCAGATTTACATCACTTTCCCCAATTCTTATATTTAGATCTCCCATTATTATAATCTCAATGTTAATGTATTTATCCCTTAACCTCTCAATGTCTTTGTCTAACAGATAAAATATTTCGGGATTATGAAACTGTGAGGAGGCTGGCGGGTTATACACTATACCTAAACATATCATGCTGTCATCTAGCTCCTTATCTTCTATTACAACCCAAAGCACTTCTTTATGCCTGGACCATGATTCTTTCATTGTTTTACACAGAGACTTCCTAATAAAGAAACCTAGGCATCCAGATAGTCTCCCTTTCTTTGCATATGCTATTCCCTTTCTTCCTACGTAACTAAAACCCTGTATGTCAATGACCTCATCTTTCAACCATGTTTCAACCACTGCTAAATAATCCAGCGTCCCCAAAAGGTGCTGTAAGATTCCCGTATTAATTTTACTTTTTATTCCCTCACAGTTCCAAAATCCTATTTTCCTGACTGACTGCTATTGTGAACCCGTTCTGCCCCTTGACCATACATACTTTTCCAATGTCTTTTTGCTTCTCAGCTGAATTCCTTCAACAGCTGAGGATCGTTTGTCTTTGTTTATCACCATTATACTTCCATGCGGCGAAGTTATAATATCTCCCGCCTCTGCTTTACCTCTCCTCCTGCCTTCACCACCTACCGCCCCCTCCTCTTCTTCTTCACTACTACCAATAGTTTGCATCCAGCTTCTTTCCCCTCTCTCCACCAGTCCAAGTGCTGCCATAGTCTCCTCCCTCCTTGGTGACAGCCACTTTCTCCCGTTTGTTGTTACAGGTGTTGACGTCATCTTGCTGCTTTCCTCACTTCCCTTCTGTTCGACGGAGATTTGATTTCCTTTCGTCTTGTTTGATTCACTCAATGATGTATCCTCTGACGTGTTGGTTGTTACCACGTGCTGTATTACATCATCTCTCTGTTGTGTGCCGGTGCCGGACTTTGACTCCCTCGTCCCTTCCTGTGTATGTGAAACTTGGCTGGATTTTTGCTGAGTTATTTCTTCCGTGTAGGCTCCCTGCTCCATACATCCCTCTTGCTCGCATACGTTGCGTTCGCTCCTTCTATCCAGAGTTGCAAATTTCTTATATATGCTTGTTTACCCGCAGCTCTCGCTTCCATCATCCT
This sequence comes from Mantis religiosa, assembly GCA_030765055.1. Taxonomy (NCBI): domain Eukaryota; kingdom Metazoa; phylum Arthropoda; class Insecta; order Mantodea; family Mantidae; genus Mantis; species Mantis religiosa. Next base: position 281,530 of record CM060952.1, read on the forward strand.
TCGGATTAGATTTTGCTTCACGTGTCTTTGGGCTGGTGTTAAATCCTTATTTATGAAGACTTTTGTGCCTTTCAACATTTTAGCCCTTCCCAGTATTTCGTAAATTAATTGAGTTGTAGAGAAATGTACAATAATTGGCCTTTCCCCCACATGTCTTCCTACGCGGTAAGCCTCCACTATCTCCCAACCGTGTAGTTCTATTTGTAGTTTTTCTGTCAATTGCTTCACTCACACTGTTTATTCACAGGACATGTTTCAAGAGCTCTTGCTCCTATCATCAGCTGATACTCGATTAGTGTAAGTTGTAGTGGTTTCCTCTTTCTCCGTATTGTCAATAGATGGCGTGATGTACTTGTCAAAGATGTCCGGTGGTGGAGTTTCAAAATTCATGACTCTATGACGATTTTTGTTGATGAAGATTTTTTCCCATACGGAAAGGTCTATGGGGTGATTAACATATTTTTGTGCCTTTCAACACTTTAGCCCTTCCCAGTATTTCGTAGATTAATTGAGTTGTAGAGAGATGTACAATAATTGGCCTTTCCCCCACATGTCTTCCTACGCGGTAAGCCTCCACTACCTCCCAACCGTGTAGTTCTATTTGTAGTTTTTCTGTCAATATTTGGGACACTTCGTGCCATGGCCAAATACCTCTTCTCTTTTTCACTCCTATAAATACTAAATTTAGTCTTCTTCTCCGCTCATCTACTTCCCCTCTTATACCTTGGATTTCTTTTCCTACTTCTTCTTTTATTTCCTTAGCTATTTTCTCCAGACTGTTGCCTATTCTTTGCTCCATCCCATCCAGTTTATTTATTTTTTCCACCAGATTCTCCAGAATAGTTTGTATTTCCTCTGGTCCAGGGTTCTGTTCGACTCCTCCTATTATTAATAACATTAGAATTGTACATCCCAGTATTATGTCGCTAACCTCCATAGATATTCCTATTTCCTTTTTCTTGATTTTCCTTTGCCTAAACAGTCCTATCCTTGCTCTGTACACTGTAAGCTCATCTCCTATTTTTGCTTCTTGTGCCACTCTTCTAGAGCTCACTGTAACACAACCTTCCTCTTCAACAGCTTGCTTAGCACTCTTTTCAAATATACCATCTTGGAGAAACTTAAAACACACTAGTACGTAGTTAATGTCATTTATATCTATATTATAGGTTCATGAATTTTTGGACTTTTTACGTGACCTGTTTTGCTAGACATCATCATCATCATCATCATCATCATCATCATCATCATCATCATCATCATCATCATCATCATCATCATCATCATCATCATCATCATCATCACTATTATCATTGCCATCCTCGGCAATAATTAAACTTATTATGCACTATGCCCATTGGGGTATCGCTAGAAAATGTATTGGCAATGTTACTGTATATTCGCGTATATCAGAGCTCCGCAGTTGGCAACAACTTGTTTCCGTCAACTAATTCCATATCAACATAACTGTTCGTGTCGTGCTTAATTTAATGCGGAGGACCACCTTGATTTTAGCAGTAACCAAGGAAACTGATTTTGTAGACTGTACTCGATAGAGCTGTATTCATATCACTAGATAAATTTATTGCACACGCTACGTTTCTTATGTGAATAATCATGAAGAAGCCAACAATACATTTGATATTTCCCTAAAACACCACACACTCACACACTATTTGAGACGGTTCTTTCATTGCAAAAAAAGGCTGCACGCAGCCACACAACAAAGCACATCACATGTGTCAACATGTCTGTAACTCTAAAGGAAGAAGCAGCCTCTTTTTTGCGCGCTGGCGAGTCACATGATGTGCCAAGTGAAATATTCATGCGCCCGCCGGAACAAATGACGATAATGGCGCAAACATACTGGGGCCCAAAAAACTGAACAGTTTTTTAATTTAACATGAACACACTTTGAAAAAGATCACTGTTGTTCTTGAACTGGCAGAGGACACAGTTTCACAATGGGACGCCCATATTCACCCTTAGAAGTTCGCACTGTAACTACCCGCACTAAACCATCACCAGGATGAGTCTCAGTGATGATTACAAGTTCCCAATGCAGAGGAGATGACTTGTCTTCCATTAGCAGGACCATGGTGTCTGCATTAAGATTTTCACTGGAGCTGGACCACTTTTGCCTCTGCTGGAGTGAATGTAGATAGTCGGTTGACCACCGCCGCCACAGATGTTGTAGACGATCTTGGAGCTGTTGCCATTTCTGTAACTGATTCAGATTGTCAGAACAAGGTGATGGTATGGAAGTCAATGGTCCTCCGATGAGGAAATGACCTGGAGAAAGGTAGGAGGTATCAAAAGGATCATCAGTAAGGCGTAGCAATGGACGGGAGTTCAAGCAAGCCTCAATTTGAATTAGTAATGTGGTTAATTGTTCATAGGTCAGTACTTGTGTACCCATTACTCTGCGAAGATGATATTTCATAAATTTCACTGCAGCCTCATGTAATCCTCCAAAGTGGGGTGAGCTGGGTGGTATAAAATGCCATGTGCATTCATTAGATGAAGTGTAGTCTTGTACAATCTCTTGGTGCTTGCGAGATTGCAAAAGTAGTCTAAGTTCTCTAAGTTTGTTGTTAGCACCTACAACATTTGTGCCATTGTCACTTAGGATCTCTTTACAAAATCCTCGTCTAGCTGCAAACCTTCGTAAGGCAGCAACAAAGGCATCAGAAGTCATGTCTGAAACCAACTCAATGTAAACTGCCTTTGTGGATAAACAGACAAAGATAGCTATGTAGGCCTTCACCTGACTCTGACTGCGAGGCGAGCCATAACGTAGGAAGAAAGTACCAGCATAATCAACTGCAACTCGTTGGAAAGGTCTCGCTGGAGTCACTCTGTAGATAGGTAGATTGCCCATTAATTCTTGAGCTCCCTTGGCCTTGAGTTTGAAGCACGGCAGGCACTTGTGTAGGACTGAGTTAAGAGTTTCTCCTATTCTCAGTATCCAATACCGTTGTCGAAGAGAAGAGATAAGTAGCTGATTGGAAGCATGCAAAAGTTTAACATGTTCACTTTCAATAATTAGCTTGTTAAGATGATGCTTAGCAGGTAAGATGAGCTGATGTCTTGACTGGAAGGAAATTTCAGCCTTGTCAATTCTTCCCCCTACTCGGAGTAAACCTTCAATGTCGACAAACGGGTGCAAAGATTTCAATGAGCTTTTAGTAGGAACGTGTCCTTTATCATTAAGTTCTGTTAACTCTGTGATATAAGCTGATTGTTGAGCAAGTTTAATGCAGCAGTGCAATGACTGTTGAAGCTCAAGTGCTGAGAGAGGACCTTGCCGTCTCGTGTTGCTGTTTCTACAGTTGAATGCAAATCTCAGCATGTATGCTGTCACTCTCTGCAGGCGTAACAATTTTGAAAAACGAGAAATGATATCATCACTTTTTGTAGTGACCATCAAGCATGCAGTAGTGCGTTGCTCAGTAGCATCCTGAATATCTAATCGTTTGGGTTGTTCTGGCCAAGATGCAAAGGGTTGTGAGATCCTTTCCACCACAAGTCATTTGAGGCAAGAGGTTTAGACGATCTCCTCTCAAAATGAGATCTGCTGTATTATTTTGAGTAGCTACATATTACCAAGCAGCAGTTTCTGATAACTCTTGTATTTGTGAAACTCTGTTGGCTACAAAAGTCTTCCATTTGTGTGGGTTGGATTTAATCCATGCTAGAACAATCATAGAGTCCGTCCATAGATAGTTCTGTGAAGTCTGCAGCTTAAGGTTAGCTACAACCTTGTAAAGTTTAGCGAGTAGTAAAGCACCACAAAGTTCGAGCCGAGGAATGGTTTGTTTCTTTAATGGTGCAACCTTGGATTTGGAGCAAAGAAGTCTGGTTTTCACCTCATTGCAGCTGTTCATAGAATGAAGATAAATACAGGCACCATAAGCCTTTTCTGAGGCATCGCAAAACCCATGTATTTGTATGTCCCTTAATGTACCTGTGATTAGGACGTGTCTTGGAATACATATAGCATGAATGATGGACGATGTCTCGCAGAAATTTAGCCATTGTTGGATGAGGTGAGATGGTATCAATTCATCCCAACCAAGTTTTGCCAACCAAAGAGATTGTAGAAACATCTTGGCATTTATGACAATAGGACTCACAAGGGCTAAAGGATCAAAAATAGATGATATGACAGAAAGTATGCTTCGTTTGGTGTAGCTAGAATTTAGATTATCCTGAAGAGATGGATTGGCTTGTATCTGGAATTCATCTGTTCCAGGATGCCAGAGGAGACCAAGAGCATGTGCATTTTCACTGCTATCCAATGAAAGTGGAGTTGTGTCTCTCTGTGTTCCGGTGGAATGGATTTGAAAATATCTTCATGATTAGAACACCATTTCCTAAGTGGGAAACCACCACTGTCTAGCATCTGATGTAGCTGCCTCTGAATATGTAAAGCTTGCTGTAGATCATTATGACTACATAAGCAATCATCTACATAGAAGGATTCACGGATAGCTTGAGAAGCTAGTGGATATTTAGCCTCTTCCTCTGAAGCTAGTTGATGCAAAGTCCTTATGGCCAAAAAGGATGCAGGTTTGGTACCATATGTGACTGTAGTAAGAGCGAAGTCCTTGATAGGTTCATCTTTGTTTTCTCGCCAACTATTCTTTGGAGATCTTGATCATCAGGATGCATTTTCACTCACCTGTACATCTTAGAAATGTCAGCTGAGAATGCATAGCGATAAGTTCTGAGGCGTAAAATTATGGAGGTAAGGTCATCCTGAATAGTAGGACCCAACTTCAGCCCATCATTCAAGGATAGTCCTGAAGATGACTGCGCAGATGCATCAAATACAACTCTGGTGCGAGTAGTAGTAGTAGACAAAGGTTTGAAAACTGCATGATGCGGAAGATAGTAACAAGGTTCGCCTTCCTTTGGTGGTGACACTTGCTTCATGTGCCCCATGGATTCATATTCAGAGAGAAATTGAGTGTAATCTTCTTTAAGTGTGATGTCGTTTTGAAGACGTCCTTCTAAGTGCATAAAGCGATTGATGGCTTGCTGTCTAGATTCACCTAAGCGATTTTTGTCCTCCTTGACGGGTAGATGAACTGTAAAGCTACCATCGGCATTACGAGTGGTTGCTTTTACACAGTATTCTTCACACTGCTTTTCCTCCTTAGTAAGAACATGCTGAGGAAATTCTTCCAAATCCCAGAAACGTCTTAACTGTGTGTCAAGGTTATCAGTGCTGATGAAGAAATTATGTTGAGGCGAAGACTTAGCCTTGTATGATGACCTTGGAATAGGGCCTGATATTATCCAACCTAGGGCTGTGCTGGCTAGTAAAGGATGTCCTTGTCTCTTTAAGGTTTTCGCATGCAATTACTCGAAGAATAAGGAACTTCCGATTAGGATTTCAACTTCATCAGGAATGTTGAACCTAGGATCTGCTAATGGAATGCTAGAAGGAATATTCCAGTTGCACAAATTGATATGTGTGGAAGGTAGTTTTCCTGTTATACGAGGAAGTACTAGACATCCAATTTTAGTCTTACAATCATGTACCATAGACTTCAGATTGACCTGAACATGGTGAGTGGCCGTAGAAATGGTGCCATTTATACCATTGATAGGCGTATCAGCTGTCACCTTCTTAAGCTGTAAGCACTTAAGATCTTCAGTTATGAAATTGGATTGACTGGCAGAGTCGAGGAGTGCTCTACATTGTATGAGATTGCCATATCTGTCTTCCACTTGCACTAGTGTGGTGCCAAGCAAAACCTGCTGTGTGGATTTTGATTTAAAAGAACAGTAGCTAGATGGCGTGTCAATCGTTGTAGTAGAAACATTTAGAGGACTAGTTGAAGTTGCACGTGAAGCATTTTCTCTGTTACTATCATGAAGCAACTTGCTGTGAGTGGATCTGCCACAATTGCAGTATGAGGCACGATTACATTTACTTGATAGGTGATTAGGAGCAAAGCAATTGGCACAAAGGCGCTTGGATTTAATGAAAGTCCAGAGGTTTTTGAAGTTATCACAATTATGTAGCATGTGATTGCACTGACAAAATGGACATACACGATCACTCGTGGATAAGTAAGAGTGTTTACTGTCTCTGCTGTTGGGCTTAGCAGAGTGTAAATCAGTCTTAGGCTTAACTACCGTCTTGTTACATGCAGTGTTAGCAAGCAATTCAAATGAGTGTGCTCTTGCTTTTAAAAATTGCATAAGATCCTTCAAAGAAGGGAAGCTTTGAGAATCTATTTTACTCACCCATTCTCTGCGTGTGGTGTCAGACAAATGTTCTAGGAGAAGTTGCATTAAAATGATTTCATGCAAAGGCACTTCAAGCTTTAATGCTTCAATGGCATTCAAGTTATTTTGAAAATGGTTGAGCAAGGTACGTAGTTCATTTACTGTTTACTTATGCATTACTGTAGTGCTAATACATTTTTTATATGAGCTGTAGCTATTAGTCTTGTATTGTTATAGCGTGAGCATATGAGCTCCCATGCTACATCAAAATTTTCACTAGTGACAGGTATGTTCTGTATTAGTGAATGAGCTTGTCCCTTGAGAGAGGAAAGTAAGTAATGATATTTCTGAATAGCATCTAAAGCTTGGTTGTTTACCACTAAGCTTGTAAATGTGTCATAGAAATGTTTGAAATGAGTGACATCACCCTCAAATTTAGGTAATTGTGTATCAGGCAGTTTGATAGCTTTAGCTGCTTGTGACGATTGCGACTGCACTGTGTGCTTGCGAATGTCCAGAACCATTTTCTTGCTGTTCATGATTCTGTATTAATTCAGCTAACCTAGCCTTCAATTCGATGTAACTGTTTCTTGTTTCCTCCTTGTGTTCTGCATGCATATCTAATTCAGTTTCCGCTTCCACAAGAGATTCAATTTGGGTCTGAAAAGCTTCATATTTGTCCCAAATTTCACTTAAGTTATCGAAATTAGCTCTCAATATGAAAATGTTGACCTGTTCTGGTAATTTATCGAGAAATTTTCGAACAAAGGTAAATTCTCTTTTGATTATACCCCTTCTTTTGACAAGAGCTTTCAAATCCTGCTCCATATTGAATGGTTATGAGACTTGCTTAAAGGAGAGAAAGAAAGAAAGAAAGAAAAGGAATGTTCTGATCTGAAATGTGTTGCGATGCAGGCTTCTGCGTCGTTGCGAATGAAATGCTGATCATCTGCTGCGTAGATCCCGATGCCTGGCATCATGGGGCCCACTGATGTACATCCATGCAGAAGAAACTGTTGCGTTGCACAATAAATATCCGCCCGTGAAGGACCAATGTTCGGGTCGTGCTTAATTTAATGCGGAGGACCACCTTGAATTTAGCAGTAACCAAGGAAACTGATTTTGTGGACTGTACTCGATAGAGCTGTATTCATATCACTAGATAATTTAATTGCACACGCTACATTTCTTATGTGAATAATCATGAAGAAGCCAACAATACATTTAATATTTGAGACGGTTCTTTCATTGCCACAACAAGCTGCACGCAGCCACACAACGAAGCACATCACATGACTCAACATGTCTGTAACTCTAAAGAAAGAAGAATCCTCTTTTTTGCGCGCTGGCGAGTCACATGATTAGCTGGCCGCATAACCGGCACCAAGTGAAATATTCATGCGCCCGCCGGAACAAATGACGATAATGGCGCAAACAATAACTGTACGCCGTCATAATTCATCTTTACTGAAACTTACTCTAACCAGATTTGTGACTTATTCAGGACAAAGAGGCTAATGCAATTAGTTTGTTTTGTTCGTTTGGTCACGTCAATGTGCAGAGCAGTAGTTCACTGAACTCGTCACAAAGAAAACAACCTTACCAAATCAACATATATATGTTAACTAGCGCCACAATACATCAAAACATGCATTTTTAATCATCACCACCAAACATATAACATCAGTAAATATTCTAATCTGAAGCACAACTTCGAAGCCAGAACACTCAAACAAAAATATTAAACATTTGAAATGGCCGTCCTTATTGATCCGTATTCCTTCAAAATGTTATATTTTGTACATACTTATTTTTTTTCTTCTTTTCTCAATGTAGCATATTTTATTGTGTTGAAATCCTCTTGCTAAAACAATTTACCAGACTTACAGATAGTAATTTGAGACAACTATCATTTTGATCATTTCACGGCCTAAGAGAAACGATACTGTGACTGTGGGTTCGTGAAATTAAGGTCCATGTTACAAACCAGAATTTGCTCTTTATTTCCTTAGAAAAACACTTCGGTAAACACTTACTGTAACAGAATTTGTCACATAAACATACAACTTGGCAAGGTCATCGACCACAAAAGAGTTCACTTTAACCGCTGTTCAAGCGCATGCGTCCAATTACTGAGCTACTAAAAACATTCACTACCTAGGGCAGCAGCCCTGGCGATATTTTGCTGCTCCGGCATAAAGCACCCAGATTCATGTGGTCGGTTAGTTCTATGCGACGAACCGCTGTGATGTATTGGGGAGGGAGTTGTCATGATCAGGACCCTGATGCCCACCTTTCCATATTTGGTAGTTTTAGGCGATGTACCACGCGTTCATGATGTAATCTGGAAATAATTCCGCGCATAGCGCTTACATTAGTAGAAGTCTAATCTAAGTCTCCTTGTCCCGGTGTACGCGTGGGTCGAGTTGTATCTATACTACTGTACATAACATGCAGGTGTAATGTAAAAATCAGCCTGGGGACGTCATCACTATTTGTATAGCATCTAGAGGTAACGTCAAGCTTAATTTATGTATATAGTAAATAATTAGTGGATTATGGAATTCATATTGTGACTTTGTGGGTTCGTGAAAATCAAAAGTCGAGGCTTCAAATACAAAAACTGCACTTTATTTTCCTAGCAAATACATTCGTCACATCACAATTTGCTAGCTAACCTAAAACTGTTTATTTCTTCTCTAACAACTACTCTCTTCTGTCTCTCACTTCCGGTAACGATCGGCCATCATTTTTCATCGGCTTCGCGAGCCTACCACCAGGGTGACACTGCTTCCTCCTCAAGGCTGGTCGTCCCGAACAGCGCCTTTGTAGCGGGCCAGGCGATCCAGGTGTACCACCAACATCTTTCCTCGCGATGTTCCGAGGTGAAGTCGTACTCCTGCTGCCTCTGAACCCCACCTGCTGTTTGGCCTTCCGGTCGTGCCGTCACTATCACTTCGCTCCTCGCGGGGACAACCACGTCTTCGCTCAAGACGACCCTGCCAATTCCAAGGCGCTCTTCTGGTTGACGGAGTATAACCTCTTCTCCGTTGAGCCTCAGGACCTTCCTGCCGACGTCGACCGTCGCCTCGTGGCTCCTGAGGGCATCCAGTCGCAGAATCACCTCCTCAGCCACCTTCGCGACGAACACCCACAGACGCACGGCACTCCGTCCCATGTTCAGCTCCAGCAGGGCCTCCTTCTGTACAGGCATGGTGTCGCCCGATGCCGTCACAAGCTGGTATGGTCGGCTCGGTTTCCTCGTCGGCAAACCCTTCGCCACGTCAGGTCTGATGATGGTCACGGCCGCCCCGGTGTCCACCAGCACGTGGCACGGCTTTCCTCTTACCCAACCGTCCGCGATGAGGTTGTCATCCATCCGCCGGCTGACGGCGCGGATATTCACTCGAGGGGATGGTGGTAATGGCGCCGACGTGCCCCTCTCCACGACGGCCCTTACTCGTTTCCCGGCTGCTCTTCCTGGTGTGGGCAGTCTCTCCGCAGGTGTCCGGGCTGTCCACAACCCCAATACAGGCCACTAGGTGTTCGCCGGCGTCCCACAGCTGGTCTTCTGTCTCCGGCGTAGCGGACACTCCTCGTTCTCGACGTCGGGTTAGATGCTACCTTGGCCGCCTCCATCCTTAATGCCACTGTCAGCGCCTCGTGGATGGTTTTATAATCGCCGAGCATTAGGCGCTGACGAATCTCCGTGTCCCGTACCCCGTCGACAATTTTGTAGGCGGCTTCCCGGGATACGAACTCCAGTGGCAGGTCAACCAAGGCCTTGCTAGCCAGCTGTTCGATCGCTATGGCGAACTCCTGCAGCGTCTCCCCCAGCTGCTGCGACCTTGCCTTTAGCTGGCTGCGGTATGCTGCGGCTAAGCGGTGGTTCCCGAAGCGATTCTCCAGGGCCTCCCAGATGTCCTTGGGCGCCGCCGTCGTCTGCACCGCGTTTAGGATTTCCGCGGCCCGTCCCTGGAGGCTGGCTATTATGGCCATCTGTTGTGCTTGGCCACTGTGTCGAACTGGCGGCGGAAGACCTCGAATGTTGACGCGCCGTCATATTTCGGGGGTTTGACGCGCGCCGATGTTGTGTCGCGTCCCGGTGCGTCAGCCTTCAAATCCTTCAGTCTCCTGCCGACGACGACCTCCACCATGGCGTTCAGGGACTTGACGCTGCTGTCGGCCTTTCCCTCCAGGTTGTTTACGCGGTTCGCGAGGTCTTCGACGTCTTGAACCATGGCGTTCAGGGACTTGGCGTTATTGTCGGCCTTTTCCTCTAGGTCATTGAAGCGGTTCGCCAGGTCCTCGACGTGCTCGTCCACTTGGCCCATCCGCTTGCCCAGCTCCGTCACGTCATCCCTCACGCCGGCCAACTGTTCCTCAAATTTGGCGGCGAGGAGCTCGTTCGCCTCCTTCATTTCCGTGGTCAGACTGTCGTTCGCTGCCTTCATTTCTGTGGTCAATTCGGTCTGTATTTCTTTCAACTCGGCGGCCAGGTTGTTATTTGCCGCTTCTGTTTTTGTTGTTAACTCGTTCATCTTCGCGGCCAAATTGTCATTTGCCGCTTCAGACTTCGCTGTTAATTCGTTCATCTTCTGCAAAAGCATTTAGAATGCCGATTCCATGACCATAATGTTCGGTGATGTTGTTATCCCACTCCTGACACCAGTTGTGACTTTATGGGTTCGTGAAAATCAAAAGTCGAGGCTTCAAATACAAAAACTGCACTTTATTTTCTTAGCAAATACATTCGTCACATCACAATTTGCTAGCTAACTTAAAACTGTTTATTTTCTCTCTAACAACTACTCTCTTCTGTCTCTCACTTCCGGTAACGATCGGCCATCACTTTTCATCGGCTTCGCGAGCCTACCACCAGGGTGACACTATATGCATCTTAGCCTTACAGCTGCGTCTGTCTCTCGTGTCCATTGGTGCGTAGCCTGTCATCAGTGCGCACATGGCGGGCGACCCTGCCTTTGCTGATGCAGGTGCGAGGCTGTGCCACTTGTGGGGGGCCCTCTACCATCGCGTCCGCCTTGGCTGGATAACAGAAGGACTAGAGGGCCGCAGAAAGGCAGTGGTGTGTCTTAATGGTTTCTTGTTTACCAATTGGCTGGTTGCATCAGTCGGGTGGGATAGTCATTCACATCTTCGTCATCAGTGTGTTTACTGATCGGCATGGTCCTGTTAAACAGCGACAGGGGCCTTTTGTGTTTGCCTTATAGGCGTCATACTGCCATAGGTTCGAAATGAGAGCATTAAAGTGATTCTCGCATCTTTTGTACATGCTAAAAGCTAGCCGTGTAATAAATTGTTCTATAGTGTGCATGCTGAGATTGTCGTGGAGTATATCTACTGGTGCGGTCCGTGGTACTTTGGTGATTATCCTTAGTATTTTGTGTTGAAGTACTTGCAGCGTTTTTATATGTGACTTTGCGCAGTGGCCCCAGACAGGGCTTGCGTATGTAATAATTGGACGTATCAGTGTTTTATAAAGTGTTAGACCTAATTTGGTGGTAACTTCAATGTTTCTCTTTAGTAAGGGGTATAGCCGGTGAAGCTGGTAGTTGACTTTTCGTTTGAAGCTCTTCACATGTTGTGCAAATGTGAGTTTATTATCGAGTATAACTCCCAGATATTTTACGTTGTCGGTCCACTGGATATTTTCCTAAAATAGTGTGAGCGACCTTAGGGCGACTTTATGGGATGTTCGCTGTGTGAATAAAACAATTGCGATTTTGTGGCGTTCACTTTTATATGCCAACTGCGTAACCAGGGCGATAGCTCATCTAGGGTGCTTTGCAATCGTCTTGCCACCACCTCCGGGTTCCACGACTGCGTGGTTATGGCCGTGTCATCCGCGTATATTGATAATTGCGTATTCGCGGTGGTGGGAATGTCGTTTATATACAGGTTGAGTAATACGGGTCCCAGGATACTCCTCTGGGGAAACCCGGCTCTTACATGTCTTGTAGCTGAAGCGGTTTCGTTGACTACTACCTCGAAAGTGCGTTCACTTAAATAATTAGCTATAAGCTTCACGATGGTGTCAGGAAAGTGTAATCTTCTCAGCTTGTATTACAGGCTTGGGTGATACACCATGTCAAATGCATGTTGGATGTCGAGAAATACCGCGGCTGTGCATCTGTTAGTATTGTGGCCATTCATAATAATTTCAACAAATCTAGTGAGCTGTAGTGTGGTGGAATGGCTTGCCCGAAAGCCAAGTTGTTCATGAATGAGCATGTTGTATTTTTATGTGGGTAATTAGTCGCTTTAGTATGACTTTTTCCGCCACCTTACTAACGGTATTTAGTAGGGTTATAGGCCTGTAGTTGCTTGGTAGCTTAGGATCCTTCCCTAGCTTAGGAAACATTAAAGCTCGGGCATGCTTCCACGGATTTGTAAAGTAGCCAAATTGTATGCAATAGTTTGTTACATCGCAAAGTATATCTAATGTAAGATCGCTCCAGCTTTTTAGTACCAAATTAGGAATTCCGGCAGGGCCAGGAGCTTTAGCATCCTTGAGGTTTTTAATTAACCATTTCCGCTTTGTTCGTTTTCCGTGCTCTATTGTGCGTAGGGTTCGTTATGATGCCGGCAACGCTATGTTCTACTTGAGTACAGAGCTTTACGTCGTTCGGTTCTTGATTGGGACAGCAGGTTGCTTCAAATGCGTCCGCGAGTACTTTCGATTTATCTTCCGTGGTTTCGGCATATCTATTTGGGGTGTTCGGTAAGTTCAGTGGAGGCTCCTTGAGTGGTTTCTTAATCAGCCTTTTAGTTAACTGAAAAATCGGTGGCAGGTGGCGGCTCCTTTTATAGGTACTCACTATTCCAGAAATTCGTGGAATGTTCTCAAACAGAAACGGCGCTAAATAAAAGACAAACTCTCCAGAAATCCGCCTCCTTTCACCCCGCCATTTCGACGAGCTTTTATCTCCGCAATGTACTGCCCGTCTCTTTGAACTAGTCGGCCGCGCCACCTCAACAATCCGTTCGCGACACTGCTCCCTCCTCAAGGCTGGTCGTCCCGAACACCACCACCGTAGTGGGCCAGACGATCCAGGTGTACCTCCAACATCTGTCCTCGGGGCACCGTCTGGATGCGGTAGACCACGTCGTTAGTCCTCTTTACCACCCGGTAGGATCCTTTCCATGACCTCTGAAGCTTCGGTCAGCGTCCCTTGGTCCGGGAAAGTGGCACAACCAGACCAGGTCCCTTGCTGGAACCCTTGCCTGTTGGCTTGCCTGTCGTATTGGGTCTTCATGCGGTCACTCGCCATCCGGATGTTCTGACGAGCAATCTCGTGCATGTCATGCAGACGGTCCACCAAGTTCTCCACATACTCGGTTGCTGGCTGTTTTGCGTCCGAGGGGCTTCCACAAGCCAAATCACAGGGAGGCGTAACTCTCGGCCGAACAATAAGCTGGCTGGCGCCATTCCAGTGGTATCGTGTGTCGACGAGCAGTAGGCCAGCAGGAAGAGTAGTACCTTGACGTACCAGCTCCGCTGATGGCTGGCCACGATCTTCCTCAGATAATCTTCCAAGGTCTTGATGTATCTCTGCACCATACCGTCCGACTGTGGATGTAGAGACGTTGTGTGGGTCTTCTTCAACCCATGTCCTTCTAGTGCCTCCACCATCAGGTTAGACTAAAAATTGGTGCCCTGATCACTGTGGAGCTCTAACGACACCGCAAAACGGCAGGAAACTTCCTCCACGAGGCAGTCTTTATTGGTCTTCGCCTCCTGGTTCGGGATGGCATACACATCCGGCCACTTGGCAAAACAGTCCACAGCCACCATAAGGTACTTATTGTCTCGGTCGGACACTAGGAATAGTCCAGCTATGTCTACAGTGATCCGTTCAAATGGGGCTCCAACGTTGTACTGCTACATGCGACCCCGGCTCCTAGTTTGGGGCCCGCAACTCACCGCGCAGACGTGATATTGACGACACCATCTCTCAGCATCTGCTCGAAGCCTGAGCCAGTTGTAACGCTGCCGCAGTTTGTCGATCGTCCGGTTTGCTCCCAGGTGACCTGAAGTACCGGCGTGCACTTCCTCCAAGGCTTCCGGGACCATACTTCGGGAAAGTACCAACTACTCCCTCTGCGTCTTTCCATCGGGCGATTCCCATACTCGGAACAGCACGCCCAGTTTGGTCTTCAACGACTACCATTTGACAAAGTAAGACTTGAATGTCCCACTCCTTGGTGCGATGTAATCCTAAGTTGCCCCTGTCCCTGCCTCCACTTCCCTCAAGAGTGGTCCCAAGTCTGAGTCCGCCAGTTGCTGCTCCCTTCTCAGACCTGCGCTATCCCAGCCATCCACAGGCACTACAGTGACAACTCGGACAGCTGCGGCAGGCTCCTTCTCTTCCACTCTTGAGCAATGGCGGCACTCTTCTGGGCAGGGTCTTCGGGACATGGCGTCTGCGTTGCCGTAGCTCTTCCCTCTACGATGTTCAGAGGTGAAGTCGCATTACTGCAGCCTCTAGACCCAACGGGTTGTCTGGCCTTCCAGGTTCCTAAAGCTAAGTAGCCAGGTGAAGGAGGAATGGTCAGTTCTCAGGTGGAATGGCTGACCGTACAGGTAGGTTCTTGTGGAAGAGCTCCAAGGTCTTTACTACCGCCAGCAGTTCTCGCCGTGTGACGCAGTAGTTTTTCAGCCTTGGACAGCGTCTTGCTTTAGTAAACTATCACCTGCTCGTGGCAGTCCTGGACTTCGTATAGGACACCTCCAATGCAATGGTCGCTGGCGTCGGCGTCCACAATGACACCTGGTTGTGGGAATCCCAAAATAGGAGCACTACAAAGTATGTTCTTCAGTTGCTGGAAAGCACCTTCGGCGTCCTCCGTCGACGCATAAGGCCGGTGTTCTTCTGTCAGGCGGGTGAGGGGCTTGGCGATGTTGGAGAACCCTTTCATGAAACAGCGGTAGTAACAGCACAGCCCAAGAAAACTGCGTAATTCTCTCTTATCCTTTGGGCGAGGCCAATCACTCACGGCCTTTTCCGTTTTTTTGTAATGTTAAGTCCTCCAACGTTAAGTCATATTGGACGGTGAATGAGATGGGTGAAATGTGTCCAGGGTTCACGGAGCTTAGAGCTACGCGACATTCGCCTTTAAGGATAAGGGAAAACCCTGGAAAAAACCTTATCCAGGTAGCTCACCCTGAGCGAGATTCGAACTCTGGACCTCTTGAACGTGAGGCAGACACGCTACCATCTATGCTATCGAGCCGGGCCTTTTCTGGGTCTATGGCCACTCAAGTTGGTGAGACTCTGTGGTCCAATTAGTTGACTTCCTTGCGAAAGTGCTGCCACTTCTTCGCGTTTAGCCTCAGGTTGGTCGTCTGCAGTCTCTGTAGCACTTTGCTCAGGTTTTCGAGATGGTCTTGGAAAGTCTTACCGATGATGATGCCATCTAGGTTTAGCAGGCAGGCGTCATAAGTCAGTCCTCTCATCACTGACTCCAACAGGCGTTGGAAAGTAGCTGGTGCGTTGCAGAGACCAAAGGGCATAACTGTGAACTACCAAAGAACTTGGCCTTTCAAGAATGCGGTTTTCTACTTGTCTCTCGGATCTAGAGCCACCTACCGATAAACCGAATTCAGGTTAAGGATAGAGAACCACTGTGCATCAGCCAGCGTGTCCAGGGTGTCGTCAATCCGTGGTCACGGGAAACAGTCCTTCCGGGTGACAGCGTTCAACTTCCTGTAGTCCACGCAGAAGCGTAGCTCGCCGTTCTTCTTCGTCACCAAGATTACCGGGAACACCAAGGTTGTCAGACTAAAAATAAATAAATAAATAAATAAATAAATAAATAAATAAATAAATAAATAAATAAATAAATAAATAAATAAATAAATAAATAAATAAATAAATAAATAAATAAATAAATAAATAAATAAATAAATAAATAAATAAATAAATAAATAAAAATAAATAAATAAATAAAATCTGAAAATCTAAAAATCTAATCCCGGTACCTAATTTCTTATACCGGGACATGATTTCCAAATTCTAATTTATTAATTACCACATAAATACAAAAATACAATTTAAACAATCATTTTTCAGATAATAAAATAAAAAACAAAAATTACAAAGAAAAAAATTTAAACAAATACAAAAACTACCAATTTAAAAATTTACGATTTAACTAATAAAAATTTACTGGAATCCAGTATACAAATAACTGGCAACCAGCTACAAATTACAAAATAAGACTACAATACCGGAAACCGATACTTAATGTACTGGTAACCAGTACATTTAAAACCTATCAATTTACCATTTTAACTGATAAAATCCTTCTTAAAAACTCACAATACATTTAACCAAAAACTTATATAAAAATAATTCATAAAATTTACATTACAACAATCACAAAATTTACAAATTATTTACTCCAAATTCTTTAAACAAATTAAAATACATTATATCAATTTATATAAACAAACAATTTCAATTATTATTTTTAATTCTACACCAATCAATATTTTTTTTTTCAAATCTACTTTATATCAAATAAAATATAAATTTCAAATTCAAAAATAACAATACAATTCAAACATATTAAACAAACAATAATTATACATTTAATAACCTTCATATATTTCAAAATTAAACCATTACAGACTCTTCAATCACTCCCCTTGATCTCATGTCCCCCAGCATGTCCCGCACCGTCGTTTGTTTCTCTAGTGGAACGCGTCTAGGTGGTTGCCGAATATGCCGGGCGCCTCCAGTGTCGATGCGGTGAAGCACTCGGTGCGTGCGGCTGTAGTCGCTGTTCCCTTGGCCGAAGATGCGCTGGTATCGTCTCAGCAGTTGTCGAACCTTCTCGAGGTGATCTGCCGTCAGGTGGTCGGCCACGCTCTCCAGTAAGCCTTCCAGCCGGGGCCCCAGGTGTTGCTTCGGCACCGGCTCATTGGTCTGATCGATTGGTGTTACGCTGACTACGGGTTCGCACATCTCCAACTCAGTCCCGGCGTGGACGTCGTGATCGGTGTCTGTTAGGTTGAGCAGCCTCACCGTCGCCTCCTCTTGGCACGGCAACAATGTCCTGACTACACAAAGTCCGTGCACAAGCACCTTCTGGTCCAGCATCAAGGTTCTTGTCCGCTGGCCTTCCAGTCGCGCCATCACCACCACCTCGCTTCTCATGGGGACAATCATGTCTTCCCTCAGGACCACCCTGCAGATTCCGAGACCTTCCTGCCGACGAAGACCGTTGCCTGATGGCTCCTGAGGGCATCCAGTCCCAGTATCACCTCCTCAGCCACCTCCGCGACAAACAACCATTGACATACGGCACTTCGCACCAAGGTCCACTGCATCAGGGCTTCCCTCACCACGGGCAAGGTGTCACCCGATGCCGTCACTAACTGGTCTGGTCGGCCCGGTATTCTCGACGGCAAACCCTTGGACACGTCAGATCTGATGACGGTCACGGCTTCCCAGTGCCTAAGAGCACGTGGCAAGCCATCTCTCTCATCCAACCTTCCGCGATGAGGCTGTCATCCATACGCCGGCTGACGGCGCGCAGTGTCACTTGGGGGGATGGTGGTGATGGCGCCGAGATGCCCCTCTCCACGACGGCCCTTACTCGTTTTCCGACTGCTCTCCCTGTTGTGGGCAATCTCTCTCCAGGTGTTCCGACTGTCCACACCCCCAACACAGGACACTACAGTCCGGCCGTTGTATCTCAGACTCTAACGTTTTGCGATTGCAGGAGATGGAGGGGGAAAGTTAATATTACCAACATACAGTAATAAGCACTTGAAAACATATCCTCAAAAGTATCTTTGGAATGAAAATATAGGAGTATATTAGCTATAAACCGCTGAAATACAACTTAAAATTTCATTACCATGCAAGTTGGTTATTAAAACACCACTCTATTCAAATATTTCGTTCACACCTTTCACTCACGCTAACTGCTTCTGCTGGTAGTACTGGGAGTCTCTACATCCGGTGTCGTGGTCAGGAAGCTAAAACTGTCTGCTAGCGCCAATCAGCATTGTCACTGCCAGGCGTGGCTTCGGAACCCAACCCCATGTTGCCAGCTTAAATTTGTTTTTATCCACGTGGCTTTAGCTGCTTGCGGTGGTGAACTTTCTTTGGTATATTTTGCGTGCGTGAATTCCGATTTTTAGTGTTCGTAAGCATTATTGTTATCGCTATTATAATTATATGGCTACTGGTTCGTGAAATATGCAAATACGTGAAATATTTTAAATACGCATTGTTCCTCTGCTTGAAATTCCCATTAAAACACTGGCAATAGCCTGCTTTCCCCTCTCGAGAAATGTCAGAGCCGGAGATAGAGCGGCCGACCTGTAAGTCTTTGCCGGCGACCTTCGACTGGTCTGCGGTCTCCATTATAGCGGATGCTCCTTGTTCTGGAAGTCGGGATAGCTGTCACTTTGGCCGCCTCCATCCTAAATGTTGCTGTTAGCGCCTTGTGGATTGTTTGATAGTCGCCGAGCATTAGGCGCTGACGAATCTCCGTGCCTCGTACCCCGTCAACAAATGTGTAGGCCGCTTCCCGGGATACGAACTCTGGTGGGAGGTCGACTAATGCTTTTCTAGCCAGCTGCTCAATTGCCAGGGCGAACTCCTGCAGCGTCTTCCCTGGCTTCTGCGACCTTGACTTGAGCTGGCTGCGGTACACTGCGGCTAAGCGGTGGTTTCCAAAGCGGTTCTCTAGGGCCTCCCAGATGTCCTTGGGTGACGCCGCTGTCTGGACCGCGTTTAGAACTTCCGCGGCCCGTCCCTGGAGGCTGGCTATTAAATGTGTGCCTTCTTACTCTGGCGACCATTTTTTGTGCTTAGCCACTGCGACGAACTGGCGGCGGAAGACCTCGAAAGTTGACACGACGTCGTATTTAGGAATTTAGGAGGTCTGAAGCGCGCTGATGTTGAGTCGCGTCCCGGCGCGTCGGCCCTCAACTCCTTCAACCACCTCCCGACGATGTTCTCTACCATGGCGTTCAAGGGACTTTGTGTTGCTGTCGGTCTTTCCCTCCAGCTCGTTTAACGTGGCTCGCCAGGTCTTCGACGTCTTTCGTCATGACGTTCAGGGACTTGGCGTTACTGTCGGCCTTTTCCTCTAGGTCATTGAAGCGGTTCGCCAGGTCTTCGACGCGCTCCTCCACTTGCCCCATCCGCTTGCCCAGCTCCGTCACGTCATCCCTCACACCGGCCAACTGTTCCTCAAATTTGGCGGTGAGAGCCTCGTTCGCCACCTTCATTTCCGAGGCCAGGCTGTCGTTCGGTGCTCTCATTTCTGTGGTTAACTCGTCCTTCATTACAGACAGATTGTGATTTGTCGTCTCCAACTACACAGCCAGATCGCTATTTGCCGTCTCCGTCTTCGTTGTTAATTCGGTCATCGTCGCGGCCAGGTTGTTATTTGCAGCTTCCGTCTTCGCAGTGAGGGTGTCATTTGCCGTGTTCGTTTCTTTCAGCTCTGCTGTGAGGTTGTCGTAAGCCGTCTTCATTTCTTCCATTTTCAGTAAAATCTTTTCCAATGCCGCGTCCATGGTTGTAATGTCCCACTTCCTGACACCAGTTGCGACTTTCTGGGTACGTAGAATTAAAAGTCCGAGATGCACATATTCTAATTGCTCTTTATTTCCGTAGAAATACGCTGTTCAATTCTCACGTAACAACATTACATCACATACACCCTAGAATCTACCAAGATCGATGACAATAACAAACAGCGTTTTGATTACATCAGCTCTCGTTACAACACTCTACAGCCGTTTATTGCTTACCTCCCCCTCTTTGCGAGTCGTCGCCTTTTTAAATACCTCATTGATAAATTCGAGAGATTTCCTGAACAATAAAGAAATCCGATCAAGATGTCACCAGAAATTTCCATTTATTTCGGTCTGTTTGTTAAGGCAGACCTTTATCTGCGTGCTAACTTTCTTAGTTCCCTTCTGTAAACAAGCCGCGTTATCGTTCCGCGCGAACCTTTTATGTGCATTGCCGCGACAATATCACTGAAAAAATTCTAATCCATTTTGAAAGCCAAAAATAACACAATTTCAGGACCATTGCTGATTGTTTTTTTTTACTTAGGGAATATTTATATCCCAGAATTAAAAGTTGTTTTCTTTTACAACAGGAAACTTATTGTATACAATATGACAGCTCGAGTTTCAGTTTCTAGGAAAGGTTATTGTGCTGTGTGAACAGAAGCTTAGTTGTACTTTTGAGTAAAGTGACCGCGCTTAAAGGATTTTTTTTTTTGTAATTTACGTCCTACAACGTTAAGTCATATCGGACGATGAATGGAATGGATGAAATGATGCTCAAATGAGTCAGGGGTCCATAGAGCTTAGAGTTGCCCGACATTCGTTTTACAGGATAAGGGAAAACCCCGAAAAAAACCTTATCCAGGTAACTCACCCTGACCGAGATTCGAACTCGGGACCTCTTGAGCGTGAGGCAGACATGCTACCGCCACGCTACCAAGGCGGGCCCTTAAAGGATCCTCAGGGGCTGGCTTTTTACGGAGAAACTGTTCTTACCCCTAATCACAATGTCAAACATCTTAAGATACACTTACGGGTTGGAGGGTGAAGAATGTTAGAAATGTTTAGAGCTGAGAATACCCATGTTTGCCGTTGTTAAAAATAACGCTTAGAAGCAAAAAAGAAATGCAAGCTGACTTCACTCTACGAAATAGTCATTGATCTTTTCAAATACATTTTGAATAATTAATGTATGCTATAATAATACATTATGTTACAATGCTTTATAACATAACTGAACAGAGATACATTACCTATGCTGTTATGGTATTAGTACATATTACCTACAAGAACTAAATGAAGTGGACAGAGACCAGTAGATCCGTGCTTCAAATCCTGACCATGGCATTGAATTTTTCATTCTGACTCTATCAATCAAAGTTTAAAGTCATTCTGATATACCCACTCCTCATATTATACTGAGATATTTATTAATGTCCCATTCAGCAGGTTAATATCCAAAACTTTGAACTACATGCATTGGTAATCTGCTTTGTCTTGACCTACAATAATGCATGTTCGGAGGTTAATGATGCCCACCATGGTCTAGGGTTAACATGCTAGCTTCTGGTACAGGCCTGGCAGAACATTAGACACTTTATCACATTTAAAAATCTTAGCATGGATTCCTTCGAAAGAGAAGGAAAGGCGTTGGTCTACTTTTGTAGATTTGCAGATACAAAACAACCTCAAGCATGATAACGAGCCTCCTAAGCACAATTGAGATGTCTATAACGCCCAATGTAGAATGAAATGCTGAGAACCAAAGCAGTTAAAGAACGTCCATAAATAAATACTGAATCTTAATTTTCATTTCAGAAATTAATGTTTGAAATGGTGATAGTTCATGAATGTTCACTGATAATACATAATGTAAGATACAAAAACACTAAAGCTACCAGACTACTAGTATTATAATGCATTTTCATGACATATGACCTGCTGAATGTAACGCTTTGAAACATGCTTATATTGATTTCCAGTTTAGATACATCCACCTATAAATGGGTTTAGTTGAGTTTGGTCACTTTCAGTTTGAATTGTTTGGTAGGTTTATCTGCATTTTAATATTTACCTCAGAATTTGCTATAACATCTCTATGCATTTAATTTAATTGTTAGATATGCTCATTTTTGGTGCAACGCCTCGACAGAGAGGACGGTACTATTTACACTACAGAAACATTCAAACATCTACGCTTTCAATAGAAAACATTCTTGAATTAGATCATTAGCATTGCATAGACTATGGGACATAACTCAATGACAGGCATCATTTTAGTATGTAAAAGGCGCCTAGATTTCAGATCTACAACAATACCAGGAACTATAGTTGGAACAATATATCTTATAAAAGCATCAAGAGACATTCAACAACAAAAAATTCTTCACATCCAATACTGCAAGAGCTGTATTGTTGTCATTTCTTTGAGCAGCGTATCATGCACTGTTAATTTACTTTACTCTAATGAGGTAATAACGAGTAATCTGATAAAATGTGTGGAGCAACTTTCTTTTGTGTGACGAGAGAATATTTTCTAAGTCCCAAAGTGCTGGTATACACATGCGCAAGCAGACAACATAAGAAAGATGTCTAACACTTGTAGCGAACCTCTGCAAAACTGCTCCAGACATCTATCCAACATTGGTGCGGAAAGACACGTGGATCCTATTAGCACAGGTCAGTTTTGGAAAATACTGACCATGTTTCCTCTCAGTTCATGTTTATAAAAATAGACTTGCAGAAGTACACATTGTACTGTTAGAAGTGAAGGCTGTTTGCTCTGTGTCCTCATCAAATATTTAAGATTCGTTCATTAGGTCCATTGTTGAAAATCAGGAAAAATGCTCATCAAATTAGTAAAAAGGACTTGTTCTTTTATTTTAATAATGAATAGGCCTGCCTTTAATTATTCAATGATGGTCTGCTGAGGACACGGATGTTGTGTTCCGAATATAATGGCGCCTTTAGTGTAATTAGCTGGTTAGCGCAAATTAGAGACTATTGTGTGTCATTAGTTAACCAGGTGGTGCAATTTATGTATTTTGTAGTTAGTTTGAAAGATAGTGTAATATAGGGGCAAATAAGATTGTTGGCAGTACTGCCTTCTGTGGAGAAACAAGGATAACTTGGCTGCGCTGAATACTTCAATATAGCGACATATGCAGTAAGTAAACGAATAAACAATTAAGTTATGACTCAGTAACGTTAAAAGAATGCCCTCCAGCACGAAATTGCACTAACAAGTAAACAAATGATATTGATAATCATAGCTGTATAAAAAGTGAGTAGGACTTCAAAACCAGAACCTTTATAATGAATATGTTTGGGGATGGACATCTCTATGTATAACATGCCTCTCAGAAATCAAGATAATTCATACCTGTTAACTTTTGGACTTGAACTAGAAACTTGTAGATACGAGAGGAGCTGTTGTACCAAGCCACCACGGGGATAATCTGTAGAGCCCTGACCCATTACCAACCTTACCGGATGCCTAATGCAACATTAGAAAGAAAAGTTTAATTAAAAAGCTGAATATGCACAAGTCAAAATTACGATCAGAAGAAACTTAGGTAAAGTTGCATTAAGACTGCGTACAAGTATGGTGCTCCTGATGTCATACCTCGAGCACTGCTAACTTCCATATCATGTATTGGTGGAAAATATTAACACTACGAAAGCAAATTATTATTATTATTATTATTATTATTATTATTATTATTATTATTATTATTATTATTATTATTATTATTATTATTATTATTATTATTGTTATTATTATTATTATTATTATTATTATTATTATTATTATTATTATTATTATTATTATTATTATTATTATTATTATTATTATTATTATTATTATTAATTAATTAATATTATTGTTGTTATTGTTACTATTATTATTATTATTATTATTATTTTTATTATTATTATTATTATTATTATTATTATTATTATTACTATTATTATTATTATTATTATTATTATTATTATTATTATTATTATTATTATTATTATTATTATTATTATTATTATTATTATTATTATTATTATTATTATTATTATTATTATTATTATTATTATTAATCATTATCATCATTATTAAATACACCGAGTTTACGCACTTTATCTCCGATCATTTTATAAAGTAATGGCCAATTTTTGCTATGAAAAATAGGAAAGACAAAGAGGCGTTCCAGGGAGAACTAGGAAACGGAAATGTGTTTATCTTTCGTTGAAAGAGAACACGTGGCACATGTGGGTAAGTTTCACACAGTGAGGAGATCGCTTGGTAGTAATTATCTAAGCGATGCGAACATCATCTTTGAAAATCAATTTGAATTTCAGAAGGACTTGCAGTCGCACTGAACATGCTTCATAGTAATAACACGAACATATTTCAAGGTTATGTTGCGGGATTTATGGCAAAACTGTATCTGGCCATTGCCTACGCAGTTCATATGTTTGACCCAAAATGCTCTGATTAGCCAGTATACAATGACTTTTTTATTATAATAATGAAATTGCACGATCACTCGTTTTCAAATATACCATTTTGGAGAAACTTAAAACACACTACTACGTAGTCAATGACACACAAAATGTAGACAATTACAGTCCGGCCGTTGTATCTCCGGCTCTGACGTTTTGCGACTGTAAAAGGTGGAAGGGGAAAGCTAATAGTACCAACATACAGTAATGAGCAATTGAAAACATATCCTCAAAATTATCGTTACAATGAAAATATAGGACTATATTAGCTTTAAAACACTGAAATACAATTTACAATGTCATCATAATGCAAGATATTTATTACAACACCACTCTATTCGAATATTTCATTCACAACTTTCACACACACACACACACTAACTGCATCTGTTGGTAGTACTGGGAGTCTCTACATCCGGTGTCGTGGTCAGGAAGTTAAAACTGTCCGCTAGCGCCAATCAGCATTGTCGCTGGTAGGCGTGGCTCCCGAACCCAACACCGTGTTGCCAGCTTAAATTTGTTTGAGCCACGTGGCCTTATAGAGGCTTGCGCTGGTGAACTTTCTTTGGTATATATTTCGTGCGTGAATTCCGATGTTTAGTGTTCGTAAGTCCTATTATTATCGCCATTAAATAATATGGCCATTGGTTCGTGAAATATGCAAATACATGAAATATTTAAAATACGCATTGTTCTTCTGCTTGAAATTCCCGCTAAAAAACTGGCAACAGCCTGCTTCCCCCTCTCGAGAAATGTCAGAGCCGGAGATAGAACGGCCGGACAGTAGATAATATATTACAGGTTCACAAAATTCACTTTTTATGAGACCTGTTTTGCTAGACATTATCATGATCATCATCACTATAACCACTACCATCCTCGGCAACAATTGACGTTATTACGCACTATGCCATTACGGTATCGTTAGCTCATAATAAGTAAAAGAAACTCTGTTGGCAACGTTTCTGTATTCCCATATATCAGAGCTCCGCAGTTGGCAACAACTTATTTCCGTGAGGTCATTCAATATCAACATAACAGTACTCCGTCATAATGAATTTTTACATAAACTTATTCTAACCAGATTTGTGAAACTCATTCAGTACAATGAGGCTAACACAAAACAACCTTACCAAATCAAGATACATATTTGAACTACCACCACAATACATCAAAACATGCATTTTTTATCGCCACCACCAAACATATAACATCAGTAATTATTCTTATCTGAAGCATAAGTTCGAGCGAGAACACTCAAACAAAAATAGTAAAGATTTGAATGGCCATCCTTATTGATCTGTATTCCTTCACAATGTTTTATTTTGTACATACTTATTTACTTCTTCTTTTCTCAATGTAGGTTACTTTCTTGTGTTAAAATCCTCTTGCTAAAACAATTTACCATGACTTACACATATTACTTTAGGACAACTGCCATTTTGATCATTTCACAACCTAAGAGAAACGATACACACACATTCTTCTGTACTACGTAGACTTAAAAGGAGATGCGAAGGCAGAAATTACGAGTGAATTTAAAGTTTCAACATGAGACATGCACAGTGTATTATTCACAGAATTCAGTGAATTATAAAATCACAAAGCTATTAATACTTGAAGCAAGGGTGAGATCATATTCCTTTCCATGTATGTGTTAACCTCTCTTGTACTTCCACAGTAAACTTCATAGAAAATTGTTTTGAAGGTCTCCACCTCAGTAAAAAATTTTGTTCTGATAGCTTCTCAAAATTATTTCTCCACAAAAGCTGTGCTCTATTATGAGTGTTATTTATGTAAATATAGCAAATGGACATCAAATAGCTGTGTTCACGTCCACCATCTTGACTATCCACAGTTGTAAATGACTTAACAACAAAAATACGACTTGTTAGTTTAACAAGAAATTTAACATATGTTTTAAGTTAACTTGTTAGTGAAATGCATTGTTTGTTACACCTATTGCTAAACTTGTGATGACTCACTTATGCCACTACTACTTGGTTCCAATGTGACAGGTGTTTCAGCCCAAGGAACAGGGGAAAAGTTATACACATGTCCTTTAGCCGCCTTCTTTAACGATTGTGAAAATGACCCTATTGAGGATGTATTAAGTACGTGGTGAGCAAACCAATAGTGTGAGTTCGCTTTCAAGATAACAAAAGCCTGCAATACAACGAATAATGTAACTGCATTAAACAGCTGGGGACTAGTGTGGCAACGTATGCTAATTTGGAAATAGTAATATCAGAAAGGGATTCAATTGAATTGTTTATTGCCAGACTTGTAGATGCAATTATTTGACAGATTTACATAATTGTTGACTATGCAAGTCCAACTACTATATACATACAAATTAATATATTAATTAAACATGAACTAACAATTCTTTTACTATTAATTATGATAAACACCATCATAAAAGTAATGGGACCAAAACTACCTCTTTCACGATCAATAAGAACTGCTTTTTTGAAACAAGACAAGTAGAGCTCTAGTAACATACTCTATTCATCTCCTCTTCATATATTCATATATTAAATTAAGGTTTTGGAAACTTGACAATGAATATTTATCACATTATTGTGTGCTGTTAAGTTCATGAACTAAATTATGTGTTTTCAAAGTTGAGAAGTCAGTAATGCTCTTACCACAAACTTTAAATAGGTGTGGCTTCGTACCTTCATGAACTAAATTATGTCTTTTCAAATTTGCCAAATGAGTAAAGCTCTTATCACAAACTTTACATTGGTGTGGCATCTTCATGAACAAAATTATGCGTTTTCAAACTTGACAACAGCGTAAACCTCTTATCACAACCTTACATTGGTGTTTCTTGCTACCCTCATGTACTAAATTATGTACATTCAGAAGTGACAACTTAGTAAAGCTCTTATCACAAACTTTACATTGGTGCGATCTTCTTTCCTCCATGAAGTAAATTATGGGTTTTCAATGTTGACAAGTCAGTAAAGCTCTTTCCACAGACTTTACATTGGTGTGGCTTCTTACCTTCGTGAACTAAATGATGTCTTTTCAATTTTGCCAACTGAGTAAAGCTCTTATCACAAAGATTACACTGGTGTGGCTTCTTATCATCATGAACAAAATTATGCATTCTGAAACTTTTCAACTGTGTAAACCTCTTATTACAAACTTTACATTGGTATGGCTGCTTACCTTCGTGAACTAAATTATGTGTTTTCAAATATGACAAATGAGTAAAGCTCTTATCACAAACTTTACATTGCTGTGGCTTCTTATCTTCGTGAACGAAATTATGTGTTTTCAAATGTGACAACTGAGTAAAGTTCTTATCACAAACTTTACATTGGTGTGGCTTCCTACCTTCATGAATTAAATTATGTATTTTCAAACCCGACAAATCAGTAAAGCTCTTATCACAAACTGTACATTGATGTGGCTTCTTACCTTCATGACCTAAATTATGTCTTTTTAAATATTCTAACCGAGTAAAGTTCTTATGACAAACTTTGCATTGGTGTGCCCCTTTACGTTCATGAACTAAATTGTGTATTCTGAATTCTGACAACTGAGTAAATCTATTATCACAAAGTTTACATTGGTATGGCTCTTTAAATTCGTGAACTAAAGTATGTGATTTCAAACGTGACAAATGTGTAAAGCCCTTATCACAAACCTTACATTCGTGTGGCTTCTTACCTCCATGACGGAAATTATGTGTTTTCAAAGTGGACAAGTCAGTAAAGTTCCTACCACAAACTGTACATTGGTGTGGCTTCGTACCTTCATGAACTAAATTATGTCTTTTCAAATTTGCCAACTGAGTAAAGCTCTTATCACAAAGATTACACTGGTGTGGCCTCTTATCTTCATGAACAAAATTATGCGATTTCAAAGTTGACAACTGTGTAAACCTCTTATCACAAACTTTACATTGGTGTGGCTTCTTACCCTCATGTACTAAATTATGTACATTCAGAAGTGACGACTTAGTAAAGCTCTTATAACAAACTTTACATTGGTGTGACTTCTTACTTCCATGAAGTAAATTATGTGTTTTCAAATGTGACAACTGATTAAAGCTCTTACTACAAACTTTACATTGGTGTTCCTTCATACCTTCATGCACTAAACTATGTCTTTTTAAATTTGCTAACAGAGTAAAGCTCTTATCACATACTTTACAGTGGTGCGACTTCTTACCTTCATGAACTAAATTGTGTCTTTTTAAATTTGCCAATCGAGTGAAGCCCTTATCACAAAGTTTACATTTGTGAGGCTTCTTGCCTTCATGAATTAAAATATGTTTATACAGATCTGACAACCTTGTAAAGCTCTTATCACAATCTTTACATTGGTGTGGTTTCTTAGCCCCATGTATTACATTATGCATGTTCAAATTCACTACAGAACTAAAGCCTTCCTCACACATGCTATTCTGTTGTGTTGTTTTACACATATCACTTAAACTACTGTGTTTTAAGGATACAGGCTGTATATACGTGTCTGCCCTAGAACCACAATTACCATATTGATCGGAGTGTACGTATTCCCTTGCAGTTAGGACATCACATTTATGATAATCATATTCAAGACGATCGATTCCATGATAGAAGTTTGTGTCTCTTGTTGGGACCTCAGCAGAGAAAAATTGTGACGTGCCAAGAGTAGTAATAGGAACTGTTTCTGGGTATAATCTGAAATGTATCGCAAGTTACTATCGTTTAGTATAATACAGAGATAATAAAATCTGAAGACAGAATCAAATAGTATATTCACAGAAAAAAGTTATAATCAAGATAAATCAATTCATGTTGTTCATTTCTTTAGAGAAAAGTAAGTTTTTGTTACAAATAATTATATAAGTGTAGTATTCCTTGCTTCACCGTTACTAGCTTTGTTTTTTACGTAATAGATCGTACAGTTTCAGTTTATTCACGTCTGCTAGTAGCTCTATTTGGATGTTCCATATTTTTACTTCCCTGTTGGCAAAAAAACAAAAATGGTGGAGAGTTGTGACTCACTCTTAATTCCTTTAGGTTAGGTATTCACTCGCTTTTTAGATCTGGAGTTCTCATATACCATTGTTCCGTGCGCATTTTAGCTTGGTGCCTTTTCTGGACAGAACTTCCATTATTGATCCACCTATCCACACATTCAATGATTGCTGTACCATTTGGAAGTTGAAGAAACGCCTGTAAATCTGGGAAGCATGATGCTCGCTTTCTCCTGGCTTGTTCAGTTGGCCGTTGACAGTTTGTCACCTGTTCTAGGTAACCTCTCAACCAACATGTTCTCGCCAACAATTACTCGCATTCTCCCGGCTTGTTCACTTGGTCGTTGACAGTTTCTCACCTGTTCTAGGTAGCCGCTTCCTCAACATGTTCTAGCCAACACTTATTCCCCTTCTCCCGGCTTGTTCACTTGGTCGTTGACAATTTCTCACATGTCCTAGGTAGCCGCTTCCTCAACATGTTCTAGCCGACATTTAGTCCCTTTCTCCTGGCTTGTTCACTTGGTCGTTGACAATTTCTCATGTGTTCTAGGTGGCCTGTTCCTCAACATGTTCTCGCCGTCTCTTACTCCCTTTCTCTTGGCTTGTTCACTTAGTCGTTGATAATTTCTGATAAGTGTTCTAGGTAGCCGCTTCCTCAACATGTTCTCGCCGACAATTACTCGCTTTCTCTAGCCTGTTCAGTTGGCAATTGAATAAATGAAATGAAATGTGTAGTGTTTAACGCCCGCTTTTACTACATACGGCACCGCAGGCGGTGACACTGATGATACATGAGATGAAGATGGAGCACCGGTGGAATGAGATGGCGGGGAAAACCCGCCCCAACGCCGTGTTGTCCACCACAAATCTCACTTTGCGGTCGCCAGGGATCGAACCCAGTCCGCCTTGGTGAGAGCCAAGCGGTCTAACCACTGAGCCACGGCGTGGTCGGCAATTGAATATTTCTCAAGTGTTCTAAGTAGGCACTTCCTGAACTTGTTCTCACTGACTATTGCTCACTTTCTCCTGGCTTGCTCGATTGGCCGTTCACAGTTTCTTACATGTTCTAGGTAGCCTCTTAACCAACATGTTCTCGCCAACAATTACTCGCCTTCTCCCAGCTAGTTCACTTGGTCGTTGACAGTATTTCATGTGTTCTAGGTAGCCTCTGCCTCAACATGTTCTCGCCAACACTTTCTCCCGGTTTGTTCAGTTGGTCGTTGACAATTTCTCAAGTGTTCTAGGTAGCCGCTTCCTCAACATGTTCTTGCCGACAATTTCTCGCTTTCTACTGACTCGTTCACTTGGCCGTTGAATATTTCTCACGTGTTCTAGGTAGCCGCTTCCTCAACATGTTTTTGCCAACTCCCTTACTCCCTTTCTCCTGGCTTGTTCACTTGACTGTTGAAAGTTGCTCACGTGTTCTAGGTAGCCTCTTCACCAACATGTTCCCGCCGACAATTACTCCTATTCTCCTGACTTGTTCACTTGGCCGTTGGCAGTTTCTCAGGTGTTGTAGGTAGCCTCTTCCCTAACATGTTCTTGTCGACACTTATTCCCTTTCTCCTGTCTTGTTCACTTGGTTGTTGACAGTTTCTCAGGTGTTGTAGGTGGCCTCTTCCCCAACATGTTCTCGCCGACACTTACGCACTTACTCCCTTTCTCTCGGCTTGTTCAGTTGGCCGTTGGCAGTTTCTCAGGTGTTTCAACAAAACGCTAAAATGGGATAACACAATTAATTCCTTTGTGATAGAAATCCTCTGTCGCCGTAAAAATACTAAGTTTGGAATTTAGCTGAATTTATTGAGTATTGCTGTAATTAGCTCTATGAGTTATCGTTGAGAATGGCAGGAAAAAAAAATAAAAATAAATACATGTCCATATACTTCACACGTCAGGAAACGCTGCACTCATTTGACTGTGCTGTCACCTATCAATAGCGTGTGAAGGAAGCTTTGAGTACTGGTTTCCCTGAAGAAGCAAAACTGAAGAGGTTCTCGTATTACATTCTTGTTCCTTTGAGGAAGAAATAAAGAAATCAAAGGAGAGAATTTGGATAGACTGACTCAGACTGAGGAATCCAATGCCATAGCTGGGATTTAAACACTGATCTCCCGTGTTTGAATTTCAGGATTCTATAAAATATTATACCTTTTATTCTAGTTTTCCTAATTTCACTAAGGAGCTGATCTGTTTACTATTACTTACCATTGACATATCAGAATAATTATAAACCTAATCACATATTTGTGTCCTAATTGTATACAACAACTGCTTGTCCTCATTGTCAGCAGTCATGCAGAGCATAATGCAGATGACAAGAAACAGAATTAAGATGTGCAGAATTAAGACACATGAAGGAAACATACATAAATAAAATCATGAATTGACATCCTATACCAGTTCTGCAAATTTGTTGAAGCTGTTTTGAAAAACAAAAATAAAAAAATAAATAAAAAAAAAGCCATGAAGAAAAATAAATGTGACCAGAAATTTCAAACACACTTTCCTTCACATATCAAAAACAGCAAGTGACACATAAAGCAATACAAAATAGGAATAAAAACACAAGAATTGTATAATAAACGTTCAAACACATGTTCTTATATGACGTTACTGCTAGTATGATATAGTAATACTTAATGGGACAAATATCCTGCAAATAAGTGAACATCTAAGGCAGAGCATGTAAGTATATATTTTGATATATGCATAATTATAAATATAATCCGTTGTATTTTGCGGATAGAAACATGTTCAATATGGAAATTTGCTTTGGTTTCATATGATTTCGCTTAGAGCAAGTTCTTTAGTGTATCTATTTGTATTAGTTCAAGAGCTCCATGACACATGTACTAAAACATAAATGCTAGAGTAAACATAAGGCTTATAATTGAAAAGAGTCAAGTCTTACCTTGAAGAATTTATTGGAGGAAGGACTGCATCCTGTAACAGAATAATTCAAATTTACAGCTTTCACCTAATATCTACACAGTGTTAAATGTACTGCTAAGATATTTATAAGATACGTAGAGACAATATTTGATATTTTATCTTGCAATGAGTGCACAAAAACCAGGAAGTCCAGAAAGTATTTGTCAGATTTAGAGAACACAGAACTGGAAACAGAAATGCTTATAAATCAGAATACGTTTAAAGTGGTCAAGCACTTACAAATATCAAGATAGGAACATAGGAAGGAAAAACAGATTAACACATTAGATTCATTTATACCAACAACACATTTGGTCATGACATCAGTGATGTAGCTGGTAGATTCCTTATTACACCTTGTACCTAGGTGAATAATGATAATAAAGCAGTAAATGCAAATTGCTTTCAGGATACAGGTCTTCTCAAAAACGCAATTATATCCGAACATACTTAAACATAGATACTGTATTGTATTTAAAATGCAAAAAACTGGAAGAGTGCCGCTTGTCATTCTTTTAATATACATACCTTTACGAAATGATATCCAAGATATGTATAAATTTTTGGGTCACACTCCCGGAGCTGATAGCTATGAGGGTCAGCTGATATGCCCAGGGCATATGTTTAAAGGTTTTATGGCTGGGTCAACTGTTGACTTTGAATCAGTGACTTCAGTTTACTCTTTATTTAAGCACATAAGATTGCAATATTCTGCAATAGTACAGAATATATTGATGACATTACTACAAAACATTCCTCAGGCTAACTCAGCAGGTTTCTTCATAACTTACCTTAGTATTATTATCTAGTGATGAACTTTCTGTTTCCAGCCACCAAGGTTCTTCTTTAATTTCTATTTTGTTATCAATTTCATGATCACTATTGTATTTATTATCAATCATTAGAGGATCCTCTAGAAGAAATTCTCCCTCATTCTGTGAACCTATGTCTGAAAATAGAGTCCGTTGTTCAATTTTGGATTTCCCAATTATCTTGCAGCTGTTTCTCCATGTAGCAGTTTCGCTCTTAATCTGCCTTACATGATGTTTGATAAAAGGAGTCTCTGATTTAACTTCTGTTTTGACTGTCATGTCACAATCAGCATCCAGAAGTACATCATGGATGTTTGTCTTCACAGTAACAAACTTCTGAGAGAACTTTCTCTCATTTTGTGAAGCTATGTCGACTTCAAGAGGATCTTCTTCTTTGATTTCTACTTTCTTATCCATTTCAAACAGCTGTCAAATCAGATGTTGCTGTTATTTCCAGAAATAAATCTGTGAAGAAAAATCAGATTTTATATACCAAAAAATATAGGTAAATTTAGCCATCAACTTCTTTGAATTTATCAATAATTGTTCAAACCACACTACATAGCACTGTACTCTTATCATACAAACAACTTCTTGAAACCTGAATCAGACTTAGAAAACTCAAAGACATGTGAAGAACTCAAACTACAGACAGTTGTCTGTTTAAGTCAATGCTATTATCACTCCAGCTAGCATACTGAGATACTGTACCAACATTAAACCTCCTAATCTGTTTAAAATGTCATGGATAAAGATCAAAGCAATCTCAGGTATTAGATATAACTAAAACAAACTGCTATGTGGCAATTACCAATATCATAGTTTGCATTCTGTTACTGTTGTTCTAAGTTTTGCTGTGATATTTAAATTAAGCAAGAAGGTTTAGTTTCGGGTTCCATTGCAGTTCTAGTAATAAAACATCCATTGAGGCCTTGGTGAGTATGAGGAGTGGCGAACCCGAGGAGCCTGAGCTACCCAGTGTTCGGGGGTATAACCGGACCACCCTGCTTCCTAGGGACATAAATAGGAAAGCCTGGCCCTCCAGGTTGGGGGTTGAGCTTTAGGTTAACAACCTAATCTTGTAAAACACCTACTGTTATGAAACATTCAAAGAAGCCTCAGAATGATTTAATGTTGGCGACCTGGAACGTAAGGACAATGTTGAAACCCGGAAAAATGAAAGAAATAGCAAACGAAATATTAAAATATAAATTAGATGTGGTAGCCCTTAAAGAAATAAGATGGGCAGGGGAAGGTAGAATAGATGAGAAAGAATATACAGTATTATATAGTGGATCAAAAAATATCTGGACTTAATGGTACAGGATTCATTATTACAAAGGAAATCAACAAGAGTCTAATAGAATTTAAGCCAATTAATGAACAAATTTGTGAAATACGCCTTAAAGGTAAATTTAGAAATATAACTATAATATCCATATATGCACCTACAGAAGAGAAGGAAGAGTTCTATGAAAACCTAGAAAATACATGTAACTTAGTAGAAACTTATGACACATTGGTGGTAATGGGAGATTTTAATGCACAAGTGGGAAAAGAGGACCATTTAAATGGAGTGGCAGGGAAACATACATTACATCAAATAAGTAATGAAAATGGTAGTTTACTTGGACAATTTGCAGTTAGAAATAATATGATTATTAAAAGCATCTGCTTCCCTCATAAGGATATACATAAAGGAACATGGAAAATGCCAGGTTCAAATATAGTAAATCAAATTGATCATGCGTTAATCAGAGCAAGACACTCATCATCAATTATAGATGTAAGAAGTTACAGAGGTCCAGATTGTGATTCGGATCACTTTGTGGTTAAAGTGAGAATGAGAATAAAGAAAATGGATAGAGTTCAAGAAAACACACAGATACGACGGGATAGGGAAAATCTGGCCGATAAAAAGGAAATAAAAAAGTTTCAAAAGCTAATGAACAGCAAATTAAATGAAAAAGGAACAAAAGAAGGTATAGAAGAACAATGGGAGATAATTGAAGACACAGTAAAAGAAGTAGCAAAAATTAGTATAGGTGAAAAGGAAATGGGATGAAATATAGAATGGTATGATAAAGAGTGTGAGCAAGCAATAGAAATAAAGAATATGACTAGGAAAAAATGTTTCAGAAAGAGACTAGAAGTAACTATGAAGAATACTGCCAAAGAAGAAGAGATGCTAATAAAATATGTAAGAAGAAATGAGAATATTGGAAAATGCGAATCCAAGAAATAGAAATATTGCACCAGCAGAGTGAGATAAGGAAATTCTATAAAGCATTAAAACAAATGAAACAAGGGAAACTGTATAGAATGAGAGAATGTTTAAGTAAAGAAGGTAACATTCTTGGAGAAGATAAGGATATATTGCAAAGATGGGCCAAATACTACAAAGAATTGTTAAATAAGGAGCAAACAATAAATAATCTGGAACAAGGAGGGAATGGAAATGAAAGAATAGAAGAAGAGGAAGAAGAAGAAGAGCTGGATATTTGGGATGTTAGAATAGCAATACAGACTTGAAGAATGACAAAGCACCAGGAGAAGATGACAATTGCTGAGCTAAATAAATATGGTGGAAATGGAATTATCAAAGCAATACATAAGTTAATAATAGAAATATGGAGGAAAGAACAGATGCCTGAAAGTTGGAAGACAGGCGTAACATGCCCAATATACAAAAAGGGTAATAAATATCAATGTCATAATTATAGGGGAATTACATTACTCAATGTAGTATATAAAGTATTTTCAAGTATTTTAAATGATAAAGCTAAAAAGCATATGGGAAAGTGTATTAGGTGAGTACCAATGTGGATTTAGAAGTGACAAGAGCACAATAGACCAGATATTTGTAATAAGACAAGTAATGGAAAAATTCTACGAGCATGGTATAGACTTACACTTCCTGTTTATTTACTTCAAGCATGCATTTGATTCAATTGATAGAGGAGCCCTCTATAAAACTCTGCAATGTTTTAAAATGTAACCAAAAATAATAAGGCTAATAAAAATGACAATGTGTGTGTGTAGTGTTTAATGCCCGCTTTTACTACATACAGCACCGCAGGCGATAAAATGGCAATGGAAAATACAAAAGCCAAAGTGAAAGTAATGAATAAAATGAGTCCAGATTTTGATTATAATGCAGGAGTAAGACAAGGTGATGGACGGTTTGCAACTCTATTCAACCTAGCCCTGCACAGAACAATAGAAAAACTTGATTCTAAAGGTACAATGTTCTTTAAGTCCAGTCAAATATGTGCATATGCAGATGACGTAGTGATTGTGACAAGAGACAAAAAAACGTTAGTTGAAGTTTATGAAGAATTGGAAAGAAGGTCTAAAGAAATAGGATTAGAAGTAAATGAGAAAAAAACCAAATACATGAAAATGACAGCAGATAAAAGTAAAAGAATAATTTCAAATCTAGTAGGTAGAGACATAACATTTGAAGGGTATCCAAATTTAGATATTTAGGAGCACTTGTAAACAATGATAACAATTTAAACGAGTGCATAAAAGAAAGAATCCAAAGTGGAAACGTAGCCTATTATGCAAATTTATCACTATTAAAAAATAGGTTTATTAGTAGAGGGACAAAATACAAGATTTATAAAACCCTGATTAGACCAATAGTAACATACGCTGCCGAAACTTGGACCCTAAACAATGCAGATGAAGAAATACTTTGAAGATTTAAAAGGAAAATATTAAGACAAATCTTTGGACCTGTAAAAGATAAAGACCAATGGAGTGAGTGAGTGAGTGAGTGTGTGGTGTTTTAGGGCCCGTCAACAACAAGGTCATTTGGGCCCAAAGACCAATGGAGAATAAGATATAATCATGAAATAGAAGAATTAATAAATAAGCAAGATATTGTGAAATTTATAAAAGCACAAAGGATAAGATGGCTAGGGCATATAGAGAGAATGACGGAAGATAGAATGCCAAAAAAAATATTGAAAGGAAGATTGTATAATAGAAGAAAAAAAGGAAGACTGAGAACAAGGTGGTTAGATGATGTAATGGAAGACTTAAGAACGATCGAAATCAGAGGCTGGAAAAGTAAAGCGGAAGATAGAGATGTGTGGAGGAGGATCGTGCAGGAGACCAACACCAACAAAGGGCTGTATGGCCATTAGAGAGAGAGAGAGAGACATCCATTGAGGGCAATAAATCATACAGTGTGGTAAATAGTGTTGCACAACTATTTAATTTAACACAACAAGAACCAAGAATGCAAGCAAAGATTGAATCAATTTTCCTTAAGAATAAACAAGTGATGTAATGTTAAAAATGAACTCAATAGTACGAGGGCATATAAAATATAAACAGGAATTTTGATGTAACACTGTTGGTAATAATTTTGATGAGAAACTTTGTCAGTATGTTGGTGGAGGTATCTGCAGAGAGGGTATTGCACGCGCACGCACCGTGCGGAACAGGACTGCGTCAGTACATCATGAGTGAACAAGAGGTGCACACGTCTGTTGCGCAATGCATCATCATCATATTTCCTGCAGACAAGGGCACTAAACCTACGGAAAATTTGAAACAGCTCTGTGCATAGTTTGGGGAAGATATACTTTCGAAGACTGGAGTGTATGAGTGGGCTAAAAATTTTTGGCGGGAAGAGAAGCTGTATAAAATGCACCTCATAGGAGATGGACAAGTATTACCGCAGACAACATTGTTCCCATTCATGGCATTAGTGAAGAAGAGTGGCGCATAAAAACACCCAAAAATGTTTTATCCCTAGGAATAAGTTACGGAAGTATTCAATCATCAGAGATGAACTCCATTATAGAAAACTGTCTGCCAGGTAGATCAGTCGTCCCTCAACTGGGAACAAAAAACGTTGCCAGAATGTTTATCAGGGAAACCTGCATCAGGGGAGGGAGAAGATTTTGTGAATCGTATTAAGATGTGTGAGTGAGTGAGTGTGTGGTGTTTTAGGGCCCGTCGACAACAAGGTCATTTGGGCCCGAAGTGAACATTAAAAACCTAAAAGCTACACTATTAAGCTAAAAAAGGTAAAATAAAGTAAAAACACTCAACTATTAAAAGTACATAAAAACTCATCCTGTCCTAATAATTTAAAAGCTCTAAAATTAATAAATATAAAATACAAGTCATACTTGTTTATTAAAACCGATTTTAAAAACAAACCGCAGTGCCTTATCCACGGCCACTGGGTCGTCACCT
Organism: Mantis religiosa; assembly: GCA_030765055.1. Lineage (NCBI taxonomy): Eukaryota > Metazoa > Arthropoda > Insecta > Mantodea > Mantidae > Mantis > Mantis religiosa. The sequence continues at coordinate 319,781 of CM060952.1, forward strand.
AACACACCGGGCAAGTTAGCTCCCAAGCCCAAAGACTGGCGAATGCGGGCATACTGAGGGCAATCCAGTAATATATGCCGCACAGTGAGGCGTACGGCACACGGAGCACACATTGGGGGGGGTTCCCCTCTTAACAAAATGACCATGAGTCGCTTGTGTGTGCCCAATTCTAAGCCGGGTGAGTATCACCTCGGCTCGCCGGTTATCCCTGCAGGAAGTTAGCCAGGGTTGTACGCTCTCCTTTATTGCCCGGAGTTGTGTGCCTTCCAAAGCTGTCCAGGAGTGCTGCCAAGCAGATAGGAGTTGGCGACGGAAAAAACGTTGTACATCCTGGTATGGCACAGTAGTTGTTAAACTCCGGGGCAAACGGCAAGCGGACTTTGCAGCCGCGTCCGCCTCCTCGTTCCCGGAAATCCCCACATGGCCTGGGGTCCAAGTAAAAACAAAATTGTACCCGCGCCTGAGCATTTATGATATGTGATGAAACAGGGTGCACCATTACACAAAGCAGGCAAACATGGAGTGATAGCAAGGAGACTAAGCAAGTCAGGTCAAGGTCAGAACCCTCCCATCTGCTAGAAAGGTGCTTGGAACCATTTTCTGGTACTCCGCGGGTAGTTTGATAGTGGATATTCTTCACGAACGAAGGACAATCAATGCAGCCTATTACTGTCATATTTTGGATTCAGCAAAAGCTGCATATCGCAATGAGCAATGCCGGCAACCAACCCAAAATGCCATTCTTCTCCATCACAATCTGAGGCCACATACTGCCACTTTAACACAGGAAAAACTGGAGAAAATGCATTGGACACCTCTGGAACACCCTCCTTACAATCCTGCGATTACCATTTGTTTGGACCACTCAAACAAAATCTAGGAGGACAGCGGTTTGATGATGATCCAAGTGTAGAAACTTTGTGCGCAACTGGCTCTGCTTGTGTCCTTCTTCTCTCTATAAGGATAGCATCAAATACTTCCAATCCAATGGTGAAAATGTGTATCGAAGGCAGGACACTGTGTATAGAAGTAATCTGTATATCAGCATTTGATCCACCCTTGTACTAAGTTGAGATTCAGTTAATGATATCTGACAAAATTTGGGTGACTGAATGACAATGTAAAGTGCATGAAACTTACATTGTCACTAGAATTTTTATCCAAGCACTGACTTACAATCAGTTTTACTATTTCCAAGTACACAGAATGAGCACATTAATCAAATGTTCCGTTATAATTCACAAACCTGCACTGATAGAACTTCTACATATTGTAGCGAAGCTGTAATCTACAATAGCGCGGCTAATGTACACAAAGAGCCGGCAAATAATGATAGCGCCAATAAATAACAGACGGATAGTGTATCACAGAGATAAAGGACTTGTCGGCACAGATAGGATTTCACATTTGGAAGGTTCTAGGGATATCTTGATTGACAGAGAAATGTTGTTTGCTCGAGAAATGTGTCAAATTTATCAATAGGTATTTAAGAGAGCAACGACTCGACAAGAGTCAGTCACGAGAGAGGTAAGCACTAAACAGCTGTAGCGTGTTGTTGTAATGAGAGCTGATGTAATCAGACCACTGTTTGTTATTGTCATTAACCTTTAGATTGTGGTGTGTATTTGACGTAATGTTGTTATGTGAGAATTGAACAGTGTATTTCTATGGAAATAAAGAACATTTGGAATATCTGCAAGTCGGACTTTTAATTCTATGAACCCACAAAGTCACAATATTCACTGCTGACAGATCAATACACAATATTAACAACACAACTGCTCCAGCCAACTGATTAACAACTCTGATACCCACTGGTACAATCATAACTAGCAACTCAGCTCAACTGAACCTGACTTAACACTGCATTTGCAACCTTCCATTCACAAATTAAAAACTGTTAATCCTCCATGCTGACCTCCAATAGCTTAATCTCAGTGCTGACAGCAATTTCTATCAGTATGCAACTGCTTACAGCATTTAAATGAAATGTGTAGTGTTTAACGCCCGCTTTTACTACATACGGACACATGAGATGAAGATGGAGAACCGGTGGAATGAGATGGCGGGGGAAAGCGGAGTGCCCGGAGAAAACCCGCCCCAGCGCCGTGTTGTCCACCACAAATCTCACTTTGCGGTCGCCTGGGATCGAACCCAGGCCACCTTGGTGAGAGCCAAGCGGTCTAACCACTGAGCCACAGCGCGGTCCTGCTTACAGCATGCATTGGGTTAAACAATATTCTCCCAACAATCTAGTTTGGAAGGGTAGAGCAAGAATGAAAAATTCAATGCCATAGCCGGGATTTGAACCACGGATCTTCTGGTTTCTGTCCAGAAGATTGTACCTAATTGTGGTCCAAACTATAAAGCCTGGGCCTTAAAGTACTTACAGTATAGTAAGTCGTCTTTAAGGTAGTTGTCTCATGTGTTTATGAGAACTCCTAGTGGTTTACCGGGATAAACACGAGTCAGTTGGAGAATTTAGTGTCATGTTGGCACGTTGGCTATAGTAGCTCAAATGGTTAGAGCACCTGGACGGAAACCAGAAGATCCGTGGTTCAAATTCCGGCTATGGCATTGAATTTTTCATTCTTGCTCTATCCTTTCATAGTGCGTCCTACACACGGCTAGTGTGAAATAACAATTAATTTCCAATCTAGTTTGGTTTTAGATAAAGAAATGAACATGCTGACTTAAGAATTACTAAGAACATTAAATAAAAAACAATTACCATAAGTAATGTTTTATGATTTAGCTATGGTATTCAACAACCTCTTCCTACAATTTATGATGGTTTTGATGAAATCTCGATAACCTGGTTAAAATATTACTTAAACAGAATCCAGGATAATGGATATGATCTGCAGTCATGCATTATTCCATAAGGCTCTATGTCAGGCTATTGTTATTATTAATAGTTATAAATGAGTTGTCATTAAAATCTCAGCAAAGAACAGACAGATGAGCGCTTTGCTCATGATACTAATGTAGTAATATGACAAAAGTCACATCATGTCACATCATTATAAGTATAAGCAGGAAATGGAATTAATAATCAGATAAAACAGTTCCACTAACAAAATTTCTTGGTCTAGAAAGCATTTCCCAATTGCAGAAAAAAAAAATGATATTAATGCTTCACTCTAATTACTTTGTATTAGGATATGTAGTAAAGATTCTGCATAACCAATGCCTTAAGACCAGCATATCTTGTGTAGTTTCACTTCCTGTTGTTACACAGAATTATCTTCATGGCTAATTTAGTTTAAAGCAAACAATCGTTTTTAATATAAAAAGGGCTATAATTATCTGTAGTACATGTATTCTTTAAGTTAATTGATGGAAATTAATCATTTCTTAACACTAGCCCTATACTGGCTAACGTTTGGGATAGACAGAGTCATCATTAAAAATTATACCGCTACTGTGAATAATTAATTTCTATCAATTAACTAAAAATGATGAAGCCTGGGACTTAAGAACTTACAGTAGTAAGTCGCCACAGTATCTCGGATGCAAGAGCCCCTAGTGTTTTACCGGGGAAATATATGAGTGAACTGCAGAATTTAATGGCAAGACGGCAAGTTGGCCATGGTAGCTATATGGATAAGAGTTACTGGATGGAAACCAGGAGATCCGTGGTTCAAATCTCAGCCGTGCCATTTTATTTTTGAAGTTGGCAATCTATACATCTATCCTTGTTTAAGCTTTAATGTTACTGGTGAATATACATATACTCTGTTATAATCTTTGCAAAAGTTAAAGATATATGGAGGCGTGCCATATTGTAGGCTCCAGCGAATCCTAAGCATGCTCCTCCTACCAGTGCTGGCGAATGTGGTACATGCATCTCATGCGCCTGAACAGAAAACATTCTCATTAATTTTGCTTGAATATTAATATTTGAAAATGACATAATCCGTTCTAATTATAAAAAATAATTTTGTTTTCTGATCATGACTGCACAAAAATCCAATCTCTACAATACTTAGAACATGAGTGATGCATGTTTTATCTTTCATATGGTTATGTATACCCAACATCCATTCATTGAACACAGATAAGCCTTAAAAATAACAACATTCCTCCCTGACAACACCTAACTCAAGCATAGATAAACAGTACACTTTCTGCATGCAGTTTGAAATAGACCGAGTTAATGTTCAGTTCGTCTTCAGAGTACAGGTTCGTTATTTTGTTACTGTGAACGGCATGGTTAAGTCGTGATGGAATTTGAGCTGAAATATTGCTAATATTACATTAAAATGTTATTATACACATATATTTTCTCCAGTTATTGTGATCTGAAAGCATGATATATGTCCCTCGAAGCTGGAACAAGTGATTTTTCGATCAACAAACATGAAGTGCTTATTCTCAGAGCAGAAGAATTATATTTAATATGAACAAGTTTTGACAAAAGCTCTCCAAGATCGAGCTGCTGTAGATTTTTCAAAACCCCAGCAATTAACTATAGAAGCTTGTGGTCTGGGTAGTGTACACATAGTGTCGCTAATTTGTGGTGAAGCAGATTCATCCTTAGAAAAAAGGTGCATGCCTGTGTTTCAATCTCCGGGAAGGACCCACGAAGTTGGAAAGTGAGTTGTAGGATTGGAAAGAGTGTTAGCTGTTTCACTGCTGTGAAATTTATCAAGGTAAGATTTTAATGTTTTAGGAACATTGAATGTGTTGTTTACTTACAGGAAAAATAGGTAAAACCTTTGCTGGCATGTAAAACTTGTGCAAAAACTCTACTGGTAAACATTAGAGACTTTATCGCATGTAAAAATTCTTAGCATGGCTTCCTTCAGAAGAGAAGTAAATCTAATGGTCTACTTTTGTAGATTTACAGACACAAAACAACCTCAAGCATGATAATGATGCTCCTAAGCAAAATTAAAAAGTCTTTCATGCCCAATATAGAATGAGACGCTGAGGACCAAAACAGTTAAAGAACGTCCATTTCTGAGATTAATGTTTGAAATGGTAATTGTTCTTGAATGTTCATTGATAACACATAATGTAAGATACAAAAACAATAAAGCTAGTATTAAAATGCATGTGCCATGATGTATGACGTGTTAAATCCAACATTTTGAAAAATATATTGAGATTTAACTGTATTGGAACACCACAGTGAAGCGAAAAATTATTAATTTTTAGATGAGTCGTACTTATTACACATCTGCTTCACTTTCGTACCTATTTTGAGGACATGTTTCGCAAATCATCGTTTGCATCTAAAAATGAATAATTTTGAAAAATGCTTACACTGTTTTCCAGCTTAGAAACATCCATCTATAAATGTATTTAGTTGGGCACATGTCGGTTTCACACAGAGAGGAGAGGGGCGTAGCGGTCGCTTGGCAGTAATTATCTCAGCGATGCGAACATCGTCTTTGAAAATCAATTTTAATTTCAGAAGGAGTTGCAGTCGCATTGAACATGCTTCATAGTAATGACACGTACATCTTTCAAGGTTATGTTGCGGGATTTAGGGCAAAACTGTATTTGGCCATTGCCTATGCAGTTCATACATTTGACCGCAAATGCTCTGATTAGCTAGTATACAATGAGCTTTAATTATAATAATGAAATCACACGATCACTCGCTTTCAAATGTACCATCTTGGAGAAACTTAAAACACACTAGTACGTATTTAATGACACATAAAATGTAGATAATATATTACAGGTTCACGAAAATTACTTTTTACGTGACCTGTTTTGCTAGACATTATCATAATCATGATCATCATCACTATTATGACTGCCATCCTCGGCAGTAAATAAGGTTGTTACGCACTATGCCCATTACGGTCTCGCTAGTTTATAATAAGAGAAAGAAAACGTGTTGGAAACATTTCGGATTATTCGGGGGTATCACAGCTCCGCAGTTGGCAACAACTTGTTTCCGTTAAGTCATTCCATATCAACATAACTGTACGCCGTTATAATATAATACGCTACATATTTATCGAAACTTATTCTAACCAGAGTTGTGAAACTCATTCAGGACAAAGAGGCTAACACAATCAGTTTGTTTAGTTCGTTTGGTCACGTCAATGAGCAGTGAAGTAGTTCACTGAACACGGCATAAAGAACACAACCTTACCAAATAAACATAAATATTTTAACTACCATCACAATATATCAATGCGTTTTTTATCATCACCACCAAACATATAACATCAGTAATTATTCTAATCTGAAGCATAACTTCAGAGCCTGACCACTCAAACAAAAATATTGAACATTTGAATGGCCGACCTTATTGATCCGTATTTCTTCACAATGCTATATTTTGTACATACTTATTTTCTTCTTCTTTTCTCAATGTAGATTACTTTCTTGAGTTAAAATCCTCTTGCTAAAACAATTTACCACGACTTACGCATATTAATTTGGGTCAACTGCCATTTTGATCATTTCACGGCCTAAGAGAAACGATACGTAGCCGAGGTGTTGTAGACCCAAGATGAAGTATTTACCATGAATCAAGTTTCTATTTCAGAAATAGCAGTGCGTGAATTAACAAATATAAGTTCTTGTATTTTCACAGATATGACATTTATTGTTTGATGAGTACCCTCCACGACAAACTTAATACTAATCATAGGTTTATGGTGTAGTAGTACTTCTTACGTGCTGTTCAAAGGGCTTTCGCAGTTGTAATATCGTACATATTGTCACCCAATTATCAGGAAGCACAACAAATGACAACTGAGAAGGGACCGGAGGACACGCCACACCCACTCATTTGTCTCCTGTCACTAACTGAAGGGATGGTTAGGAGAGGGTGTGTGGTGTGTGGTGTTTTAGGGCCCGTCGACAACAAGGTCATTTGGGCCCTAAGTCAACACTAAAACCTAAAAGCTATAAAAATTTAGCTAAAAAGGTAAAATATAAAACACTCAACTGTTAAAAGAACATTTAAAAAAACGATCTAAGGCTAATAATTTAAACACTCTAAAAGCAGTAAATATAAAATACAAGTCAAACTTGTTTATCAAAACCAATTTTAAAAACAAACCGCAGTGCCTTATCCACGGCCACTGGGTCGTCACCTAAAACACCGTGCAAGTTAGACCCCAAGCACAAAGACTGGCGAACGCGGGCGTACTGCGGGCAATCCAACAATACATGCCGCACAGTGAGGCGTACTGCACATGGAGCACACACAGGGGCCGGTTCCCTTCTTAACAAATGGCCATGAGTGGCTCGTGTGTGCCCAATTCTCAGCCGGGTGAGTATCACCTCGGCTCGCCAGTTATCCCTGCAGGAAGTTAGCCAGGGTCGTACGCTCTCCTTTATTGCCCGGAGTTGTGTGCCTTGTAAAGCTGTCCAGGATTGCTGCCAAGCAGACAGTAGGTGGCGACGGAAAAAACGTTGCACATCCTGGTATGGCACAGTAGTTGTTAAACTCCGGGGCAAACGGCAAGCGAGCTTTGCATCCGCGTCCGCCTCCTCGTTCCCGGAAATCCCCACATGGCCTGGGGTCCAAGTAAAAACAAAATTGTACCCGCGCCTGAGCATTTGCGAGATCTGGGCCTGTATTGTTAAAACGAGGGTCTGAGCGGCAGTGTGCTGTTGCAAGGCCTGAAGCGCACTCAGAGAGTCAGTGCAGACAATAAAAGAGCCAGGGGCTAACTTGCAAATAAAAAGGAGCAGATAGAGGATGGCATACAACTCTGCTGAGAAGACCAAAGTGGAGTCCAGAAGGCGAAATTTATGAGCCTCACCGTTAATGAAGAATGCGCTACCCGTAGTGCTACCTAACTGAGAACCGCCTGTAAAGACCGGAACATAGTTAGGGTAACGGCCCAGTAGTTCGGCAAAAAGTTGTTGGAACACCGAATGTGGAGTAGCGAGTTTAGAGTTGCTGGAAAGGGCGAGATCGAACCGCGCACGATCCAGTTGCCAAGCAGGATAAGGGCTGATGGACGACCTCTCCACGCGAGGCATTCGGAGGCCATGGGAATGTAGATCCCGAAATCTTATTCCCATGGGGCGTGTCCGAGAACCAGGGCGCATATAACGGTGGACTAAATCTGGACACAGAACTGGTTTAAAACTAGGATGATTGGGATAACTAGCCAACTTCGAGACGTATGAGCAGAGTACCAGCGAGCGACGAATATGGAGTGGAGGTTCGCCTGAGTCTGCATACAGGCAGTCGACTCGACTGGTGCGGAAAGCTCCTGTGGCAAGGCGGATGCCAGTATGATGCACGGTGTCTAAAAGGCGAAGTTTAGAGGCGGTCGCTGCGCCATAAATAAAACTGCCATAGTCCAGCTTGGACCGAACCAGAGAGCGGTACAGCCTCAACATTACCGTGCGATCGCCCCCCCCCCCCAAGATGCTCCAGATAATACCTTCAGCACCCGAAGAGAACGATCGCAAGAGGCTCGAAGGTGACAAGTGTGGTGCTCCCAGTTGAGCTGTCGGTCTATGTAGAGGCCCAAGAACTTCAGGTGCGGGACAAATGGAAGGGGTGTGCCGTTCAAATGAAGATCAGGAGGCGGGTGAATACCTCGTAGGCGGTGAAAGTGGATACACTGCGTCTTCGCAGCTGAAAAACGGAAGCCGGTTTGAAGCGCCCAAGCTGCTAGCTGGGTAATGGTCAGCTGCAGCTGGCGCTCAATGTGATCTATGTTGGCAGACCTATAATAGACTGCGAAGTCGTCAACATAGAGGGATGATGGAATTCCACTTCGAACGGCACTAGTGATGCCGTTAATCGCTACGGCAAAAAGGGTGACGCTCAAAATTGACCCTTGAGGTACGCCGTTCTCCTGTATCCGCTCCCGTGATATCGTGTTTCCTATGCGAACCCGAAAACGGCAAGGTTTTAAAGTTGCATAGGAATTCGGGTAGATGACCACGCATACCGTAACCATGTAGGTTACGGAGTATGCCGTACCGCCAGGTGGTGTCATAAGCCTTCTACAGGTCGAGGAACACGCCCACGGCGTGCTGTTTCAGTAGAAACGCATCGGAAATATACCCCTCAAGGCGTGTTAGATTATCGACACTTGAGCGATGGCGACGAAAACCGCATTGCAAGTTGGAGAGATGGTTATGTTTTTCTAGCCACCAATTTAACCGAGCGTTTATCATCCGCTCGAAGGTCTTACAGATGACACTCGTCAGGCAAATGGGGCGGTAGCTAGATGGTAGCGTGCGGTCCTTTCCGGGTCGAGGGATGGGAATGACAATACCCTCTCGCCAGGAGGAAGGGAAAACCCGCTCATGCTAAATGCGGTTATAGATGTTTAAAAGGAAGCATAGCGCCTCAGATGGAAGATGTAGCAGCATCTGTCGGTGTACGTCATCGGGACCTGGAGAAGAATCCTTTGCTAACGCCAGAGAATGGGCGAGCTCGGCAGCGGTAAAAGGTTGGTTGTACGGCTCGGTGCAGTCACTATTAAAATTAAGTGGTACCCGCCCCGCCTTTTCCTTAATAGGCAGGAAGAGAGCGTCATAGCGGGCAGTTTGGCTAGTAGCAGCAAATGTTGTATCTAGGGCTTCAGCTATGTCCTGCTCGATGGTGCACATGGAACCGTTGATGGCAAGGCCGGGAATTACCGTCCGGCGATACTTGCCATTCATCCGCCGAACATCTGACCATACTTGTTGGGTAGAGCTGCGCCGGGAAAGCGAAGGCACATAGGCTTCCCAAGATTTACGCTTTGCGTTGCGTAGTGTAAAGCGTGCCCTAGCGCGAGAACGTTTGAAGGCGACGAAGTTCCCTTCCGTCGGGTGCCGCTGAAAAATGCGCAACGCACATTTGCGTACTTTGACATCCAAACTGCATTCCTCGGACCACCACGGTACAGGGATATGACGAGGTGTAGGTGAACCTCGAGGAATGCTGGATTCTGCTGCGAGCAGGATCGAGCAAGTAAAATATTCGACCATTTCATCGATGGTGTCGAAACTATCGTCGATGAGGTGTATGAGGGATTGGAATTTTCCCCAGTTAGCTTTGGAAATAATCCAGCGAGGATGTCGAGAAGGTACACATTGGCGGCCAGAAAAATGAATGTTAATGGGGTACTGATCACTGCCAAAGAGGTCGGAAAGTACTGACCACTCAAGTAGTGGTACTAATGACGGACTGCAGAAAGAGAGGTCTAATACGGAATGTGTACCATAAGCGGATGATAGGAATGTCGGGTCACCAGTATTTAGCAGAAGCAGTTCAGACTTATCGAAGACGTCTACGAGGAGGCATCCACGGGCGTCATCTGTGTCTGATCCCCAGAGTGTGTGCTTGGCATTCAAATCTCCCACAAGGAGTAGTGGTGAGGGGAGCTGAGCCAATAGAGCTTGAAGATCACGCTCTGGAACTATACTGAGCGGCGGCAGGTACATGTTGCAGATGGCAAAACTGATGCTCTCCAGCTGTATCCGAACGGCCACGGCTTGCAATGGTGTGGTAAGAGGAATGTTGGCGGCTGAGATGTTAGGCGCCACTAATGTAGCAACGCCACCGCTTGCACGCATACCTGCAAGAGAGTCGCTTCTAAATGCAGAGAAAGAGTGAAGGTGTAACGAGTGATTGGGATGTAAGTGGGTTTCCTGGAGACAAATACTTGATGGTGACTGTTGAGAAACTAAATGTTGTAGGTCTTGAGCACGAGCTCGAAAACCATTGACATTCCACTGGATTATTTCCATAAATTGCTTTTAGCGGGCCGTTTTAACCTTTTTCTTGACCTTGGCTGATTTGGGCCCTACGATTCCAAAATTGTTAGCCTCCTGTGACTCCGCTGACGTTCGGGAGTCAGAACTCCTACGGCTCGTAGAACGAGACCGGGATCTAATAGAAGGCAAGCGACTTCGCGATCTATGTGTTGGCCGGGATCGGTTTTTCACATTTACTACGGGATTGTTGTTATTCGCTGATGGCTTGGTGGCTGGAGTCTGTACGGCTGAAACGGAGGTAGTGCTGGTGGATATACAAGCAGTCTGAGACGTGGGTTTAACGGCTAGAAAGTCAGTCTGCGTGGATGCGTGGGCGACAGGGACTTCTTGAACAGCAACAGTGGTGTTGGGAGTACCGCGAGCTGCTGATGCATATCCAGTAGTAGTAGCAGGCTTTAATTGCGCAAAGCGCCGTCGTGCCTCTGGAAAAGTCAGGCGTTCCTTTACAAGTAGCTCCTGAATGCTCTTTTCGTCCATGAATCTAGGGCACTGTCGCGAACTGGAGGGGTGACTGCCGCCACAGTTCACGCAACAAGGTGTTCGACTGCAGTTTGGATCGTCGTGCTTCGGTAGGCCACATTGCTCACAAAGAGCAGGATTGGTACATGTGACCTTAGTATGTCCGAACCGCTGACATTGGAAACAGCGCATGGGGTTCGCGACATACTGGCGGACGCTAGCACGTTCATAGCCGCAATAGATGTACTCGGGTAGCTTAGTCCCGGCGAAAGTAAGAAAAACCGTACGTAGTGGGTACTCCTTGCCATCTTGTTTTCGAGTTAGCCGGTACGCCTGACAAACGAGTTGATCGGAGAGGCAACTTACTATTTCCTCATTCGCGAGACCATCCAAGCTGGAGGTGGTGACTACTCCTCTGCAGGTGTTAAGGGTTTTGTGTGGGACTACCCGGATAGGGTAGGAGCCCAACAAAGACGCTTTTTGCAGTTTTTTAGACTGGTCTGCAGTTGAGGTCTCTAACAGTAAGCTACCGTCTCGGAGACGTGTAGCGTTTTTCACAGGGCCACTGATCTTATCTATTTCACGCTTTATATAAAATGGACTAATATCCTTAAACGTTTTGCCATCACATGCCAAGGTCATCAATAAATAAGGGTCAATAAAGGAGGTTTTGCGCGGAGACATGATGATATAGACCCCCATCCGGAACTGTCGGCGTCAGCCTGCCATCCGGGGGTTAAAGAAAGAAAGACACCGAATCTTCACGGTCTGTTCCGTCATGGGGACCCCACCCATGACCGATCTCATTTGTACCTCAGAAAAGCTACCCTTCAAGATCCACTGCTTGTCCATATGGGTAAACCGTTCACCACGCACACCCCGGCTTTATGCCCCTACCACAGGAATAACCGCCTGTGGCTCCCCACTTTAGGCCGCGCTGCGCATAAAGGGCACACGCGAATTCAGGGGACTTGTGGTTGATTACACCGGGGTTCCGTCAGCGGTAACACGTCCGGTACGTGATACTAACCCAACGGCAACACGGCCGTCGGAAGATTAACACAGACCGGGCCCTCAAGGAGCTAAGTGGGTGTACTTGACGGTGTGGACGGGCTCCGCACCTAAGGCTACACATAGGGGCAGTGCAAAGGGTCCGCTCAACCTTCACCTTTGAGACCTCCGGAGAGCACACATGTCGGAAGCCGCGCTGAAAACCGTGGGACAGAACCACGGAGATAGGAGAGATCCCTGCTGGTGAGACAGGAGTTATAAACTTAATACCTTACGTGCTAATAATAATAAAAACTAGAAGAGGAAGAATGTGATGCTTACTGACAAGCAGTAGCTTAACGTGGCACAGTTGATGGAGATGAAGGGGATGAATTGAGGGTGAGTGGCTAGGGAACCCGGGATCGCCAATCCCGTACCTACAGTAGTAGGTCCCTGGGGAAAAATACCAGAGCCTCTTCTGCCAGTTTTCAGGGTTACTGATGGGCCTTCTCGGCAGCCGTAGCGGTCGTGGGGTACACCAAGTCCCCACCGTACATCACCCCATCAGTCAGTCCCCTACTTCCTGTTGCCCACCCCTCGGGACGAGGACCGCAGAGGTTGGATTTTGAGGGGCGTTAGGAGAGGGATTGCGGGCCCCTGAGCCGTCTCTTTACCCTTCTAGGTTCTCGAACTTACGGGATATTTCATCTAATCTAGAATATTCCAGATCGGCTAGCTGACCCTATATAAGTAACACGTCGGGCAAGAGGAGTGAGTCAGAGTTCTTGGTGAGCGGTGTAAAAGTGAAGAGCTAGTGTACGACGAGATGACTGTGTATGTGCATCGGAGTATTGTACGTAATTACGAGTGCAAGTGAAATTGTAACGGACGAATTGGTGAATCGTAATTGTGTGCATTACGTAATTCTGTGAAATTGGCAAGTGTTTAACTGTAAGTCGGTGGAAATAAAGAACATTTTTGAGTGGTGCAATTGGACTTTTCATTTCACGAACCCACAAAGTCACACTGGTGTCAGGAAGCGGGACGACAACTTCACGGAACATTACAACGATGGACGCGGCATTGGAAAAGATTTTGGAGAAGATGATGGAAATGAAGGCCGAACTGACATCGGAAATGAAGACGGCAAACGACAACATCAGCGAGAAAATGGACGCGAAGATGAACGAGTTAACAACAAAAACAGAAGCGGCAAACAACAACCTCACCGCCGAGTTGAAACAAATGAAGACGGCCAACGACAACATCACCGTCGAGTTGAAACAAATGAAGACGGCCAACGACAGCATCACCGAGAAGATGGATGAAATAAAGAGCCAATTGACCACAGAAATGAGGGCAGCGAACGACAGTCTGGCCACGGAAATGAAGGTGGCGAACGAGGCTCTCGCCGCCAAATTTGAAAAACAGTTGGCCGGCGTGAGGGATGACGTGGCGGAGCTGGGCAAGCGGATGGGCCAAGTGGACGAGCGCGTCGAGGATCTGGCGAGCCGCGTTAACGACCTGGAAGGGAAGACCGACAGCAGCCTCAAGTCCCTGAACGCATTGGTGGAGGACATGGTCGGCAGGAGGTTGAAGGCCGACGCACCGGGACGCGACACAACATCGGCGCGCGTCAAACCTCCGAAATATGACGGCGCGTCAACATTCGAGGTCTTCCGCCGCCAGTTCGACACAGTGGCCAAGCACAACAGATGGTCACCGGAGGAGGAGGCCAAGCACAACAGATGGTCACCGGAGGAGGCCACACAGTTAATAGCCAGCCTCTAGGGACGGGCCGCGGAAGTCCTAAACGCTGTGCAGACAACGGCGGCGCACAAGGACATCTGGGAGGCCCTGGAGAATCGTTTCGGGAACCACCGCTTAGCCGCAGCGTACCGCAGCTAACTAAAGGCAAGGTCACAGCAGCCGGGGGAGACGCTGCAGGAGTTCGCCCTGGCAGTGGAACAACTGGCAAGCAAGGCCCTAGTTGACCTCCCACCAGAGTTCGTGTCCCGGGAAGCTGCCTGCACCTTCGTCGACGGGATAGGGACACGGAGATTCGTCAGCGCCTAATGCTCCGCGATTACAAAACCATCCACGAGGCGCTGACAGCAGCATTAAGGATGGAGGCGGCCAAGGTAACAGCCATCCCGACGTTTAGAACGAGGAGTGTCCGCTACACCGGAGACAGAAGACCAGCCGAGGGACGCCGGCGAACACCTAGTGGCCTGTGTTGGGCGTGTGGACAGCTCGGACAACTGCAGAGAGACTGCCCACACCAGGAAGAGCAGCCGGAAGAACGAGTAGGGCCCGTCGTGGAGAGGGGCACGTCGGCGCCATTACCACCATCCCCTCGAGTGACACTGCGCGCTGTCAGCCGGCGTATGGATGACAGCCTCATCGCGGACGGTTGGGTGAGAGGGAAGCCGCGCCGCGTGCTGGTGGACACTGGGGCAGCCGTGAGCATCATCAGACCTGACGTGGCGAAGGGTTTGCCGACGAGGAAGCCGACCATACGAGCTTGTCACGGCATCGGGCGACACCTTGCCTGTGGAGAAGGAGGCCCTGCTGGAGCTGACCTTGGGACGGAGTGCCGTGCGTCTGTGGGTGTTCGTCGCGAAGGTGGCTGAGGAGGTGATTCTGGGACTGGGTGCCCTCAGGAGCCACGAGGCGACGGTCGACGTCGGCAGGAAGGTCCTGCGGCTCAACGGAGAAGAGGTTATACTCCGTCAACCAGAAGAGTGCCTTGGAATCTGCAGGGTCGTCTTGAACGAAGACGTGGTTATTCCCGCGAGGAGCGAGGTGATGGTGACGGCGCGACCAGAAGAACAGACAGCAGGTTGGGTCCAGAGGCTGCAGGAGTGCGACTTCACCTCGAGACATCGTAGAGGGAAGAGCCACGGTAACGCTGACGCCATATCCCCAACACCCTGTCCAGAAGAGTGCGGCCAGTGCACAAGAGTTGAGGAGGAGAAGCGTGCCGCAGCAGTCCGATTAGTCACGGCAGTGCCTGCGGATAGCTGGGATAGCGCAGGCCTGAGGAGGGAGCAGCTGGCGGACGCAGACTTGGGGCCACTCTTGAGGGAAGTGGAGGCAGGGACGAGACCAACCTGGAAGGACATCGCACCGAGGAGCACCACCTACAAGTCGTACTGGGCCCAATGGGACTCGTTGAAGACCAGAGAGGGCGTGCTGTTCCGGGTATGGGAATCACCCGATGGGAAGACGCAGAGAGAACAGTTGGTACTTCCCCGGAGTAAGGTCCCGGAAGTCTTGGAGGAAGTGCACGCCGGGACTTCGGGAGGACACCTGTGAGCGAACCGAACGATTGAGAAGCTACGGCAGCGCTACTACTGGGTGAGACTCCGAGCAGATGCTGAGAGATGGTGCCTCAGTGTCACGTGTGCGCGGCGAGTCGTGGCCCCCAGACTAGGAGCCGGGGTCGCATGCAGCAGTACAACGTCGGAGCGCCATTCGAACGGATCGCCGTTGACATTGCTGGACCGTTCCCAGTTTCCAACCGGGGCAACAAGTACCTGAGGGTGGTCGTGGACTACTTCACCAAGTGGCCAGAGGTGTATGCCATCCCAAACCAAGAAGCAAAGACAATCACAGACTGCCTTGTGGAGCAAGTGTTCTGTCGATTTGGGGTGCCGTTAGAGCTACACAGTGACCAGGGTACCAACTTTCAGTCCAACCTAATGAAGGAGGCACTACAAAGGCTTCGGGTGAACAAGACTCGCACGACGGCTCTACATCCCCAATCGGATGGCATGGTCGAAAGTTACATCAAGACCTTAGAGGAACACCTGAGGAAGGTCGTGGCCAGCCATCAGCGAGACTAGGAGGTCAAGGTGCCACTGTTCTTGCTGGCCTGCCGCTCGTGTACACACGACACAACTGGGAATGACGCCAGCCAGCTTAATGTTTGGCCGAGAGTTACGCCTCCCTGGTGACCTGGCTTTTGGAAGCCCTCCGGAAGCGAAACAGCAAGCGACCGAGTATGTGGAGAACTTGGTCCATCTCCACGACATGCACGAGATGGCTCGCCAGAACATCCAGAAGGCGAGCGACCGCATGAAGATCAGGTATGACAGGCAAGCCAACAGCCAAGGGTTCCAGCAAGGTGACCTGGTCTGCCTGTACCGTCCTACCCGTACCAAGGGGCGCTGCCCGAAGCTCCAGCAGCCATGGCAAGGACCGTACCGGGTGGTGAAGAGGATTAACGACGTGGTCTATCGCATCCAGAAGGTTCCCCGAGGGAAGATGTTGGTGGTACGCCTGGATCGTCTAGGCCGATATGATGGTGTTGTTCGGGATGACCAGCTTTGAGGACGGAGCATTGTCACCCAATTATCGGGAAGCACAAGAAATGACAGCTGAGAAGGGACTGGAAGCCACGCCACACCCACTCATTTGTCTCCTGTCACTAACTGAAGGGATGGTTAGGAGAGGGATTGCGGGCCCCTGAGCCGTCTATTTACCCTTCTCCTAGGTTCTCGAACTTACCGGATATTTCATCTAATCTAGAACATTCCAGATCGGCTAGCTGACCCTATATAAGCAACACGTCGGGCAAGAGGAGTGAGTCAGAGTTCTGGGCGAGCAGTGTAAAAGTGCAGTGCTAGTGTACGACGAGAAGACTGTGTATGTGCATCGGAGTATTGTACGTAATTACGAGTGCAGGTGAAATTGTAACGGACGAATTCGTGAATCGTAATTGTGTGCATTACGTAATTCTGTGTAATTGGCAAGTGTTTAACTGTAAGTCGGTGGAAATAAAGAACATTTTTGAGTGGTGCAATTGAACTTTTCATTTCACGAACCCACATAGTCACAATATGGCATGGTTTCGCGTTCAGAACTTAATTTGTTAATGAAATTGAACCTTAAAGCGAGTGTGTCGGTAATAGGATTTGGAAGTGATAGCATTTATACAAGAAACAAGGTAATTCCTTAAATGTTATTAACTTATTTCAGATAACAATTAATAAATAAATAACTTCTACTTCACGTTATATTGAGCTCGCTGAGTACTTTTTAAGGACTAGATGACTGTGATATTTGTATAAAGTGAATGTCATTGGTCCTTCCCATTTCTACTGTAAGCAATGCTTTCTCTGTTGTTTGTCAGATCACATCAAGAGCAAAGCTGAGAAACAATAAATATGTCCTACATTTATGGTACATGCATCACCACTCCAAGTACACTGGCACCTATACCTATCTTACTTTAGGTGTTATCACCTCAAAACATGCAGTAAAGTAGGTCAATAATAATATAAAACAACATTAAGATCACAGTCGCATGCAATCTGCTCTATGTATTGCAGTTCTAAGCTGGGCTATGAGATTACCATATTTGTTCTAATTTCCTTATGGACAGCGACATTTGTTTTGGAGTTCTTTTAATAATCTGTAAGATAACAGAGAACATGTTAAACGCCAACAGTAAACTTGTTTGAGTTTTAAATAAGGATCTCTGCAATTGTAAGGCCTAAGAGCAGACATAAATTGTATGGCCTTTTCTTGTTATGCAAATGACATGATATCTATGACGCTTGCGTCAAATTCTTATTTGTGAAATACAGTTAAGTAAACTCAATAATTCTGACAATTATTATTTGATTATTTATTCATCTTGAAAATTGACAACTTGAATTAATTATTGTTGGTTGGTTGGTTGGTTGGTATCTAAGGTTAAGCAGCTGTCAGTGAAGACGTTCGCTCTCTTGTATTACAGTATTTTATTATGTTGGTATGTTGACTAAAGAAATTAATGTACGCCTTGGTAGCTTAGATGGTAGCGTATCTGCCTCATGTTCAAGAGGCCTCAATATAGAGAGAAGGAGCAAGAGATTATTTGCAATTGGCATTCTTCTGCAACAGAACTTGTAGGAGAAAGATATAATTTGAGTACTTGAAATATGAAGCAATGAATATTATACAAATTGAATTCAGTTAGAAAGAAGAATTAACATCATTTTCTTAAGTTAAGTGAAGTTTTTGTTAAAAATTGTTATATTTGTATAATGTATATTTGAGTCGCAGCATGTGCAGAAACATTAATTAGCGTAAGTATAAGAGAAGAATAGTTAAACTATAGATCAGTCATATTTGTTAAAGGACAGCATTCACATCATTTGAATTAGTATCAAAGTTTGGTAGATATTCAGAAGAATTAAATATTCAGCTTTGAAGAAAAGAGAAATATTTCTTCATTCTAACAACAGTAATAATTTTTCCTCTACTCCATGTCCATACCCAGAGTGAAGATCTCTAGCTGCAGGGCGGTTGCCGAGGAACCTACAGGATTATATTACAAGATCTTCACAAAGCTGGGAAACAAATCATCACATCTTCCATCCCACATGATTCGCAGCATTCCCATTGCAAATGATCGCCACAAGGTGGGACTTCTGGAACGTCATCTTGAGTATTCCATTTTGCAAAATATTTTGTTGCAATGCTATCTGAAAATAAATGCAATAAACATTATCTTTATCACTGTTGATAAAGACATACATTGTGTAGGCGCCTTTCGGTGAAGAAAATAAAACACAGACGTCTGCTTTTACCAGAAGAATGTTGTAGCAACAAAGAATAAGTATCTCATGTTTAGTGTTGAACAGTGCTTTTGTTTTTCAGATCTCAGTTGCTTTTAATCAGTCATGTTATATGGCAGATGAGAAAATAAAATTCACATTACGTTAGCACTTAATAAACAAAAATCAACATTCAAATTTATTAAATGCATTAAAGTTTGCTGGTGTGTGAATGTACTGAATATGCTGTTAGTTTATTTCTCTTTAGTGAATGTGTATTTTAGTGTAAGTGAAGTAATGAATCAATATTTTCTTGATTCACTTTTATTTAACTTGTGTATCACTGTCTGTGCACTTGTTTCTTCTTCTTTTCGTTTCACCTTCTTTGGGGTACGTTGAATCAATCATCTCTCTATATGTGTTTCACTTCTTCCAATTTTTTCATATGCAATAAATGTGTATAGGTATTACTCAATATAAAATGTTGTAGTGGAAAATTTAAATTCATTAGTATGTTTTGTTAAGTGTGTTATGCACACAAGAACAGTAAAACAAGCCAAGTTTATTAAATTTTTTAAAGTGGGACCAAATTTCTAAGATATATATCTTTATTTTCCATGTGCATGCCTATTGTATTACTGTTTTTAAATAAAAAAAAAGGAGTACAATGTATTGTCAAAGTATCATTTGTACAATACGCGCAAGATAAGAATGCTGGATTTACGGTGTAGTGCGGGCAGAGGGGAAGAAAAGAGAGCTAACACTCTTTTGTTTCTGCAGTATGGTCAACCTTGAAAAAAACAGTTCAGCAAAATAGCGTGTAAGATAAGTGAAGATATGCGCTGCATGTGTGAGATCTGTGGACAAACATTAAATTGAACTTGATCCATTAAGCTGTATATTTATATAATTACTATTTATGAAACACATAAATAAGTAATCAAATATTATGACAGCTATAAGCACTCACTCATTCGCTTTGAGCTTCTTCGATTTCTGAGTGCATTGCATCAGTTTCATTGCCAGTATCCTCTGATGTGTCAATAATTTCATCAATCGCACTTTCTATTACACCATTATTTCTCCAATACATCATTTCCAGCTTGTGGAACTTCTTGCAGTAACCTTACCGATCCGTCGCAGTTATAGAAGAGAATGCTTCTATAGCAAGTTTCTGCAGATTTGTGGCTGACATATCACCAGTAATGTTTAGTCCTCTGAAAACGTTCTTTATTTTTGCCTACACCAGTTCAATTGCATTCAGATTACAGTTATATGGAAGTAAACAAATAACAGTGTGTCCCCTTTCGAGTCATAACATCCACAACCTAGGTTCGTTGACCTCTATTAAATATTGGTGTAGCTTTGGTAGAGGGAAATAGAAAGCTATGTAGAAATATACAAAGGGTTCAGAGCAAGAGAAAAAGAAATATAAAAGAGCAAGATATAAGGAAAAGGAGGAAGCCAAAAAGGAAAGGATCGAAGGGAAAAGAAGAAACAAAGAAAACATCACTATTAGTTATTACCATACACATTTCACAGCCTTACCTGCTTTTTCCTGGTGTTTTTGGAGATTCATTGGGATGAGATGTACAAAACGATTTAATACGTCTGACAGTGCTGACGCTTTTTCCTGTTTAAGCAGCAGCTTGTTCTATTGATTTGCTGAGTGGGAACATTAGCTGGTTGTTATCCTTTTCTATAGCGTAACTTTTGCTATTATTTTGTGGCCATCACTATGCACGACTGTATGTGCATGTTTCCGAGTCAGAGTTCATTGCTCCAAAGGTACATATGATGATGAGTTTGGTGTGCCCTCAGCCATAATTACAAACTGGTGAAGCTGTAGTAATTAACCTCAAAATTGCAGAAAACGAATGCAGAAATAAATCAAAGAGCGCGCATAAAAGCTTAGCATATTAGTCACTAGATGTCAGAGTATACAAGTGTAGTGTACTAGTATAGCGCATTTCATGTTTCTAAGTTGTCATCTCTGTTTATGGAGTTAGCCGAAACCTATCGAGTGAGGACTTAGGAGACGAACACTCAAAATAAATTGCACATACTGTAAGTAACTCTCGTTTTACACATAGTCTTCCCTCTTCCCCTTGATGTATGCATAAATAATGTTCAACTCTGTCTTATTTTTGGCTTACATCAATTCCCTAGCCTGTTGCTGTAATACAATTTCATTTCTTTTAGTTTTCTTCTTCAGTCCACAAATGTATGTAAGGTAGATACTGTCCCTAGCGGTTTGCTAAGCAATATTTTTTTTACAACAGTGCATTTAAGTTTCGATATAAGCCAATCTTGGGAAATCTTACAAGATAGATCTCAGACGAGCCATCTCATGGATGTTGTGGAGATGGTCCACGAGGTTTTCCACATTCGGCCGCATTCTTCTGGGTAGGGTCTTTGGGACATGGTATCTCTGTTGGTGTGGCTCTTTCTTCTACAAAGTTCGCAAGTTAAGTCATACTCTTGCAGCCTCTGGACCCAGTGGTTGTCTGGCCTTCCAGGTTTCTGAAGCTAAGCAGCCAAGTTAGGGCAAAGTGGTCAGTCCTCAGGTGGAATGGCAGACCGTACAGCTACTTGTGGAACTGCTCCGAGGTCTTCACTGCCGCCAGAAGCTCTCGTCGGGTCACGCAGTAGTTCTTCTCTGACTTAGGCAGCATCTTGCTGCAGTAGGCAGTCACTCGCTCGTGGCCATCCTGGACATTGGATAGGACATCTTCTTATGCAATAGTCGCTGGCATCAATGTGCACAATGAAGGCACTGGTTGTGGGAATCTCAAAATGGGAGCACAACAGAGTGTCTGCTTCAGCTACTGGAAAGCGACTTCAGTGTCCTCCGTCAGCACATAAGGCCGGTCAGGCGAGTGAGGGGCTTGGCGTTGTTGGAGAAGCCCATTATGAAGAGTGGCAATAACTGCACAGCCCCAGAAAACTGCGAATTTCTTGCTTATCGTTTTTGCAAGTCCAATCCCTCATGGCCTATGTCTCCTCTGGGTCTTTGGCCACTCCAGTTGGTGAGACTGTGAGGCCCAAGTAGTTGACTTCGTTGCGAAAGCGTTGGCAGTTCTTTGCGTTTAGTTTCAGTTTAGTCGCCTTCAGTCTCTGTAGCATTTTGTTCAGGTTGTTGAGATGGTCTTCGAATGTCTTACCGTTGATGATGATATCCAGGTTTAGGAGGCAGGCGTCATATGTCAATCCTCTCATTACTGACTCTATGAGATGTTGGAAGGTAGCTGGTGCATTGCAGAGACCAAAGAGCATAACTGTGAACCGCCAAAGCCCTTAGTCTGTCGAGAATTCGTCTTTTCCTTGTCTCGCGGGTCTAGAGCCACCTTCCAGTAACCCAACTTCAGGTTCAGGGTCAAGAACCTCTGCGCAGCAGCAAGCATGCCTACGGAGTCAATGTGTCTTCCTTTAGCTGCTGCAAAGTAGGTACCAAGTTTCTGTTCTACTGCAATAAACAGTGTTTTAAATTTCTACAAACCAGACTTTTGATTCTACAAACCCCTGAAGTCGCAATATGTCATGCCTGAAACCATATATGTATATAAAATATATGTACAAATTTCTAATGAAACCATTAAATTGGAAACACTTCTGATGGTGAATAAAGGCTTACTTACAAAATCTTGCACTGTGGCTTCTATATGTAGATTCTCAGTTTGCTAAAAAACATTTTAAATAAATATTCAGTTCAAGCCGTGACAATCAATCTACTGTTGGACAGTTTTGTATGAAACTGAATTTTTAGGCCCAATGCTGTAACTGCTTAATGATTGGATTTGGAATATGAAAGATAAAAGATTAATGTAATTACTGATATATTTACATTTATTTATAGTAGTATTGTTTTGTGCTTTTTATTGTGACAAAACCTATGTCATGTAAGACTTATATCAAACTGACAATCTTGATTAGAGTCTTCTAATCCCTGGAAACGATGAACAAACTCGAACTATGAGGGCCGTTCAGAAAGTAACCTCCGATCGGTCACAGTGCGGGTAGTGAGGGGAGTAGCGACGCCATCTGGGCATTCACGCACTCAGCAGGTCAGTCGGCATCAAGCCGTGGTCAAGTGAATGTCGTAATTGCGCTAGTTTAGTGTTTGTGGCCGTTTGAAATGTGTGCTGCAATAGAAAACCCCGCCAAATGTGAAGTGCGTGCTGTTATAAGGTTTTTTACAGTCAAAGGATATTCTGCAGCAGCTATTCATCGTGACTTCCGGTATCGTTTTTTTGCACGATAACACGCGTCCTCACTCTGCCCGCAGAACAACAGCCCTTCTTGAGTCCTTCAAGTGGGACATTGTCAACCATCCACCTTACAGCCCAGATCTGGCGCCAAGCAATTATCACCTCTTCATGCATATGAAGACATGGTTCGGGTCCCAGCGGTTTGCTGACGACAAAGAGCTCAAAGATGCGGTCACAGGCTGGCTCCAGGCACAAGCGGGTGATTTTTATGCAGAAGGAATTTCAAAGCTTGTGAACAGATACGATAAGTGCCTCAATCGTTATGGAGACTGTGTAAAAAAATAGTGCAAAGATGTAGTTGTAAGATGTATATATTAAAATATTTTTATTTAACTTGGTGAATTTTTTGCAATCAACCGGAAGTTACTTTCTGAACGGCCCTCGTACACTCATGTTCATACATATCTTGACTCTGCTGCAGCTTCTCTTATACAGTTATCACCACATTTATTTAAATAACAGACTTCTCTCTAAGTGCATCTTGAACCAAATTGAAAAAAAATATTCGATTGAACATTTATGAAATCTTGCACAGATTAATTAACCTCTGTCAACAACAACTGTTTATCTGAGGCTGTTCTAACCCTATTGCTGTGCTCAAATACATTTTCCTTAAGAAAGGTTTAAAATAAATAACATGTGAAAACGATGTTCACATGTTAAATCCCGGCAATAATTTGTTGAAAGGCAACCAGACAAAAATCTTATTATTAGACATACATGACTTTTGCTTCTCTTGTACAAATTGTTCTTGTATATGTTTAATGCTTTGTTTACTGCATGTTCATCAAGATAAATAAGGTCCAAGGGAATACGAGAATACATTAACATTTAAGGGAGAGTCAAATCAGAACAGCTGGATATAACGTTATGTATTTGTAATTATGTTCCCTTTGTATAGCTAAGAGAAAGTGGAATCAATTCTTATCATTTCAAGAAAGTGTAAGTATTCTAGGCTTCAGACAAATAACAGGAAATATACCTTAATTTGTTTAATCCATAAAAATCAGATCACGTGCTGATCCAGCTTCTGATTGGCCAAAGAGGAATGGCGCGCAGCCTCTAAAACGAGACTGGTAAAGGGCCTCCAGTCGTCCACATAAAGCAAAAGGGAGGCATAAACTAATGCTAATGCCAAATGATCGATCGTAACACAAACGTCTTCAATACACTACCATTTCCATATTGTACTCAGAACAAGCCATGTCTGAACAGAAAATATTCCCTCAGTACTCCCATGGAACATTTTTATCAGCTGTGAGAAAAGAACTGAAGAAGATAAAACTATAACTGGAAGTTAATTTCACAATGCTGACTGTCATTTGTCTGATGTGATGCTCCTTTCTGTTATCCAAAGTGACAGCTGTCAGTCAGTCAATGGACCAGGAAATGCATCATAAACTTGTACTTCTGTCACTTGCTCAATGGAGATTATGTTAAAGGCGTGGTATGCAATCCATCTACGTGACTTTGCTTTAAAAATAACAGAATCATGTGATAAAGCGAGAAACTCACTACAATGAAGAGCTAGGAAATAGCGCGGCTATATTGAAATGTTGCATAAAATTTCACAATGAGAAGCTGCTGGTAATTGTTTGAATAGCGAAAACGGTGAGATGAATCAAGCTCAGAGATGAAATAAATAAAATCATGCATGCAGGGTCTGATAACTCGTATAGGAATACAGAAACCTCATTAAGGTTCGCGAAACACCCGGGATCCAAAGGTACATTTTGAGCGCTGCATGTACTCTAACAATGCCGCCAATATAATTATTTAGGCTGCCGTGTTGCATACTGACCAATAATTAAAATAACTTTAGCTTAGTTCAAAATTTAATAGCTGTTGTATTATTTTACTACTTATGAAGTAATTTTCGTAATATTATTGGCCTATTTTCGACCTTATTTGAGCTCAATGTACGATATGAATAAGACACTACGTTGGCTAACCTGTAAATATTTGAACTAAATTTTGAAGCCTTAACGGTATGGAAGCCAAGCCAAATTAAGTTCTGAATAAAATGTTCATTGATTTGTGAAATTGTAAAGATTTGAAAGACCTGCGAGCACGTATGGGCATCAGGAAGAAAGACAATGGATTTTCAAAAAGACCTATAGGCAAGTAAGAGTTAGCATGTAGCTAAATACCGAAAATTTATATGATATAACCTAAATTGTGCCTTAATACATATTCATGTATAGTTAAATTGTTTAGATTAATGTAGCACTTTCTAATGGAAAAAGGGTGTTAAAGTTTGAGCTTCATTTCATATCATTGGAAAATTTAACAAAAACTTTGAGGAATACTGTGGCCAACATGGAAAAGTGAATTTATTTTAGACAGCTGATTGGGTGTATTAGTTTTTGTGTATGTACTTGTAGTTTTAAATTTAAAATATTTGAGTGATATATAAGTCCATGTAAGTTAAGTAATATTCAGTTTAAATTACTGAAAAAATAGCCGTGAATTTTCAGATATACCACAACTGTGGCTGTGGATTTGTACAGAATTCAATTCTCTTTGATTTCTCTAGAATTTCTTTGTTTATAATTGGCATCATCTGTGTTTATGTATAATCTGGGTGGCTTAAATTAAAATATTTGGGCGAGATGCTTGATATGAATTTTATAAACTTTTTCTTTAAATTGCAATGACAAGTATTTTGAAGAATAAAGTTCTCTTAACCTTACTCATTAGAATTACACTCATAAGTGTATACCTACACCATTGATAAAGAATGTCACAGCTTTTAACAGCAATTAAAAGTATGACCTGAGATTCCATAAACCTAATTTGTTCTATATTGTTTAATGCAGTAGTCACTATGCAATATTATTGTACACACTATACCAAATTATTTACCTGAATAACCATCTTAGAAGAGATCTGGTGGGATTAGAATTGATTTGAAAAAGCTTTACAGGTGTTTAGGTTTAATTGTGCATTGCAAAAAATGATTAAAATGTCATTGTGTCATCATCATTATATGCCACTGTTACTTTTATTTCTAATATTCCAGTTATTCTTAAAACATGCATAATGTCAGCTAGCTAGGACCTAAACACAGTGTGGCTTGATCTCTAATTAGTAAAGCTTCACAATTAATAATAGGTTATTAATCCTCTTAGTTGTTCACACACACGCACGCACGCACACACAACACACACACACACACAACCCACAACACACACCCCAAACCCCACCCCACCCCACCCCACCCCACCCCACAGCACACCACACCACACCACACCACACCCCACCCCACCCCACCCCACCCCACCACACCACACCACAACACACACACACATTGTGACTTTGTGGGTTCGTGAAATAATAAAACGAGGTTACGAAACACAAAAACTACACTTTATTCTCCTCGAAATACACTGTTCAACATTAAAAAATTGCTGGAACCTTAAAACTGTTTATTTTCTCTAACTCTACATTCAACTGTCTGTCGCTACCGGTAACGATTGGTTCCGAAGTTTTCCGAATCTCCACCGGCTTCGGCTTCGCGAGTCTACCGCCAGGGCGACACTGCTCCCTCCTCAACGCTGGTCGTCCCGAACAGCGCCTTCGTAGCGGGCCAGGCGATCCAGGTGTACCACCATCTTTCCTCGGGGCACCTTCTGGATGCGGTAGACCACGTCGTTAATCCTCTTCAGCACACGGTACGGTCCTTGCCATGGCTGATGAAGCTTCGGACAGCGTCCCTTGGTCCGGGTCGGGCGGTACAACCAGACCAGGTCACTTTGCTGGAACCCTTGGCTGTTGGCTTGCCTGTCGTATCGGGTTTTCATGCGGTCGCTCGCCTTCTGGATGTTCTGGCGAGGCATCTCGTGCATGTCGTGGAGGTGGTCCACCAAGTTCTCCGCATCCCTCAAGAGTGGCCCCAAGTCTGCGTCCGCCAGCTGCTCCCTCCTCAGGGCTGCGCTATCCCAGCCATCGGCAGGCACTGCCGTGACTACTCGAACTGCTGCGGCACGCTCCTTCCCCTCCACTCTTGTGCATTGGCCGCAATCTTCTGGACAGGGTCTTCGGGACATAGCGTCCGCGTTACCGTGACTCTTCCCTCTGCGATGTTCCGAGGTGAAGCCGTACTCCTGCTGCCTCTGAACCCCACCTGCTGTCTGGCCTTCCGGTCGCGCCGTCACTATCACTTCGCTCCTCGCGGGGACAACCACGTCTTCGCTCAAGACGACCCTGCAAATTCCAAGGCACTCTTCTGGTTGACGGAGTATAACCTCTTCTCCGTTGAGCCTCAGGACCTTCCTGCGACGTCGACCGTCGCCTCGTGGCTCCCGAGGGCATCCAGTCCCAGAATCACCTCCTCAGCCACCTTCGCGACGAACACCCACAGACGCACGGCACTCCGTCCCAAGTTCAGCTCCAGCAGGGCCTCCTTCTCCACAGGCAAGGTGTCGCCCGATGCCAACACAAGCTGGTATGGTCGGCTCGGCTTCCTCGTCGGCAAACCATTCGCCACGTCAGGTCTGATGATGGTCACGGCTGCCCCAGTGTCCACCAGCACGCGACACGGCTTTCCTCTTACCCAGCCGTCCGCGATGAGGTTGTCATCCAATCGCCGGCTGACGGAGTGGATTGTCACTCGAGGGGATGGTGGTAATGGCGCCGACGTGCCCCTCTCCACGGCGGGCCTTACTCGTTTTCCGGGTGCTCTTCCTGGTGTGGGCAGTCTCTCCGCAGGTGTCCGGGCTGTCCACACCCCCAACACAAGCCACTAGGTGTTCGCCGGCGTCCCTGAGCTGGTCTTCTGTCTCCGGCGTAGCGGACACTCCTCGTTCTCGACGTCGGGATAGATGCTACCTTGGCCGCCTCCATCCTTAATGCCGCTGTCAGCGCCTCGTGGATGGTTTTATAATCGCCGAGCATTAGGCGCTGACGAATCTCCGTGTCCCGTACCCGGTCGACAAAATTGTAGGCGGCTTTCCGGGATACGAACTCCAGTGGCAGGTCAACAAAGGCCTTGCTAGCTAGCTGCTCAATCGCTATGGCTAACTCCTGCAGCGTCTCCCACGGCTGCTGCGACCTTGCCTTTAGCTGGCTGCGGTATGCTGCGGCTAAGCGGTGGTTCCCGAAGCGATTCTCCAGGGCCTCCCAGATGTCCTTGGGCGCCGCCGTCGTCTGCACCGCGTTTAGGATTTCCGCGGCCCGTCCCTGGAGGCTGGCTATTAACTGTGTGGCCTCCTCCTCCGGTGACCATCTGTTGTGCTTGGCCACTGTGTCGAACTGGCGGCGGAAGACCTCGAATGTTGACGCGTCGTCATATTTCGGAGGTTTGACGCGCGCCGATGTTGTGTCGCGTCCCGGTGCGTCAGCCTTCAAATCCTTCAGTCTCCTGCCGACGACGTCCTCCACCATGGCGTTCAGGGACTTGACGCTGCTGTCGGCCTTTCCCTCCAGGTTGTTTACGCGGTTCGCGAGGTTTTGACGTTTTCAACCATGACGTTCAGGGACTTGGCGTTATTGTCGGCCTTTTCCTCTAGGTCACTGAAGCGGTTCGCCAGGTACTCGACGCGCTCATCCACTTGGCCCATCCGCTTGCCCAGCTCCGTCACGTCATCCCTCACGCCGGTCAACTGTTCCTCAAATTTGGCGGCGAGGACCTCGTTCGCCTCCTTCATTTCCGTGGCCAGACTGTCGTTCGCTGCCTTCATTTCTGTGGTCAATTCGGTCTTTATTTCTTTCAACTCGGCGGCCAGGTTGTTATTTGCCGCTTCTGTTTTTGTTGTTAACTCGTTCATCTTCGCGGCCAAGTTGTTATTTGCCGCTTCCGACTTCGCTGTTAATTCGTTCATCTTCTGCAAAAGCATTTCCAATGCCGATTCCATGGCGATAATGTTCGGTGATGTTGTTATCCCGCTTCCTGACACCAGTTGTGACTTTGTGGGTTCGTGAAATAATAAAACGAGGTTACGAAACACAAAAACTACACTTTATTCTCCTCGAAATACACTGTTCAACATTACAAAATTGCTGGAACCTTAAAAATGTTTATTTTCTCTAACTCTACATTCAACTGTCTGTCGCTACCGGTAACGATTGGTTCCGAAGTTTTCCGAATCTCCACCGGCTTCGGCTTCGGCTTCGCGAGTCTACCGCCAGGGCGACAATATATATATATATATATAAACAGTGTCGAGGCCTAACACTTAAGTCTTGTGCAGTATAGGGTTACTATTAAAGGCACATGGTTATGAGCACCTCATATGTCGCAACGCAACTTGGACAAATGGGTTTAGAAAAATAACAAGTTAAAGTAATATTTGTACAGCATGGATGTATTATTCTTTGGTACACCTGTTCTCAACATGTACTTGCCAGCATTTATGAGTAATAGTGGTACAGAATTTCTGTAATGCTAACCATTTTAAGAGTGATATAACGTTAATAGCGTGACCCACCGAAGTGTTACATATGACATGAAACTACACTGTTAAATATCCTCTCATTGTTCTTAGTTGGAATGAAAATGTCAATCTTTGGCATGAAAAAAAGATGCTTAATCTAATATATGAACCATCCGTTACATGCAGTGATGCGAAAACACATAATTTTGAGATGTAGATAAAACTGCACATAATTTTGCTTTATAATGCACTTCTTGTTTCTTTGTAGTGAACACTTAAGGGAATTATGGACTGTCAAAAGAAATAATGGTTGATGTGTGAGCAATTAAATTACATTACTAAATTATTTTCTATTAACTGCTCAAACACACAGTTCCATCACTTTCACTTCTTAAGTAAAACTACAAACAGCATTAATAGTTCAGAGTGTAATCTTTCATTGAATTATTTATTTCACACACATTTAGTTGTATGTGATGAACTGAGAGGTTTACACTATGCAGAGGGCTCCATTTAACATCTTAGTCAGAAACTACATTGCTTAAAGTCTTACTAAGTTAAAGTAAGCCATTTATCCAAACAATTGCTGTGCACAGTAAGCAAATTATACTTCACAGTCAGATAACTACATGAAATAATCTCTTATTGGAAGATACACTGTGCATTAAATTTTATTTTTAAAACTGCACATTTTCTTGTTCAGCATTCATTACTGTGAATATGCATGTCATTGAAGCATTTAAAAATTCAACGCTGTAATATTGTTTTGTTGTGAAGACAAAGTTAAGCTTAGGACAATTTTAAATGAACGATGCAGCTTTAACGTAATTATTATTTTTCATAATTTATTCTGCACTTGTGAATGATAATTCAACCAAAGTGATTAGAAGTATATAAAAAGATGCTATTTACGTCACCATTTGCTGACACTGACTCATGTACTAATTTGACATTATTAATCTTATATGAATCGATCACAAATTTCTGGTTTTACTCTGAATATACTTTAGTATATTTGAGTTTGATTTATGAGTCACTATGTTTACACATAAACTTCACTTGTATAATTGAAACGTTTTCAAGATCATTCGATCTCATCCTCAGCTGTTTGGTGACTAAATGAACCTTTCTCTTCTTCCACTACGGAGCTCCAATCACTCTGCCATCTGGTGCTAGGGGCACTAAGTTTTAATACTTCATTTAATGCCGGGATTTCAAAATTTATAACTTTAACATGGTTTTTGTTTATGAATATTTTTCCCCAAATATCCAATTCTATGGGTGCACTTAACGATTTTAACAGTTTAATGTTATGGCCAATGTTGTGGTTTTCTGTCCAAAAATGGTATGAAACTGCAGATTTTTCTGTTTGTTTCAACTTAATGTTCCTCTAGTGTTTTTTTTGCCTGGTTAAGAAGTTTCTCTTAGTTTTTCCTATGTAACTTTTTTCACAGGTTTCACAATTAATCTGATAAATTCCTGATTTCAAGTGGTTGGGGATTGTATTTTTCAGTGGTTTATTTAGCAGGTTCCTAGGACTGAATTTGTTTTGGGGTGCTATTTTAAATTTAGTCTTTTAAAGATTCGTTCAAATTTTTTAAAAGCCCATGGATGGTAGGTGAATGTTCTATATTGCCAATTTTTGTTGTTAAGTGGTGTGAGGGTGGTATTTTTTTACATTATCTTCAGTTTTTCCTTTCTCTTCATCATGTTCCTTATGATGGCTGGGTTGAATCCATTTAATACCGCTGTGTCTTTTATGTGTTGTTCTTTCAAAAATTCCTCCTTACTCATTGGAATGTTGTATAGCCGGTCATTTAGACTTCTAAAGGCAGCTAGTTGATGTGAAACTGGGTTGTATTCATTTTTCTTTATGTAACTATCTATGTGTGTGGTCTTCCTGTATATTCCAAAATCTACACCATGACAATTTCTAGTTATCTTGAGGTCCAAAAAGGGTAGGGTGTTGTCTCTTTCTACTTCCATAGTAAACTGGATGTGTTATCTTGCAGGTTTAGTAATTTTAGAGAATCTTCTCTAAGTTTTTCCGGAATGATAGAAAGAACATCATCAACATATCTCCGCCAAAATTTATAAATCTGTGGGAAGGCCTTTACTATGTGTGTTTCAAAATAGCTCATGTATAGGTCTGCTAAAATAGGCGAAAGTGGGCTCCCCATAGCTAATCCTTTTGATTGTCTGTAGAATTTTTGGTTAAACATGAAATTATTATTCCTTATGCATAAATCTGTAAGATTGATAATGTCATCAATTTCTCTGGGGTCCGTTGTTGTCTGGGTTAGCCATTTTTTTGAGGAATGTAGATATTTTTTCTGCGGGAATGCTTGTAAAAAGTGCCTTAACGTCAAAAGAAACTAGTATGTGATTTTCCGGGATGTTATACTTCTGTAGGTGATTTATCAATTCTAAGGAGTTTTTTATTCCCAAACTATGAAATTTGTCATTTGATTTTAATTTTCTTACTAACCACTAGGCAATGTGGTACGTAGGTGAATTGATGCCAGTGATGATGGGTCTCATGCTGTTGTCTTGTTTGGGGATTTTTGGCAGACAGTACAACCGTGGTAGTGTGGGGTTGGAAGATTTTAAGTTGTATTTTTCAGATGTACTTAATGTTTTTGTAATTGATAAAGCTTTATTAACAGATGTGATACTTGGGGTTAATGGATTTTTTGGAATTATTTCATATTCTGGACTGTCTAACATAAGGTTTACTCTCTGAATATAGTCTTCTGTCTCCATAATTGATGACATTATCAATCTTACAGATTTATGCATAAGGAATAATAATTTCATGTTTAACCAAAAATTCTACAGACAATCAAAAGGATTAGCTATGGGGAGCCCACTTTCGCCTATTTTAGCAGACCTATACATGAGCTATTTTGAAACACACATAGTAAAGGCCTTCCCACAGATTTATAAATTTTGGCGGAGATATGTTGATGATGTTCTTTCTATCATTCCGGAAAAACTTAGAGAAGATTCTCTAAAATTACTAAACCTGCAAGATAACACATCCAGTTTACTATGGAAGTAGAAAGAGACAACACCCTACCCTTTTTGGACCTCAAGATAACTAGAAATTGTCATGGTGTAGATTTTGGAATATACAGGAAGACCACACACATAGATAGTTACATAAAGAAAAATGAATACAACCCAGTTTCACATCAACTAGCTGCCTTTAGAAGTCTAAATGACCGGCTATACAACATTCCAATGAGTAAGGAGGAATTTTTGAAAGAACAACACATAAAAGACATAGCGGTATTAAATGGATTCAACCCAGCTATCATAAGCAACATGATGAAGAGGAAGGAAAAACTGAAGATAATACCAGAAAATACCACCCTCACACCACTTAAAAACAAAAATTGGCAATATAGAAAATTCACCTACCATCCATGGGCTTTTAGAAAATTTGAACGAATCTTCAAAAGACTAAAGTTAAAACTAGCACCCCAAAACAAATTCAGTCTGAGGAACCTGCTAAATAAACCACTGAAAAATACAATCCCCAACCACTTGAAATCAGGAATTTATCAGATTAATTGTGAAACCTGTGAAAAAAGCTACATAGGAAAAACTAAGAGAAACTTGTTAACCAGGCAAAATGAACACCAGAGGAACATTAAGCTGAAACAAACAGAAAAATCTGCAGTTTCACAGCATTTTTGGACAGAAAACCACAACATTGAGCTGTTAAAATCTTTAAGTACACCAATAGATTTGGATATTTAGGAAAAAATATTCATAAACAAAAACCATGTTAAAGTTATAAATTTTGAAATCACGGCATTAAATGAAGTATTAAAACTTAGTGCCCCTAACACCAGATGGCAGAGTGATCGGAGCACCGTAGTAGTGGAAGAAGAGGAAGGTTAATTTAGTCACCAAACAGCTGAGGATGAGATCAAATGATCTTGAAAACGTTTCAGTTATGCAAGTGAAGTTTGAGTGTAAACATAGTGACTCATAAATCAAGCTCAAATATGAAGAATACTTCACTGTTAATAATGCTTCTGCTTTTAATATTTATACTTTAGTATGCTTGAGCTGCAAATAAAGTATGTACTATTGAGCTTTTAAAACTCTTATTACATATAACAATTAACAGAGCTACTTTGTTGTTATTTAAAGAGATAGTGCCATTTTTTTGTACGTAGTTGCTGTCCTCATTTAAAATTTATATATACATTTCTTTAGTGTTTTTTTTACACGTTTATTCCAGGGAATTTTTCAACATTCTGTGTACATTGAAGTTGCATTACATATAACATTATGGTATCCTTTCCTGTTTTCCTGTATCTACAGAATTATTACTTTAGTGTGAAATTATCTTTATTTTAAGTATTACACTAAGAAGCTTGAGAGAAAGGGGATACAGATTATTTCAACAGCATCTTGAGTGATCTCACTCTATCGTTTTTAAAATTGTAATTGTTTTTAAAGACAAAATTATCAATTTGCAACAGGAATATTAAAGATATAATGCTTTGTGGAAGTCAATTATTCATATTTAACAGGAAAAGTTCAAGTGGATTCTCGATATTTTCTTCACAAATTCATTGGACCACTTCCTTTGACACATCTCACACACTGATGAATAGTTTACCGCACATTTCCTCAGCATATTTGACGTGTATTATGCTAATATGCGATAATTGAAATACGCGCAAACTATTCATGTGTGGCGAGATGTGACTTCAAAAGAAGTTGGATTCTATCAGTCACTGAACACGGGAGGGGAAAGGTAGGGGAAGCGAATGCACCATAGCTGGGTCGCAATAGATGCTTGCTACATTATTGGCCGTAATTTCCAAGATCGCCGGGGTCTTAAGGTTCAGGAAAGAGTGCCCTATTCGGCTTCAAACTTTACCACAGAGTTGAGAATCTGGTATTAATCTGTGCGTGCAGGAAAGTGGTATAGAATACGGCATAGGGCGACGACTCACACTGCTACTGCTGACATATTACTGAATGCAACAGTTACTTACATGAAGCGGCTGTGTGAGGAGCACCCGTGGACAAATTTCTCATCAATGGATAAAAAATTGTTAAATTAATTGACTGAACATTAGGATGTTGTAAGAAATAAGGGGAAGTATGCCATAAATGTGAAAGAAAAAATGTGACGTGGGAAATGAGTTTTATTCCAATGCAAATGTCAGAACCAAATGTACGAGGCAACTTCTGTATTACTTACCCTTAAAATGAGGTGTGAAGAAGGAAGAGGTTAAGAGTGACTTGGAAGTGTGAAGATGAGACTTGCACAGTGTATTATCTACAGAATTCAGTGAATTATAAAGTCACAAAGTTAATACTTGAAGCAAAGGCGAGATTGCCATAATCCTTTCGATGTATGTGCCAACCTCTCTTGTACTTCCGCAGTAACCTTCATAACAAACTGTTTCCTCAGTCTACACCTCTGTAGAAAATCTTGTTCTGATAGCTTCTCAAAATTATTTTTCCTCAAAGGCCGTGCTGTATTATGAATGTCATTATGTAAATATAGCAAATAGATATCAAATAGCTATGTTTAAGCCCACCTTCTCGACTATTCACAATTGTTAATGACAACGAAAATATGAGTTGTAAGTTTAACAAGAAATTTAACATGGGTTTTAAATTAACACTTGTTAATGAGATGCAATGTTTGTTATACCAATTTCTAAACTTGTGATGGGCCACCTATGCCACTACTACTCGGTTCCAATGTTACGGGTGTTTCAGCCCAAGGAACAGGGGAAAAGTTATACACATGTCCTATTGCCGCCTTATTTAACGACTGTGAAAATGACCCTATTGAGGAACTATTAAGAACGTGGTAAGCAAACCACTTGGCAGTTCGCTTTCAAGATAACGGAAGCCTGGAATACAACGAATAATGTAACTGCTGGGCAAAAATGGGGCTACTTATGCTAATTTGAAAATAGTAATGTTAGAAAGGGATTCATTTGAATTGTTTATTGCTGGACTTGTAGATGAAATTATTTGACAGATTTACATAACTGTTGACTATGCCAGTCCAACTACTATATACATATAAATTAATATATTCCTTAAACATGAACTAATAATTCTTTTAATAATAATGATGATAAACACAGTCATAAAAGTGCTGAGACCAAAACTACCTCTTTTCCATTCAATAAGAAATGCTTTCTTGAAAAAAGACCAGTACAGCTCCAGTAACATACTCTATTCATCTCCACTTCATATATTTATATATGAAATTATGGTTTGGTAACTTGACAATGAATATTTATCACATTATTGTTTACTGTTACCTTCATGAACTAAATTATGTGTTTTCAAATGTGACAACTGAGTAAAGCTCTTACCGCAAACCTTACATTGGTGTGGCTTCGTACCTCCATGAACGAAATTATGTGTTTTCAAATGTGACAATTGAGTAAAGCCCTTATCACAAACCTTACATTGGTATGGCTTTTTACCTCCATGAAGGAAATTATGTGTTTTCAAAGTTGAGAAGTCAGTAAAGCTCTTACCACAAGCTTTACATTGGTGTGGCTTCTTACCTTCATGAACTAAAATGTGTCTTTTCAATCCTGCCAACTGAGTAAAGCTCTTATCACAAAGTTTACACTGGTGTGGCTTCTTATCTTCATGAACAAATTTATGCCTATTCAATTTTGCCACCAGAGTAAACCTCTTACCACAAACTTTACATTTGTGGGGTTTCTTACCTTCATGAATTAAATTATGCATTTTGAAACCTGACAAATCAGCAAAGCTCTTATTACAAACTTTACATTGGTGTGGCTTCGTACCTTCATGAAGTAAATAATGTCTTTTCAAATCATACATCCGAGTTAAGCTCTTACCACAAAATTTACACTGGTGTAGCTTCTTACCTTCATGAACTAATTTATGTCTTTTCAAATTCACCAACTGAGTAAAACCCTTATTACAAACTGTACATTGATGTGGCTTCATACCGTCATGACCTAAATTGTGTGTTATCGAACTTTCCAACTGAGTAAAGCTATTATCACAATCTCTACATTGGTGTGGTTTCTTAGCCCTGTGTATTAAATTATGCTTTTTCAAATTCGATGCAGAGCTAAAGCATTCCTCACACGTGCTATTCTGTTGTGTTGTGTTGCTCATATCACTTAAACTACTATGTTTTAAGGATAAAGGTTCTATATGCGTGTCTGCCCCATTAGCACAATTACCATATTGATCGGAGTGTAAGTATTTCCTTGCAGTTAAGAGATCACACTTTTGATTATCATATTCAAGACGATCAATTCCATGACAGAAGTTTGTCTCTCTTGTTGGGACTTCAGCAGAGAAAAGTTGTGACTTGCCAAGGGTAGTAACAGGAACTGTTTCTGGGGACAATCTGAAATGTTTCAGAACTTAGTATCGTTAAATGTAATAACGAGATAATATAATCAGAAGACAGAATCAAACAGTAAATACACAAAAAGGTGATAATCATAGTTAAATCAATTCATGTAAGGTAACTATGCCTTAGAGAAAAGTGAAGTTTTTGTTACAAATAGTTATATAAGTGTACTAGTTCTTGCTTCACAGTTACTAGCTTTTGTTTTTACATAATTGATCATGCAGTTACAGCTTCATGACGTCTGGCAGTAGTTCTGCTTGGATGTTCCATATTTTTACTTCCTTCGTGGCAAAAAACGAAAATGGTGGAGTATTGTGATTCACTCTTAATTCCTTTAGGTTAGGTATTCACTCGCTTTTTAGATCTGGGGTGCTCATATACCCTTGTTCCTTCCACAGTTATGCTTGACGCCTTTTCTGGACAGAACTTCTTTATTGATCCACCTGCCCACACAGCCAATGATTGCTGCGCTGTTTGGAAGTTGAAGAAACATCCATAAATCTGAGAAGCGTGATCTCGGCAAGCAAGTTGAGTACCAGTTGTTGCTAATGGAACTTCTACCGGAGGGAGCACACTCCAAGTTACACTTCCTCAGCCAACCTCGCGCGGAAGAGCCACAAGCTTACAAATGTAAATTAAATGTGTAGTGTTTAACGCCTGCTGTTACTACATTCGGGGCGGCTTTTCTCTGTGATCTATGGTTTCCCCCGCCACCACATTCCAATGGTGCTCCATCTTCATCTCCTGTATCATCAGTGTCATTGCCTGTGGTGCTGAATGTATTGTATTCATTTCATGTGCCCTAGGTAGCCTCTTCCTCAACATGATCTTGCCGACAATTACTCCTTTCTCCTGGCATGACATGTTATAGGTAGCCTCCTCCCAACACGATCTGGCCAACAATTACTCCCTTTCTCCCTGCTTGTTCACTTGGCCATTGAAAGTTTCTCACATGTTATAGGTAGCCTCCTCCCAACAAGATCTCGCTGACAATTACTCCCTTTCTCCTGGCATGCTCACTTGGCGTAGAAAGATTCTCCTGTGTTATAGGTAGTCTCCAAACACGATCTCGCCGAAAATTACTCCTTTCTACTGGCATGTTCACTTGGCCGTAGAAAGTTTCTCACATGTAACAGGTAGCCTCCTCCCAACACGATCTCGCCGACCATTACTCTCTTTCCCCTGGCATGTTCACTTGGCCATAGAAAGATTCTGACATGTTATAGTTACACTCCTCCTAACACTATCTCGCTGACAATTACTTCTTTCTCCTGGCTTGTTCACTTGGCTGTAGAAAGATTCTCACATGTTATAGGTAGCCTCCCCCAAACACGATGTCGCCGAAAATTACTGCTTTCTCCTGGCTTGTTCAGTTGGCCGTTGAAAGTTTCT
The DNA here is from genome assembly GCA_030765055.1 of Mantis religiosa. Classification (NCBI taxonomy): domain Eukaryota; kingdom Metazoa; phylum Arthropoda; class Insecta; order Mantodea; family Mantidae; genus Mantis; species Mantis religiosa. Next base: position 357,924 of record CM060952.1, read on the forward strand.
CACATGTTATAGGTAGCTTCCTCCCGACACGATCCGGACATCAATTACTCCCTTTCCCCTGGCATGTTCACATGGCCGTTGAAAGTTTGTCACATGTTATAGGTAGCCTCCTCCCAACACAATCTCGCCAACAATTACTCCTTTTATCCTTGCATGCTCACTTGGACGTAGAAAGATTCTCACATGTTATAGGTAGCGTCCTCCCAACATGATCTGGCCGACAATTATTCCCTTTCTCCCTGCTTGTTCACTTGGCCGTTGAAGGTTTCTCACATGTTACAGGTAGCCTCCTCCCAACACGATCTCGCCGACAGTTATCTCTTTCTACCGGCTCGTTCACTTGGCCGTTGAAAGTTTCTCACATGTTATTGGTAACCTCCCCCAACACGATCTCGACGACAATTACTATCTTTCTCCTGCCTTGTTCACTAGTCCACTGACGGTTTCTCACGTGTTCTAGGTGGCCTCTTCCGCAAAATGTTCTCGCCAACATTTACCTCTTTCTCCTGGCTTGTTCACTTGCCCATTGCCAGTTTCCCATGTGTTCTAGGTAGCCTCTTCCCGAAAATGTTCTAGCCGACAATTACCCCTATCTTCTGGCTTGTTCACTTGTCCACTGACGGTTTCTCACGTGTTCTAGGTAGCCTCTTTCCCAAAATGTTCTCGTCGACAATTACCTCTTTCTCCAGGCTTGTTCACTTGGCTGTTGACAGTTTCTGATGTATTCTAGGAAGCCTCTTACCCAACACTTCGCCGACAATTTCACCTTTCTCCTCGCTTGTTCACTTGTCCGTTGACAGTTTCTCACGTGTTCTAACTAGCCTCTTCCCCAACATGATCTCGCCGACAGTTACTCCCTTTCTCTTGGCTTGTTAACTTGGTCGTTGACAGTTTCTCGCATATTCTAGGTGGCCTCTTCACCAACATGTCGCCGACAATTACTCCTTTCTCCTGGCTTGTTCACTTGTCCGTTGACGGTTTCTGTCATGTTCTAGGTAGCCTCTTTCCATAAATTTTCTCGCCGACAGATACCCCTTTCTCCTGCCTTGTTCACTTGGCCGTTGATAGTTTATCACGTGTTCTAGGTAGCCTCTTTCACAACACGTTGCCAACAATTACCCCTTTTTCCTTGCTTCTTCACTTGGCCGTTGACAGTTTCTCAGATGTTCTAAGTAGCCTCTTCCTGAACATGTTGTCGCCAACAATTACCCCTTTCCCGTGGCAGGTTCACTTGGCCGTTGACAGTTTCTCAGGTGTTCTAGGTAGCCTCTTCCCCAACATGTTCTCGCCGACAGTTACTCCCTTTCTCCCGGCTTGTTCACCTGTCCGTTGACAGTTTCTCATGTGTTCTATGTAGCGTTATCCTCAACATGTTCTTGCCGACAATTACTCCCTTTCTCCTGGCTTGTTTACTTGGCCGATGACAGTTTCTCAGGTGTTCTAGGTAGCCTGTCCCCAACACGTCACCTATAATTACTCCTTTTCTCCCAGCTTGTGCACTTGTCCGTTGACAGTTTCTCACGTGTTCTATGTAGCCTCTTCCTCGACATGTTCTCGCCGACACTTACTCCCTTTCCCCTGATTTGTTCACTTGGCCGTTGACAGTTTCTCACGTGTTCTAGGTAGCCTCTTCCTCAACATGTTCTCGCCGACACTAACTCCCTTTCTCCTGACTTGTTTACTTGGCCGTTGACAGTTTCTCACATGTTCTAGGTAGCCTCTTCCTCAACATGTTCTCGCCGATACTTACTCCCTTTCTCCTGACTTGTTCACTTGGCCGTTGACAGTTTCTCACGTGTTCTAGGTTGCCTCTTCCTCAACACGTTCTGCCGACAGTTACTGCTTTTCTCGCTGCTTCTTCACTTGCCGTTGACAGTTCTTCAGGTGTTTTAGATAGCCGCTGCCCCAACACTTTCTTGCCCACGTAATTGTGCTATTCCTTTGATACCAATGAATCGAATACTAATTTAGAATGTTCTTTCAAATACACGAAAAAACGCTTTTCTGTCCGTATTACCATCTATTTTATGTTTCTGTTATAACTCGAACTCGCGCTGCTTGTCACTTCTGAACCCTCACTCAACTCAGTGTTTGCTGACTGATACTACTTGTCAATTCTCAGACACCTAACTCTTCACATTTAGGGTGCTAAGCTTCACCAATTCATTGAACTGCACAACTGAACTGATTCACAACTGATACTCACTGGTCAGCTCGCCACAGAACAAAGCTTCTGGAAACAGAAATTTTCAGAATTGGAGGTATGGAACACGTCAACAATAAGGCCCGCACTTCCGTTCTCGTACCTCAACTACCGGGTGTTCTTGTATGTTAATCTTACGCTCGTCTCACAGCAAACAACAAAATGCTAAAAGGGCATACCAGGCAATTAATTACCTTGCGGTAGAAATCCTCTGTCGTCGTAAAAATACAAAGTTCAGAATTTAGCTGAATTTATTTTGAGTTTTGCAGTCATTAGCCATATCAGTTATCGTTGAGAATGGCAGAACGAAAAATAAAAATAAATACATGTCCATATACTTCAAACGTCAGGAAACGCTGCACTCATTTGACTTTGCTGTCACCTATCAATAGCGTGTGAAGTAAGCTTGGGGTACTGGTTTCCCTGAAGAAGCAAAACTGAGAGGTTCTCATATTACATTCTTGTTCCTTTGAGGAAGAAATAAATAAATGAAAGGAGAGAATTTGGATAGACTGCGTCAGAATGAGGATTTCAATGCCATAGCTGGGATTTGAACACCTATCTCCCATGTTTGAATTTCAGGATTCTATAAAATATTATACCTTTTATTCTAGTTCTTGTAATTTCACTAAGGAGCTGCTCTGTTTACTATTACTTACCATTGACATATCAAAATAACTCTAAACCTAGTCACATATTTGCGTCCTAATTGAATACAAACTGCTTGTTCTCATTGTCAGCAGTCATGTAGAGCATAATGCAGATGACAAGAAACAGGAAACACATACATAAATAAAATCATGGATTGACATCCTATACCAGCTCTGCAAAGATGTTGAAACTGTTTTTAAGTGCAAATGAAAAAGCGTGGAGAAACATGTGACCAGAAATTTCAAACACACTTTCCTCCACATAGCAAAAACAGCAAGTGACGTATAAAGCAATCTAAATAGGAATAACTACACAAGAATTGTATAATAAACGTTCAAACACATGTTCTTACATGACGTTACTGCTAGTATGATATTGTAATACTTGATGACACAAAATACCTTCAAATAAGTGAATTTCTAAGGCAGAGCCTGTAAGTACATAGTTTTATATATGCATAATTACAACTATAATCCGTTGTATTTTGCGAACATAAACATGTTCCATATGGAAATTTGCTTTGGTCTGATATGATTTTGCTTAGAACAAGTTGTACAGTGTATGTATTTGTATTAGTTCAAGAGCTCCTGAGACATGTACTAAAACATAAATGCTAGAGTAAACATAGGGCTTATAATTGAAAAGAGACAAGTCTTACCTTGAAGAATTTATTGCAGGAAGGACCGCATCCTGTAACAGAATAATTCAAATGTACAGCTTTCACCTAAATATCTACAGTGGTAAATTTACTGCTAAGATATTTATAAGATATGTAGAGACAATATTTGATATTTTATCTTGCAATGATGTGTACAAAAACCAGGAAGTGGAAAAAGTATTTGTCTGATTTAGAGAACACAAAACTGGAAACAGAAATATTTAATAAATCAGAATATTAAATTTTAGATGAGTCGCATTTTTTACACATCTGCTTCACTTTCGTACCTATTTTGAGGACATGTTTCGCAAATCTTCGCTTGCATCTACGGCTCTTGTGCGACTGACGCTAGATCCAGCGGTGTGGGTAATTCTGGGGTTGTTGCTGCCATCTGTTGATTTAGTGATGAACTGAAATGTGGGATTCTCTTCTAGCGGGATTTCAAAGTTCATTAGTTGGTTTTTATGTTTTTCTATGTATATCCTCTCCCATATGACGAGTTCACTATGTTTTTGTACGTATTTTAGTAATTTTGTGCTATCTTCAATTTCATGATTTTCAGACCAGAAATGAGCTGCTATTGCGGACTTATCAATATTTTTGTATCTTAAGTGCCTGAAGTGTTCTTTCTTTCTAGTGCCTATGTTCCTTTTTGTCCTTCCTATGTAAATTTTTTCACAGTCTTTACACTTAATTTTGTAAATGCCTGACTTTTCCTCTGGTTTTATCTTATCAGTATTATTACTGTGAAGTAGGTTTTTAATGTTGTAATTGTTTTTTGGTGCCAATGTTATATTGTATTTCTTGAATATTTTTTGGAACTTTTTTGTGGCCCAGGGGTGGTAAGTAAATTTAGCAAATCTAGTTTCTTGTTTTATTGGTGTGAGAGCTGTGATCTGTTTTAATTTCTTTTGAAGTTTGAATAATTTTAGTTTTTTATCTACAAGGTTTTTTCCATATCCATTTTTGATTGCAGTTTTTAAGATTTGATGGTATTCGTTTTGATATTCTTGTTGGCTGAGAGGTAGATTTACTAATCTGTGTGTTAGACTGTTGATGGTTGCATGTTTGTGTGGAATTGGGTTGAAACTATTTGCTTTGATGTAATTATCTGTGTGTGTTGCTTTTCTATGAATGCCAAATTCTAGTTTTCCATTGCCTTTTTTGATTTTGAGGTCTAAAAAAGGTAGAGTACAGTCCTCTTCAGTTTCTACTGTGAATTGTATGCTGGGTTCTTGCAGGTTGAGTAGTTTCAAAGCATCATCTATTAGTTTGTAGGGCACTATTGCAAAGATGTCGTCTACGTATCTGTACCATGTTTTAAACATATGAGGGAAGGCTTTAGTAATATGTGTTTCGAAAAAGCTCATGTATAGATTGGCCAAAAATGGTGATAATGGGCTTCCCATAGCTAGTCCTGAAATTTGTTTATAATATTTTCCATTTTTTTTTTTTTTTTTTTTTTTTTTTTTTTGTGCGACTGACGCTAGATCCAGCGGTGTGGGTAATTCTGGGGTTGTTGCTGCCATCTGTTGATTTAGTGATGAACTGAAATGTGGGATTCTCTTCTAGCGGGACTAACGCGACTCATCTAAAATTTAATAATTTTTCGCTTCACTGTGGTGTTCCAATACAGTTGAATCTCGATATAAATCAGAATATGTTTAAAGTGGTCAAGCAGTTACAGATATCCAGACAGGAACATAGGAAGGAAAAATAGGTTAACACATTAGATTCATTTATACCAACAACACATTTGGTCATGACATCAGTGATGTAGCTGGTAGATTCCTCATTACTTGTACCTAGATAAATGATCATAATAAAGCAGAAATTAAAAATTTGTTTCAGGATACAGCTCTTCTCAAAAATGCAATCATATCTGAATGTAATAAAAGTATAGAGCCAGTAGAATATCAGCTGAGGATGGGGATGCGGAGACCTTTAAACATTTACTAATTTCAAATGTAAGTGGAGCTTAAGTGTTTTTACAGTTCGAGAATTGGTTTAAAAAAGTTTTTTGATATCTCAACATACTTAAACATAGATACTGTATTATATTTAAAATGCAAAAAACTGCAGGTCTGTCAATTGTCAATCTTTTTATATACATACTTCCTCAAAAGGATATCTAAAATATGTATAAATTTTTGGGTCACACTACAGGAGCTGATAGCTAAGAGGGCCAGCTGATATGCCCTGGGCATATGTTTAAAGGTTTTATGGCTGGGTCAACTGTTGTCTTTAAATCAGTGACTTCAGTTTACTCTTTATTTAAGCACATAAGATAGTAATATTCTGCAATAGTACAGAATATATTGACGACATTATTACACAATATTCCTCAGGCTAACTCAGCAGGTTTCTACATAACTTACCTTAGTATTACTATCTAGTGATGAACTTTCTGTTTCCAGCCACCAAGGTTCTTCTTTAATTTCTATTTTGTTATCAATTTCATGATCACTGTTGTATTTATTATCAATCATTAGAGGAACCTCTAGAAGAAATTCTCCCTCATTCTGTGAACCAATGTCTGAAAATAAAGTCTGTTGTTTAATTTCGGATTTCCCAATTATCTTGCAGCTGCTGCTCCATGTAGCAGTTCCGTCCATAACCTGCCTTACATGATGTTGGATAAAAGGGGTCTCTGATTTAACTTCTGTTTTGACTGTCATGTCACAATCAGCATCCAGAAGCACATCATCGATGTTTGTCTTCACAGTTACAACCTTCTGAAAGAACTCTCTCTCATTTTGTGAAGCTATGTAGTCTTCAAGAGGATCCTCTTCTTTGATTTCTACTTTCTTATCCATTTCAAACAGCTGCTAAGTCGGATGTTGCTCTTATTTCCAGAAATAAATCTGTGAAGATAAAATCATATTTGATATTTTATTCTTATATTTTATAAGGATGGCATCAAATACTTGCCAAACGAATGGGAAAAATGTGTATCGAAGGCAGGACACTATAAAAGTAATCTGTATATGAGCATTTGATCCACCCTTCTACTAAGTTGAGATTCAGTTAATGATATCTGACAAAAGTTGGGTGACTGAATAACAATGTAAAGTGCATGAAACTCACATTGTCATTAGAATTTTTATCCAAACGCTGACTTACAATCAGTTTTACTGTTTCCAAATACACAGAGTGAGCACATTAATCAAATGTTTCGTTATAATTCACTAACCTGCACTGATAGAACTTCTACATATTGTTGCGAAGCCGTTATCTACAATAGCGCGGCTAGTATAGACAAAGAGCCGGCAAATATCGACAGCGCTAGTAAATAACAGAAGGATAGTGTATCACAGAGATAACGGACTTGGCGGCACAGATAGGATTTCAAGTTTTGAAGGTTCTGGTGATATCTTGATTGACAGAGTAAAGTTGTTTGTTCGAGAAACGTCTCGAATTTATAATAGGTATTTAAGAGAGCAACGACTTGCCAAGAGTCAGTGGCGAGAGAAGTAAGCAGTAAATAGCTGTAGGGTGTTGTAACGAGAGCTGATGTAATCAGAACACTGTTATTGTCATCGACCTTGGTAGATTGTGGTATGTATGTGATGTAATGTTGTTACGTATGAATTGAACAGTGTATTTCTACGGAAATAAAACATTTGCAATACCTCCAACTCGGACTTTTAATTCTACGAACCCACAAAGTCACAATATTAACTGCTGACAGATCAATACCCAATATTAACAACACAACTGCTCCAGCCAACTGATTCTTAACAATTCTGATACTCACTGTTACAATCATAACTAGCAACTCAACTCAACTGAACCTGACTTTACACCGCATTTGCAAATTTCCATTCACAAATTAAAAACTGTTAAGCCTCCATGCTGACTTCCAACAGCTTAATCTCTGTGCTGACAGCGTTTTCTATCAGTATACAACTGCTTACAGCATGCATTGGGTTTAACAATATTGTCCCAACAATCTAGTTTGGTTTTAGATAAAGAAACATACATGCTGACTTAAGAATTACAAAGAACATTCAATTAAAAAAAAAATTACCATTAGTAATATTTTGTGACTTAGCTATGGTATTCAACAACCTCTTCCTACAATGTGTGATGGTTTTGACGAAATCATTATAACCTGGTTCAAGTATTTCTTAAACAAAATACAGGAAACCAGGACAATGGATATGATTTGGAGTCACGCATTATTCCTATGCTCTATGTCAAGCTATTGTTATTTTTAATAGTTATAAATGAGTTGTCATTAAAATCTCAGCAAAGAACAGACAGATGAGCGCTTTGCTCATGATACCAATGTAGTAATATCAGAAAAGTCACAACAAGTCACATCATTAAAATATGAAACTTTATTAAGCTTAAAATAAGGCATAAGCAAGAAATGGAATTAATAACCAGATAAAACAGTTCCACTACCGAATTTCTTGGTCTAGAAAGCATTTCCCAATTGGAGAAAACAAACAAAAGCTTAACTCTAATTACTTTGTATTAAGATATGTAAAGATTCTGCTTAACCAAAATGCCTTAAGACCAGCATATTTTGTGTAGTTTCACTTCCTGTTGTTACACAGAATTATCTTCATCACTAATTTAGTTTACAGCGAACTACTGTTTTTAATATAAAAAGCGCCATAGTTATTATCGTAGTACATGTATTCTTTAAGTTAATTGATGGAAATTAATCATTTCTTAACACTAGCCGTATATCGGCTAAGGTTTGGGATCGACAGAGTCATCATGAAAAATCATACTGCTAGTGTAAATAATTAATTTCCATCAATTAACTAAAAATGGTGAAGCCTGGGACTTAAGAACTTACAGTAGTAAGTCGCCACAGTATCTCGGATGCAAGAGCCCCTAGTGGTTTACCGGGGAAATATATAAGTCAACTGCAGAATTTAATGGCATGACGGCAAGCTGGCCATGGTAGCTATATTGGTAAGAGTGACTAGATGGAAACCAGGGGATACGTGGTTCAAATCCCAGCCGTGCCTTGTTTAAGTTTCAATGTTAGTGGTGAATATATATATTCTCTGTTATAATCTTTGTTAAAGTTAAAGGTATATGGAGGCGATATTATTGTTGACTCCAGCGAATCCTAAGCTTGCTCCTCCTACCAGTGCTGGCGAATGTGGTACACACATCTTACGCGCCTGAACAGAGAACATTCTCATTAATTCTGCTCGGATATTAATATTTGAAACTGACCGATGCCAATCTCATAATAAGAAAGAATTTTGTTTTCTGATCATGACCGCACAAAAATCCAATCTCAGCAATACTTAGAACATGAGTGATGCATGTTTTATCTTTCATATGGTTATGCATACCCAACATACATTCATTGAACACAGATAAGCCTGAAAAATAACAACATTCCTCCCTGACAACACCTAACTCAAGCATAGATAAACAGTACACTTTCTGCATGCAGTTTGAAATAGACTGAGTTAATGTTCAGTTTGTCTTCAGAGTACAGGTTCGTTAGTTTCTTACTGTGAACGGCACGGTTAAGTCGTGAGTAGAATTTGAGCTGAAATATTGCTAATATTACATTAAAATTTTATTATACACATATATTTTCTGCAGTTACTGTGAAATGAATGCATGATATATGTCCCTTGAAGCTGGAACAAGTGATTTTTCAATCAACAGACATAAAGTGCTTATTCTCAGAGCAGAAGAATTATATTTAATATGAACAAGTTTTGAAGAAAGCTCTCCAATATCGAGCAGTAGCTGTAGATTTTTCAAAACTCCAGCAAGTAACTATAGAAGCTTGTGGTCTGCATAGTGTACATATAGTGTCACTAATTTGTAGTGAAGCAGATTCATCCTTAGAAAGAAGGTGCATGCCTGGGTTTCAATCTCCGGGAAGGACCCACAAAGCTGGAAAGTGAGTTACAGGATTGGAAACAGTGTCTGCTGTTTCACTACTGTGAAATGTATGAAGGTAAGATTTTAATGTTTAAGGGAACATTTAATATGTTATTTAATTACAGGGAAAATAGGCAGAACCTTTGCTGGCATGTAAAACTTACTTTGTGCAGAAACTACTGTAAACCCGCTATGCGTGGAAACAGTGCTCTGCTTGAACATTTGCCAGCATTCATATGCCTTTAGCTTTAGCGAGCGGTATAAACTACCTTCATGATCTGCATGAATTCAGCAAGACAAATTCAGGTAATATGCATAGACTGGCAAATAGCTTACAGGTGCCCCAAAAAGTATATTATTCTGCAATAAAAATTTCTACTAACTTTCCATTACACCTAAAACATTTAGTAATCCTAAATAATATGAAATTTTCAAGAAAAGTTTAAAGTCATTCTTATATGCTCACTCCCTATATAATACTGAGATACTTATTAATGTCCAATTCAGCAGGTAAATTTCCAAAACTTAAAGTATAAACTTGAAAGAAGCGTAGGGACAGTGAAGCACCAATTAGTACAAAAGTGAATCGAGAAGATATTGACACATTGCTTCACTCAGACTGTTTATTCACAGGACATGTTTCAAGAGCTCTTGCTCCTAGGAGCAACAGTTCTTGAAACATGTCCTGTTTTTAAACAGTGTGAGTGAAGCAATGTATCAATATCTTCTCGATTCAATTTTGTACCAAAACTTACTTTGAACTACATGCAACGGTAAGTGTTTCGAGCACAATATAGAATGAGACGCTGAGGACCAAAACAGTAAAAGAGCGTCCATAAATAAATACTGAATCTCAATTATCATCTCTGAGATTAATGTTTGAAATGGTGATGGTTCATGAATGTTCATTGATAATATATAATGCAAGATACAAAAACAATAAAGCTACCAGAATACTAGTATTATAATGCATGTGCCATCATATATGACGTGGTAAATACAACATTTTGAAAAATGCATACACTGATTTCCAGTTTAGAAACATCCATCTATAAATGTGTTTAGTTGAGTTTGTTCAATTTCAATTTGAATTACTAGGTAGATTATATCTGCATTTTAAACTTTACCTTAGCATTTGCTATAGCATCTCTATGGATTTAATTTGATTGTTAGATATGCTCATCTCTATGGATTTAATTTGATTGTTAGATATGCTCATCCTTGGTGGAAGGCCTCGTCAGAGAAATGCTACAGAAACATTCAAACATCTACGCTTTCAGTTGAAAACATCCTTGAATTCGATTGTTAGTATTGCATAGACTATGGGACATAACTCAACGACAGGCATCATTTTAGTTTGTAAATTGCGCCTAGATTTCAGATCTATAACAATGCCAGGAGCTATAGTTGGAACAATATATCTTATAAAGACATCCAGAGACATTTAATACTACAAGAGTTGTATTGTTGTCATTTCTTTGACCAACATATCCATCACTGATATTTTACCTTATTGTAATGAGGTAATAATGAATAACCAGATAACATGTAGGGAGAAACTTTCTTTTGTGTGATGAGAGAATATTTTCTAAGTCCAAAGGTGCAGGTATACGCATGCACAAGCAGACAAAATAAGACAGTAGCCAACCTCTGCAAAACTGCTCCAGACATCTATCCAACACTGGTGCAGAAAGACAGGTGGATGCAATTAGGGCATGTCAGTTTTGGAAAATACTGACCATGTTTCCGCTCAGTTCATGTTTCATTCAGTAGGTACATTGTTGAAAATTTGGAAATAGCTCAATAAATGAGTACAATGAACTTGTCATTTTATTTTAATAATGAAGAGGCCTGCCTTGAATTATTATTCGACGAGGGTCTGCTGACGACATGGATGTTATGTTCCGAATGCAATGGCGCTATCAATGTAATTAGCTGGCTAGTGTAAGTTAGGGACTATTGTGTGTCTTAGTGTAATTAGTTAGCTAGGTAGTCCAATTTAGATATTTTGTAGTTAGTTTGCTAGATAGTGTACTATAGAGGCAAATAAGACTTGGCAGCATTGCCTTCATTGGAGAAACAAGGATAACTTGGCAGCACTGAATACTTCAATATAGCTACATAAGCAGTAAGTAAATAAATAAACAATTAACTTATGACTTCAGTAACGTTAAAAGAATGCCCTCCAGCATGAAATTGCACTAAAAAGTAAACAAATCATTATGTCGACCTGGCGGTAGACTTGCGAAGCCGTAGCCGAAGCCGGTGGAGATTCGGAAAACTTCGGAACCAATCGTTACCGGTAGCGACAGACAGTTGAATGTAGAGTTAGAGAAAATAAACAGTTTTAAGGTTCCAGCAATTTTGTAATGTTGAACAGTGTATTTCGAGGAGAATAAAGTGTAGTTTTTGTGTTTCGTAACCTCGTTTTATTATTTCACGAACCCATAAAGTCACAACTGGTGTCAGGAAGCGGGATAACTACATCACCGAACATTATGGCCATGGAATCGGCATTGGAAATGCTTTTGCAGAAGATGAACGAATTAACAGCGAAGTCGGAAGCGGCAAATAACAACTTGGCCGCGAAGATGAACGAGTTAACAACAAAATCAGAAGCGGCAAATAACAACCTGGCCGCAGAGTTGAAAGAAATAAAGACCGAATTGACCACAGAAATGAAGGCAGCGAACGACAGTCTGGCCACGGAAATGAAGGAGGCGAACGAGGTCCTCGCCACCAAATTTGAGGAACAGTTGGCCAGCGTGAGGGATGACGTGACAGAGCTGGGCAAGCGGATGGGCCAAGTGGACGAGCGCGTCGAGGACCTGGCGAACCGCTTCAAAGATCTAGAGGAAAAGGCCGACAATAACGCCAAGTGCCTGAACGCCATGGTTGAAGACGTCGAAGACCTCGCGAACCGCGTAAACAACCTGGAGGGAAAGGCCGACAGCAGCGTCAAGTCCCTGAACGCCATGGTGGAGGACGTCGTCGGCAGGAAGCTGAAAGACTTGAAGGCCGACGCGCCGGGACGCGACACAACATCTGCGTGCGTCAAACCTCCCAAGTTTGACGGCGCGTCAACGTTTGAAGTCTTGCGCCGCCAGTTCGACACAGTGGCCAAGCACAACAGATGGTCACCGGAGGAGGAGGCCACACAGTTAATAGCCAACCTCCAGGGACGGGCCGCGGAAATCCTAAACGCGGTGCAGACGACGGCGGCGCCCAAGGACATCTGGGAGGCCCTGGAGAATCGCTTCGGGAACCACCGCTTAGCCGCAGCATACCGCAGCCAGCTAAAGGCAAGGTGCAGCAGCCGGGGGAGACGCTGCAGGAGTTCGCCATAGCGATCGAGCAGCTGGCTAGCAAAGCCTTGGTTGACCTGCCACTGGAGTTCGTATCCCGGGAAGCCGCCTACAATTTTGTCGACGGGGTACGGGACACGGAGATTCGTCAGCGCCTAATGTTCGGCGATTATAAAAACATCCACGAGGCGCTGACAGCGGCATTAAGGATGGAGGCGGCCAAGGTAGCATCTATCCCGACGTCGAGAACGAGGAGTGTCCGCTACGCCGAAGACAGAAGACCAGCTGAGGGACGCCGGCGAAAACCTAGTGGCCTGTTTGGGGGTGTGGACAGCCCGGACAACTGCGGAGAGAATACCCACCCCAGGAAGAGCAGTCGGAAAACGAGTAAGGGCCGTCGTGGAGAGGGGCACGTCGGCGCCATCACCACCATCCCCTCGAGTGACACTGCGCGCCGTCAGCCGGCGGATGGATGACAACCTCATCGCGGACGGTTGGGTAAAAGGAAAGCTGTGCCGCGTGCTGGTGGACACCGGGGCGATCGTGACCATCATCAGACCTGACGTGGCGAAGGGTTTGCCGACGAGGAACCCGAGCCGACCATACGAGCTTGTGACGGCATCGGGCGACACCATGCCTGTGGAGGAGGCCCTACTGGAGCTGAACTTGGGACGGAGTGCCGTGCGTCTGTGGGTGTTCGTCGCGAAGGTGGCTGAGGAGGTGATTCTGGGACTGGATGCCCTTAGTAGCCACGAGGCGACGGTCGACGTCGGCAGGAAGGTCCTGAGGCTCAACGGGGAAGAGGTTATACTCCGTCAACCAGAAGAGCGCCTTAGAATTGACAGGGTCGTCTTGAGCGAAGACGTGGTTGTTCCCGCGAGGAGCGAAGTGATAGTGACGGCGCGACCGGAAGGCCAGACAGCAGGTGGGGTCCAGAGGCAGCAGGAGTACGACTTCACCTCGGAACATCGCAGAGGGAAGAGTCACGGTAACGCGGACGCTATGTCCCGAAGACCCTGTCCAGAAGATTGCGGCCAATGCACAAGAGTGGAGGGGAAGGAGCGTGCCGCAGCAGTTCAAGTAGTCACGGCACTGCCTGCGGATGGCTGGGATAGCGCAAGCCTGAGGAGGGAGCAGCTGGCGGACGCAGACTTGGGGCCACTCTTGAAGGATGTGGAGAACCTGGTGGACCACCTCCACGACATCCACGAGATGGCTCGCCAGAACATCCAGAAGGCGAGCGACCGCATGAAAACCCGATACGACAGGCAAGTCAACAGCCAAGGGTTCCAGCAAGGTGACCTGGTCTGGTTGTACCGCCCGACCCGGACCAAGGGACGCTGCCCGAAGCTTCAGCAGCCATGGCAAGGACCGTACCGTGTGGTGAAGAGGATTAACGACGTGGTCTACCGCATTCAGAAGGTGCCCCGAGGAAAGATGTTGGTGGTACACCTGGATCGCCTGGCCCACTACGAAGGCGCTGTTCGGGACGACCAGCCTTGAGGGAGCAGTGTCGCCCTGGCGGTAGGCTCACGAAGCCGAAGCCGGTGGAGATTCGGAAAACTTCGGAACCAATCGTTACCGGTAGCGACAGATAGTTGAATGTAGAGTTAGAGAAAATAAACAGTTTTGAGGTTGTAGCAATTTTGTAATGTTGAACAGTGTATTTCGAGGAGAATAAAGAGTAGTTTTTGTTTCGTAACCTCGTTTTATTATTTCACGAACCCACAAAGTCACAATATGGATATTCATAGCTGCATAAAAAGTGAGTAGGACTTCAAAAAATTCCCATGTCAGAAGAGCCAAATGTGTTAAATGTATAGAGCTTCATATAATAATAAGAAGAAGTAAACAAAGCAAAAGGACAAGAAGGAATATTTCGTCTGTATATATTTACAATTGGCAATACATTGAGAGTTTAAAATTGTCAGATTTAGCATCAGTTACCTATGTGAGGGCTTTGCAGCTGCTAGCAGAAACCTAACCACTTACATAAAACCATAGATGAAGTTGTCTGAACTCTCTCCATGTAAACCAGAAGCTTTATGGACTTCTCCATGTATAACATGTCTCAGAAAACAAGTGAGTGAGTGAGTGAGTGAGTGAGTGAGTGAGTGAGTGTGTGGTGTTTAAGGGCCCGTCGACAACAAGGTCATTTGGGCCCTAAGTCAACACTAAAATCTAAAGGATGCACAAATTAAGGTAAAAGGTAAAATAAAATAAAATCACTCAACTACTAAAAGTACATAAAAAAAGCCCATACCAAGACTAACAATTTAAAATCTCTAAAATCAACAAATTCAAAATAACACTGACCTATTAAAAGTACATAAAAACCCGTTCCAAGTCTAATAATTTAAAATCGCTAAAATTAACAAATATAAAATCCAAGTTAGACTTGTTTATTAAAACCAATTTCGGTAACAAACCGCAGTGCCTTAATCACGGCCACTGTCAGAAAAACAAGATAATTCATATCTGTTAACTTTTGTACTTTAATTAGAAACTTGTAGATACGAGAGTAGCTGTTGTACCTGGTCTCCATGGGGATAATCTGTAGAGCCTTGACCCTTTACCAACCTAACTGGACGCCTAACGGTACATTAGAAAGAAACATTTAATTTAGGAAACCAAAACATGCGCAAGTCAAAATTACAATCAGAAGAAACTTATTTAAAGATGCACTAAGATGGCGTACGAGTAAGGTGTTCCTGACGTCGTTGGAACGTTGCCAACTTCCACATTAAGCCGTCGCGGAAAATACCAATATACCAACGATACTGTAATATGTAGTGGCACAGCCACTGGATCATCGCCATAGTTATGATTTTTCTTTTTCTTGTTAATCAATATTATTAAATACAGCAAGTTTACGCAGGTTGATTATCTCCGATCGTTTTATAAATGACACATTTTTGCTATGAAGAATAGGAAAGCCTCAGAGGCGTTCCAGGGAGAATTAGACAGCAAACTAAATATCGTGTTTATCTTTTGTTGAGAAGAGAACACGTGGGCACATGTGGGTAAGTTTCACACAGAGAGGAGAGTGGCGTTGCGATCGTTTGGTAGTAATTAACTCAGCGATGCGAACATTGTCTTTGAAAATCAATTTTATTTTCAGGACTTGCAGTCGCATTGAACATACTTCATAGTAATAACACGGACAACTTTCAAGGTTATGTTGCGGAATTTATGGCAAAACTGTCTCTGGCCTTTGCCTACGCAGTTCATACATTTCCCAAATGCTCTGATTAGCCAGTATACAAACAATGACCTTTTATTATAATAATGATATCACACCATCACACGTTTTCAAATATACTGTCTTGGAGAAACTTAAAACATACGAGCACGTATCTAATGACACATAAAATGTAGGTGACCTGTTTTGCTAATCATGATCATCATCATGAACATCACCACTATCACTGCCATCCTCGGCAATAATTAAGGTTATTACGCACTATGCCCATTACGGTATCGTTTATAATAAGAAAAAGAAAATGTGTTGGCAAAGTTTCGGATTAATCGCGTATATCATAGCTCCGCAGTTGGCAACAACTTGTTTCCGTTAAGTCATTCCATATCAACATAACTTTACGCCGTCATAATGTATTTTTACCGAAACTTACTCTAACCAAATCTCTAAACTCATTCAGTATAATGACGCTAACACAATCACTTTGTGTTGTTCGTTTGGTCACGTGTTCACTGAACACGTCATAAAGAACACAAATCAACATAGATATTTTAAGTACCACCACCACCATACATCAATGCGTATTTTTATCATAACCACCAAAAATATAACATCAGTAATTATTCTAATCTGAAGCATAAGCGAGAACACTCAAACAAAAATATTAAACATTTGAATGGCCGTCCTTATTGATCCGTATTCCTTCACAATGCTATATTTTGTACATACTTATTTTCTTCTTCTTTTCTCAATGTAGCTTACTTTCTTGTGTTAAAATCCTCTTGCTAAGACAATTTACCACGTCTTACTCATACTAATTTGCGTCAACTGCCATTTTGATCATTTCACGGCCCAAGAGAAACGATACGTAGCCGAGGTAAGTATTTACCTTGAATAAAATATTTACATTCAGAAATAGCAGTGCGTGAATTCACAAATATAGATTCTTGTATTTTCACAGATATATGTTCTTTGATGAATACCCTCCACGACAAAAGTTAATACTAATCATTAGTTTATGGTGTAATAGTACTTCTATCAATTTTATGTTTTCTTCTTACGTGCTGTTCAAAGGGCTTTCGCTCTTTCTTACATATGGCATGGTTTCGCGTCTTCAGAACTTAATTTGTTAATGCAATTTAAGCTTAAGGCGAGTTCGTCGGTTGTCGGATTTGGAAGTAATAGCATTTGCACAAGAAACAATTGTTAAGGTAACTGATTACGTAGAAAATGAAGCTAGCTACAGTCAAGCAATAAATATTACAGAAATATAAATAGTTTTTTACAAAGGCTTCACTTATCTTAAGAATATGGTGTTAATACTTCTTTCTAATGGAGATCGATTTCAAAAACAAATTGTCAACTCCGTTGACTGATGATGAAATCAATCTTTTTGAAATCGATCTCCATTAGAAAGAGGTATTAACATCAAATTCTTAAGATAAGTGAAACCGTCGCAACAAATATTTATAATTGTGTCATTTTTAAGGAAATTTAGTAAATGTTATTAACTACTTCATGTTATGTTGAGCTCACTGGCTACTTTTTGATGGACTAGATCACTGTGATATTTGTATAAAGTGAATGTCATGTGTCCTTTCCATTTCTGATGTAAGCAATGTTCTCTCTGTTGTTTGTCAGATCACATCGAGAGCAAAGCAGAGATACAATGAACATATCCTACATTTATGGTACACGCATCACCACTCCAAGTACACTGGCCCTGTACCCATCTTACTTTAGGTGTTATCACCTCAAAACATGCAGAACAGTAGGTCAATAATAATGTAAAACAACATTAAGATCACAGTCGCATGCAATCTGCTCTATGTATTGCAAATTTAAATGCTGAAAGGAATAACAAAGAATTCCTCATTGTTTGTGGAGTGAGTATTTAAGAATGACTTAACAACTTTCGTGAAAGCTTTGGGTTTACCTAGTCGTTTTAAGTAATATGGAAGGTTGTTGTATGTTCCTATTGTTATTACATAATAACAACATCCTTTCTGGAGTAGTTCTAAGCTGGGCGTTGAGATTACCATATTTGTTCTAATTTCCTTATGGACAGCAATTTCCATTGTCAAGTTCTTCTAATTATCTGTAAGTTAACAGAGAACATATTTACCGCCAAGAGTAAACTTGTTTGAGTTTTAGATAGGATCTCTGCAATTGTAAGGCCTAAGAGCAGACATAATTTGTATCGCCTTTTCTCCCATCCGCGTTGGTATGCGTACCGTCAATATCGCTTTACTTACACTGTCCCATTTCTTATCCCATATTTTTCTCCAGTAATTTGTTAGCTCCTTACGTTCTATCATTACGTAATAATAATAATAATAATAATAATAATAATAATAATAATAATAATAATAATAATAATAATAATAATAATAATAATAATAATAATAATAATAATAATAATAATAATAATAATAATAATAATAATTAATAATAATATATAAATATTATATATTATATAAATATATAAAATATATAAATTATAATATATATTATTATATATAATATATTATTATTATTATTGTTATTATTATTATTATTATTATTATTATTATTATTATTATTATTATTATTATTATTATTATTATTATTATTATTATTATTATTATTATTATTATTATTATTATTATTATTATTATTATTATTATTATTATCATTATCATCATTATGATCATTATCATTATTATTATTATTATTATTATTATTATTATTATTATTATTATTATTATTATTATTATTATTATTATTATTATTATTATTATTATTATCATTATCATTATCATTATCATTATCATTATCATTATTATTATTATTATTATTATTATTATTATTTACTTTATTTAAGTTATTAATTAGATATAGCTTCGGTGCCTCAAAATAAATATATTAAAAGTTTGCTATATTGCTCTAAAAAGATAATACTTCCAATATAAAAAATCTGGTGTTTATCAATTGAATTCTTTAGATTGCGACCAGGTTTAGATTGGAAGAACCAAACATGACCTAGAAAGGGTGATAATGACCGTGCACTTGAGCGTCGCTAATCATGCATAATCATCATTGTCATCATCATAACTTAGAAACTAGAACGAAAGAACATCTTGAAACTGATAAAACGGACGCTGGATTAAGTTTTTTGTTTATTTAACCATGAAGTAATTGCAAAAGTTATATTATTAGAGAAAGTAAATGGTACAATAGATTTAGTGGTGTGGAAAAGCTCATTTCATTAAAAAAAAAAAAAAAAACAGAAATGGAATAATGTATTTTGAAATACTGCCAATCCATTCTGTCTTTAAGTTTGTTTCATTTTCAGAGTTTGGTAATACATACACAAGTATTACTACATGTACGACCGTAACCTAGACAACAAAGAAACTGACTGACAATACAAAGTTTGTGTAACTGGTATCAATTGACTTCTGTGAAATGTTCATCATTTTTCTTAAAAGATAAGTGAAGTTTGTTATATATAATTATCTTTTATGTATTTCTTTGTTTAATATTGTTACCCAATCGGCAAACTCTACGGTACCGATCAGTAAATGCAGGGGAAGGCCGGTGGAGGGGAGCTTGTGGCATCGGTACCGCTTGCAGAGGCTTGATACAGTGGAGCGAGGGGAAACCACAGGGGTGGCTGAATCTTCAGTTCCCCCTCCTCCTGCCGCCTGAAAGAACGCGAAATATCGAAAATGTTTTCCACCTCCATGAAAAAAAGAATTCTCGAGAAACACTTAGCCACCGATCAATACAGGAGAGGCGACCGTGAGTTGAGTTCAGTTCAGTACGTGGCGAGCAGCGTGAGGAGCGCCCAGTGTACGTGGACAGACGAACTGGTGAAATTGTAATTGTGTGCATACGTAATTCTATGTAATCGGCAAGTGTTCCGATTGTAATTCGGTGGAAATAAAGAACATTTCTGAGTGGTGCAATTGGACTTCTTATTTCACGAACCCACAAAGTCACAGCTGGCGTCAGGAGTGGGACAACGGCCATGAAATCGGCATTGGAAAAGATTTTACACAAAATGGAAGGAATGAAGGCCGAAATAACAGCGAAGGCGGAAGCGGCAAATAACAACCTGGCCGCAGAGCTGAAACAAATAGGACAGCTAACGATAACCTGACCGAATTGAACAGTGCGATGAAAGCGGCAAACTAGGCCCTCGCCGTGAAGTTCGAAGAGCAGCTGACCGGCGTGAGAGATGACGTCACAGAGCTCGGCAAGCGGATGGCTCAAGTAGACGAGCGCGTCGAAGATTTGGCAAGACGCGTTGACGAGCTGGAGGGAAAGGCTGACAGCAACGCAAAGTCCCTGAACGCCAGGGTGGAGGACGTCGTCAGCAACAGGTTAAAGGATTTAAACGTCGACGCACCGGGACGCGACACAACATCTGCACGCGTCAAAGCTCCTAAATACGTCGGCGCCACAACTTTCAAAGTCTTCTGCCGTCAGTTCGACGCAGTGGCCAAGCACAACAAATGGTCACCAGAGGAAGAGGCCACACAGTTAATAGCCAGCTTCCAGGGACGGGCCGTGGAAGTCCTGAAAGCGGTACAGACAACGGTGGCGCCCAAGGACATCTGGGAGGCCCTGGAGAGTCGTTTTGGGAACCACCGCTTAGCCGCAGCGTACCGCAGCCAGCTAAAGGCAACGTCACAGCAGCCAGGGCAGACGCTGCAGGAGTTCGCCCTGGCAGTTGAACAACTGGCTAGCAAGGCCCCAGTCGACCTCCCACCAGAGTTCGTATCCCGGGAAGCTGCCTATACATTCGTTGACGGCGTACGGGACACGGAGATTCGTCAGCGCCTAATGCTCGGCGATTATAAAACAATCCACGAGGTGCTAACGGCAGCATTAAGGATGGAGGCGGCCAAGGTAACAGCTATCCCGACGTCGAGAACGAGGAGTGTGCGCTACGCCGGAGACAGAAGACCAGCCGAGGGACGCCAGCGAACACTTAGTGGCCTGTGTTGGGGGTGTGGACAGCCCGGCCCCACAGGGACCTACTTCGGTAGGTACAGGTTTGGCGCACCCGGGGTCCCGAGACAACAGTCTCCCTGGTGTGGGCTCCTCTTCGTGGTTGAGGGAGACGGTCAACAGGCCCACCCACGTGTAGGCCGTGCATGGAGACCCGTGGAGAAGGTATTTAGATTCTTGTCTAGTTGAGAGTTTAGGATTTAGTGAACGAAATTTTTAATAGGTATTGATTGATGTTTTTTATGTACGTGTATTTTTAATAGGTTTTGTTACCCTTGTATAGTTTTTAGAAAGTTTTATATCTGGCTTTTGCCATGACTAGTTTTTTAAAGGGCGCTGATGACCGCCGTAGTTGAGCGCCCTTATATATATCATCATCATCTTCTTCTGGACAGCCCGGGCACCTGCAGAGTGATTGCCCACACCAGGAAGAGCAGCCGGAAAACGAGTAAGGGCCGTCGTGGAGAGGGGCACGTCGGCGCCATTACCACCATCCCCTCGAGTGACACTGCGCGCCGTCAGCCGACGTATGGATGACAGCCTCATCGCGGACGGTTGGGTGAGAGGAAAGCCGTGCCGCGGGCTGGTGGACATTGGGGCAGCCGTGACCATCATCAGGCCTGACGTGGCGAAGGGTTTGCCGACAAGGAAGCCGAGCTTACCATACCAGCTTGTGACGGTATCAGTCGACGCCTTGCCTGTGGAGAAGGAGGCCCTGCTAAAGCTGACCTTGGGAAGGAGTACCGTACGTCGGTGGGTGTTCGACGCGAAGGTGGCTGAGGAGGTGATTCTGGGACTGGATGCCCTCAGGAGTCACGAGGTGACGGTCGACGTCGGCAGGAAGGTCCTGCGGCTCAACGGAGGAGAGCTTACACTCCGTCAACCCGAAGAGCGCCTTGGAATCTGCAGGGTCGTCTTGAACGAAGACGTGCTTGTCCCCGCGAGGAGCGAGGTGGTGGTGACGGCGCGACTGGAAGGCCAGAGAACCAGGAACATGATGCTGGACCAGAAGACGCCTGTACACGGACTGTGTGTAGCCAGGGCATTGCTGCCGTGCCGAGAGGAGGTGCCAGTGAGACTGCTAAATCCAGCGGACACCGATCAGGACGTCCAGGCCGGGACGGAATTGGGAACGTGCGTGTCCATGGTGAGCGTAACAGCAATCGACAAGACACAGGAGCCGGTGCCGACGCCACACCTGGGGCCCCGGCTAGAAGGCTTACTGGAGAGGGCGGCCGAACACCTGACCGCAGAACAGCTGTAGAAAGCTCGACAACTGCTGAGACGGTATCAGCACGTCTTCAGCCAAGGTGATAGTGACTACGGCTGCACGGACAAAGTGTTTCACCGCATCGACACCGGGGATGCCCAGCCTATTCGGCAACCACATAGACGCGTTCCGCTGGCGAAGCAAGGGGCGGTACGAGACATGCTGGTGTACATGAGATCCAGGGGGGATTGAAGAGTCCGACAGCCCGTGGTGTTCCCCTGTAGTCTTGGTGACGAAGAAGAACGGCGAGCTGCGCTTCTGCGTAGACTACAGGAAGTTGAACGCTGTCACCCGCAAGGACTGTTTTCCCTTACCCCGGATTGACGACACCCTGGACACGTTAGCTGGGGCACAGTGGTTCTCGACCCTGGACCTGAAGTCGGGCTACTGGCAGGTAGCTCTAGATCCGAGAGACAAGGAGAAGACAGCATTCTCGACAGGCCAAGGGCTCTGGCAGTTCACAGTTATGCCCTTTGGCCTCTGCAACGCACCAGCTACCTTTCAACGCCTCATGGAGTCAGCGATGAGAGGACTGACTTACGACGCCTACCTGCTTTACCTGGACGACATCATCATCGTCGGTAAAACTTTTGAAGATCATCTCGAGAATCTGAGTAAGGTGCTACAGAGATTGCAGGCGACCAACTAGAAGCTGAACGCGAAGAATTGCCAGCTGTTCCGCAAGGAAGTCAACTACTTGGGCCACATAGTCTCAGCAACCGGAGTGGCCACAGACCCGGAGAAGACACAGGCTGCTAAAGATTGACCTCGCCCAAAGGATAAGAAAGAGTTGCGCAGTTTCCTGGGGTTGTGCAGTTATTACCGATGCTTCATAGGGGGTTCTCTAGCATCGCCAAACCCCTCACCCGCCAGACAGAGGAGCACCGTCCTTATATGTGGATGGAGGACGCCGAAGACGCTTTCCAGCACCTGAAGAAGGCCCTGTGCAACGCTCTAATCTTGGGATTTCCACAACCAGGTGGCGCCTCCATTGTGGACACCGACGCCAGCGACCATTGCATTGGAGGCGTCCTATCGCAGATCCAGGACGGCCATGAGCGAGTGATAGCCTACTACAGCAAGACGCTATCCAAGGCAGAGAACTGCTGCGTTACCCGGCGAGAATTATTGGCGGCAGTAAGGACTTTGGAGCACTTCCACAAGTACCTGTACGGTCAGATATTCCACCTGAGGACTGACCATTCCGCCCTAACCTGGCTGTTGAGATTTAAGAACCTGGAAGGCCAGACAGCACGTTGGGTTCAGAGGCTGCAGGAGTACGACTTCACCTCGGAATATCGCAGAGGGAAGAGCCACGGTAACGCAGACGCTATGTCCCGAAGACCCTGTCCAGGAGAGTGCGACCAATGCACAGGAGTGGTAGAGAAGGAGCGTGCCGCAGCAGTTCGAGCAGTCACGGCAGTGCCTGCGAATTGCTGGGATAGCGCAGGCCTGAGGAGGGAGCAGCTGGCGGACGCAGACTTGGGGACACTCTTGAGGAATGTGGAGGCAGGGACGAGACCAACCTGGGAGGACATCGTACCGAGGAGCGCCACCTGCAAGTCTTACTGGGCCCAATGGGACTCGCTGAAGACCAGAGAGGGCGTGCTGTTCCGGCTATGGCAATCACCCGATGGGAAGACGCAGAGAGAACAGTTGGTACTTCCCCGGAGTAAGGTCCCGGAAGTCTTGGAAGAAGTGCGCGCCGGTGTTTCAGGAGGACACCTGGGAGCGAACCGGACGATTGAAAATCTACGGCAGCGCTACTACTGGCTGAGGCTCCGAGCAGACGCTGAGAGATGGTGCCGTCCGTGTCATGTGTGCGCGGCGAGTTGCGGCCCCCAGATAAGGAGCCGGGGTCGCATGCAGCAGTACAACGTCGGAGCGCCATTCGAACAGATCGCCGTTGACATTGCTGGACCGTTCCCAATATCCGACCGAGGCAACAAGTACCTGATGGTGGTCATGGACTACACTAAGTGGCCGGAGGTGTACCCCATCCCGAACCAAGAGGCAAAGACAATCACAGACTGCCTCGTGGAGCAAGTGTTCTGCTGATTTGGGGTACCGTTAGAGTTGCACAGTGACCAAGGCACCAATTTTGAGTCCAACCTGATGAAGGAGGCACTAGAGAGAATTGGGGCTAACAAGACCTGCACAACACTTCTACATCCCCAGTCGGATGGCATGGTCGAAATGTACATCAAGACCTTAGAGGAACACTTGAGGAAGGTCGTGGCCAGCCATCAGCGAGACTGGGACGCCAAGAGGCCACTGTTCTTGCTGGCCTACCGCTCGTCAACACACGACACAACCGGAACGACGCCAGCCAGCTTAATGTTCGGCCGAGAGTTACGCCTGCATTGTGACCTGGTTTTTGAAGCCCTCCGGGGGTGAAACAGCTAGCGACCGAGTATGTGGAGAACCTGGTGGTCCACCTCCTCGACATGCACGAGATGGCTCGCCAGAACATCCAGAAGGCGAGCGACCGCATGAAAACCCGATAGGACAGGCAAACCAACAGCCAAGGGTTCCAGCAAGGTGACCTTGTCTGGTTGTACCGCCCTACCGGGAACAAGGGACGCTGCTCGAAGCTTCAGCAGCCATAGCAAGGACCGTACCGTGTGGTGTAGAGGATTAACGACGTGGTCTACCGCATCCAGAAGGTGCCCCGAAGAAAGGTGTTGGTGGTACACCTGGATCACCTGGCCCGCTACGATGGTGCTGTTCGGGACGACCATCCTTGAGGAGGGAGCAGTGTTACCCAATCGGCAAACTCTGCGGTACCGATCAGTAAATGCAGGGGAAGGCCGGTGGAGGAAGTCGTGTGGCATCGGTACCGCTTGCAGAGGCGAGATAGAGTGGAGCGAGGGGAAACCACAGGGGTGGCTGAATCTTCGTTTCCCTCTCCTCCTGCCGCCCGGAAGAACGCGAAACATCTAGAATGTTTTCCTTCTCCATGAAAAAAGAATTCTCGAGAAACATTTAGCTACCGATCAATACAGGAGAGGCGAGCGTGAGTAGAGTTCAGTTTAGTTCGTGGCGAGCAGCGTGAGGAGCGCCCAGAGTACGTGGACAGACGAACTGGTGAAATTGTAATTGTGTACATTACGTAATTCTATGTAATCGGCAAGTGTTCCGATTGTAATTCGGTGGAAATAAAGAACATTTTTGAGTGGTGAAATTGGACTCTTTATTTCACGAACCCATAAAGTCACAATATTATCGTTCTTGGTAGCTGCAAGAATGTTTTTATGTAATGTGGTGGTGTGGACCAGTATGACATAGGTTACTTGGTTGCTATAGCAACATAGAAAGAAGGGAGCAAGAGATTATATGCAATTGGCGTTCTTCTGCATCAGAACCCCCCGGGAGAAGGATATATATTTGATTACGTATAATGTGAAGCAATGAACATTATACAAATAGAGTTTAATTCGAAAGAAGAATTAACATCATTTTCTTATGTTAAGTTTTAGTTAAAAATTGTTATATTTTTATAATGTATATTTGAGTCGGAGCATGTGTAGAAACATTAATTAGCGTAAGGGTAAGAGAAGAATAGTTAATATATTTGTTAAAGGACAGCATTCACATCATTTGAATTAGTATCAAAGTGTGGTAAATTTTCAGAAGAATTAAATATTCAACTTTGAAAAAGGGAGAAATATTTCTTCATTCTAACAACAGTAATAATTTTTCCTCTACACCATGTCCATACCCAGAGTTAAGATCTCTAGCTGCAGGGATGTTGCCGAGGAGCCTACAGTATTTATTACAAGATCTTCACAAAGCTGGGAAACAAATCATCACATCTTCCATCCCATATGATTCGCAGCATTCCCATTGCAAATGATCGCCACAAGGCGGGACTTCTGGAACGCATCTTCAGTATTCCCTTTTGCAAAATCCTTCGTTGCAATGCTATCTGAAAATAAATGCAATAAACATTATCTTTATCACTGTTGATAAAGACATACACTGTGTAGGCGCCTTTCGGCGAAGAAAGTAAAACACAGACGTCTGCTTTTACCAGAAGAATATTGTAGCAACAAAGAGTAATATGACATGTATAGTGTTGAACAGTGCTTTTGTTGTTATAGACGTTCTCAGGCTTCGAGCCAGGTAAGCAGATGTTGAGACATCGACGTTTCGGGAACATACATCTCTCCCATCATCAGGATGTTGAATGACTTAGGGCTGGCTCGAAGCCCGAGAACGTCTAGAACATATACGCCGCCAGGAAAGATTCAGCTCATATTTCAGTGCTTTTGTTTTTCAGATCTCAGTTGCTTTTAATCAGTCATGTTATATGGTAGATGAGAAAATAAAATTCACATGACCGTTAGCACTTTTTAAACAAAAAACAACATTCAAATTTATTAAATGCATTAAATAAAATAATGCTTTTGCTGGTGCGTTAATGTACTGAATATTTTGTTGCTTTATTTCTCTTTAGTGAATGTGTATTTTAGTGTAAGTGAAGTATTGAATCAATATTTTCTTGATTCACTTTTATTTAACTTGTGTATCACTGTCTGTGCACTTGTTTCTTCTTTTTACATTCTTTGAGGTACGTTGAATCAGTCATCTCCCTATGTGTGGTTAACTTCTTCCCATTTTTATGTGTATTAAATGTGTATAGGTATTGCTCAATATAAAAAGATGTAGTGAAAAACTTAAATTCATTACTATGATTTGTTAAGTGTGTTATGCACACAAGAAAAGTAAAACAAGCCAAGTTAATTAAATTCTTTAAAGGGGGACCAAATTTCTAAGATACGTATCTTCATTTTCCATGTGCATGCCTGTTGTGTTACTGTTTTAAAATACAAAAAAGATTATGATGTATTGCCAAAGTATCATTTGTAAGTAACTCTCAGTTTTACAAGTAGTCTTCCCTCTTCACCTTGATGTATGCATAAATCAGGTTCTACTCTGTGTCTTATTTTTGGCTTACATCAATTCCCAAACCTGTTTCACTCTACATTTGTCGTAATACAATTTCATTTTTTCTAGTTTTCTTCTTCACTTCACCAATGTATGTAAGGTAGATAGTGTCCTAGCGATTTGCTAAGCAATATATCTTTTACAACAGTGTATTTAAGTTTCTATATAAGCCAATCTTGGAAAAACTTTCAAGATAGATTTCATACGAGCCATCTCATGGATGTCGTGGAGATGGTCCACGAGGTTCTCCACATATTCGGTTGCCTGATGTTTCACTTCTGGGGGGGCTGCGGC
This sequence comes from Mantis religiosa, assembly GCA_030765055.1. Lineage (NCBI taxonomy): Eukaryota > Metazoa > Arthropoda > Insecta > Mantodea > Mantidae > Mantis > Mantis religiosa. Next base: position 385,323 of record CM060952.1, read on the forward strand.
AGGCTCCTTCTCTTTGCCCACCTCAGTAGCGTAGATGGTAGCATGTCTGCCTCACATTCAAGAGGTCCCGAGTTCGAATCACGGTCAGGGTGAGTTATCCGGATAAGGCTTATTCTGGGGTTTTCCCTTATATTGAAAGAAGAGTGGCAGGTAACTCTATGCTCTACGGACCCTGGTCACATTTGAGCATCATTTCAACCATTCCATTCATCGTCCAATATGACTTAACCTTGGAGGACGTAAATTACAAAAAGCACTCCTTCTCTTCCACTCTTGCGCATTGGCTGCACTCTTCTGGGTTGGGTCTTTGTCTCGAGGCGTCTGTGTTATCGTGGCTCTTTCTTCTACGAAGTTCGCAACTTAAGTCGTACTCTTGCAGCCTCTGGAACCAATGGTTGTCTGGCCTTCCAGGTTACTGAAGCTAAGTAGCCAAGTTAGGGCGAAGTGGTCAGTCCTCAGGTGGAAAGGCAGACCAAACAGCTACTTGTGGAACTTCTCCGAGGTCTTCACTGCCGCCAGAAGCTCTCGTCGGGTCAGGCAGTAGTTCTTCTCTGACTTGGGCTGCATCTTGCTGTAGTAGGCAATCACTTGCTCGTGGCCGTCATGGACATTGGATAGGATGTCTTATGTAACAGTCGCTGGCGTCAGTGTGCACAATGAAGGCACTACCTGGTTGTGTGAATCTCAAAATGGGCACACTGCAAAGTGTCTGCTTCAGCTGCTGGAAAGCGACTTCGGTGTCCTCCGTCAGCACATAAAGCCGGTGTTCGTCCGTCAGGCAAGTGAGGGGCTTGCAGATGTTACAGAAGCCCATTATGAAGAGTGGCAATAACTGTACAGCTCCAGAAAACTGCGCAATTCTCGCTTATACTTTAGGTGAGTCCACTCTCTCACGGCCTGTCTCCTCCGGGTTTTTGGCCACTCTGGTTGGTGAGACTATGAGACCCAAGTAGTTGACTTCCTTGTGAAAGAGCTGGCACTTCTTTGCATTTAGCTTCAGGTTAGTGGCCTGCAGTCTCTATAGCATCTTGGTCAGGTTGTTGAAATGGTCTTCAAATGTCTTACCATCGATGATGATGTCCAGGTGTAGGAGGCAGGTGGCATATGTCAATCCTCTCATTACTGACTCTATGAGGCTTTGGAAGGTAGCTGCATTGCAGAGACCAAAGGGTATAACTGAATTTCCAAAGCCCTTGGCCAGTCGAGAATGCGTCTTTTCCTTGTCTTTCGGGTCTACAGTCACCTGTCAGTAACCTGACTTCAGGTTCAGGGTCAAGAACCTCTGCGCAGCACCAAGCATGCCTACGGAATCAGTGTGTCTTCCTTTAGCTGCTGCAAAGTTTGTACCACGTTTCGGTTCTACTGCAATAAACAGTGTTTTATATTTCTACAAACCAGAATTCTGATTGTATGAACCCTCGAAATCACAATATGTCATGCCTAAGACCATATTTATGTATAAAATATATGTACAAATTTCTAACGAAACTATTAAATTGAAAACATTTCTGATAGTGAATAAAGGCTTACTTACAAAATCTTGCACTGGGGCTTCTGTATGTACTCAGTTTGTTAAAAAAACATTTTAAATAAATAATTTAAATATTGGTACTAAATTAAAGTCACCTCATAAAACATAACAAAATAAACGGAATGAATAACATACAGTTAAACCTGTAGAAAAAAAATACAAGAAATATATAAATATATTTAAATTTCTTTACAAAATTAAGCAAAACGAGCAAAAAGCCCACCTCCCAAATATTTTTTGTTGCCCAATTTTTCAGTTCATGCCGTGACAGTCAATCTACTGTTGGACAGTTTGGTATGAAAATGAATTTTTAGCCCTGATGCTGTAACTGCTCAGTGACTGGAATCGAAATATGAAGGAAACAAGATTAATGTAATTACTAATATATTTACATTTATAGTAGTATTTTTTGTGATTTTAACTGACAAAACCTATGTCGTGTAAGACATATTAAACATATCAAACTGACAATCTCCACTACAGTCTTCTAATCCCTGGAAACGATGAATAAACTCGAACTACACTCATGTTCATATATATTTTGACTCTTCTGCAGCTTCCCTTATACAGTTATCACCACATTTATTTATGTAACAAAGAGTTCTCCCTAAGTGCATCTTGAACCAAATTGAAAGAAAAAAATATTCAATTCAACATTTACGAAATCTTAATAGATTAATTAACCTGTGTCAGCAAAGATTATTTATCTGAGGCTGTTCTTACCCAATTGCTGTGCAAAATATACATTTTCCTCAAGAAAGGTTTAAAATAAACATGTGAAAACGATGTTCACATGTTAAATTCCGGCAATAATTTATTGAAATGCAACCAGGCAAAACTGTTATTATTAGACATACATGACCTTCATTTCTCTTGTACAAATTGTTCTTGTATATGCTTATTGCTTTGTTTACTGCATGTTCATCAAGATAAATAAGGTCCAAGGGAATACGGGAATACATTACCATTTAAGGGGGAGTCAAATCATTTAACAGAACAGCTGGATATAACGTTATGTGTTTGTAATTATGTTCCCTTTGTATAGCTAAGAGAAAGTGGAGTCAATTCTTCTCATTTCAAGAAAGTGTAAGTATTCTAGGCTTCAGGCAAATAACAGGAAATATACCTTAATTTGTTTAATCCACAATAACCAGCTCACGTGCTGATCCAGCTTCTGATTGGCCAAAGAGCAATGGCGCGCAGCTTGTGTAATAATGTTAAATACAATGTTATAAACTGCTGCTTTCTTTACAGCTCAGGACTTTGGCCTCTAAAACGAGACAGGCAAAGGGCCTCTAGTCGTCCATATAAAGCAAAAGGGAGGCATAAACTAAGGCTAATGCCAAATGATCAATCGTAACACAAACGTCTTCAATACACTACCATTTCTATATTGTACTCAGAACAAGGTATGTCTGAACAGAAAAATATTCCCTCAATACTCCCATGGAACATTTTGATCAGCAGTGAGAAAAGAACTGAAGCAGATAAAACTACAACTGGAAGTTAATTTTACAATGCCGACTTTCACTTGTCTGATGTGATGCTCCTTTCTGTTACCCAAAGTGACAGCTGTCAGTCAGTCCATGGACTAGGAAATACATCATAAACTTGTACTTCTGTCACTTGCTCAACGGAGACTATGTTAAAGGCGCGGTATGCAATCCATCTATGTGACTACTTTAAAGTCAACAGAATCATGTTATAAAGCAGAAAACTGACTGCAATGAAGAGCTAGGAAGTAGCGCGGCTACGTTGAAATGTTCCATAAAATTTCACAATGAGAAGCTGCTGGTAATTGTTGGAATAGCGAAACCGGTGAGATGAATCAAGCTCAAAGAGATGAAATAAATAAACTCGTGCAGGCAGGGAATGATAACTCGGATAGGAATACAGAAGCCGCATTAAGGTTCGCGAAATACCCGGGGTCTAAAAGTACATTTTGAGCGCTGCATGTACTCTAACAATGCAGCCAATATAATTATTTTGGCTGCCGTGTTGTATACTAACTAAAATATAAAATAACTTCTGCTTAGTTCAAAATTTAATATATATTGTATTATTTTACTACTTATGAAGTAATTTTCGTAATATTATTTGGCCTATTTTCGACCTTATTTGAGCTCAATGTATGATATGAATAAGACACTACGTTGGCTAACCTGTAAATATTTGAAAGAAATTTTGAAGCCTTAACGGTATGGAAGCCAAGCCAAATTAAGTTCTGAATAAAATATTCATTGATTTGTGAAATTGTAAATATTTGAAAGACCTGCGAGCATGTATGGGCAGCAGGTAGAAAGAGAATGGATTTTCACAAAGACCTATTAGTAAGTAAGATTAATATGTAGCGAAATACCGAAAATTTATATGATATAACCTAAATTGTGCATTAATACATATTCATGTATAGTTAAATTCCGTAGATTAATGTAGCACTTTGTAATGTAAAATGGGTGTTTTACATACAAAAGCATTAGTTTAATTAAACTTGTTACTTTATTACTGCAATAATGAGGTTTTCAGTTATTTGTCTTTCGGGGCTCATCTTCTCAGGCTACCAGGAATACGATGGCAAAAATCAAGAGTGCAGGATTGTTAATTAGTGTGTATGTTTCTTGTTTTAGTGATGTGCATTGATCTTCAGGTACATTAGTAATGTAGTACAAAGCATTCTTTTCCGCATATACAGCAATTTAATGTGGCATATCAAATATTTCTTAGAGTTTGAATTTCATTTCATATCAGTGAAAAATGTATCAAAAACTTTGAGGATTACTGTGGCCGACATGAAAAGTAAAGTTATTTTAAACAGCTGATTGGTTTTATTAATTTTTGTGATGTACTTGTAGTTTAAAATTTAAAATATTTGAGTGATATATAAGTGCATGTAAGTTAAGTAATATTCAGTATAAATTACTGCAAAAATAGCTGTGAATTTTCAGATATACCACAACTGTGGATGTGTATTTGTACAGAATTCAATTCTCTTTGATTTCTCTAGAATTTCTTTGTTTATTATTGGCATCATTACGTATAATCTTGGTGGCTTAAATTAAAATATTTGGGCGAGATGCTTGATATGAATTTTATAAACTTTTTCTTTAAATTGCAATAAGTACTTTGAAGAATAAAGTTCTCTTAACC